>OY829914.1:209079913-209679913 GCA_963691935.1 Nephrotoma guestfalica | reverse complement strand
TGAAGGGGATGCAGGGGTGTAATTTAGCACAATTTCGCTAATTCATCGCTAATTCAATGTATCGAAAATGAATTGAATGGCCTGTCGTTCAAGATTAACGTGCTTTGTCATTGATGCCACTATGGTTATTTGATAGGCCATAATGTTGGATAACTTCGGCCTAATCGTGGAGAAATTCTGAAGGGGATGCAGGGGTGTAATTTAGCACAATTTCGCTAATTCAATGTATCGAAAATGAATTGAATGGCCTGTCGTTCAAGATTAACGTGCTTTGTCATTGATGCCACTATGGTTATTTGATAGGCCATAATGTTGGATAACTTCGGCTTAATCGTGGAGAAATTCTGAAGGGGATGCAGGGGTGTAATTTAGCACAATTTCGCTAATTCAATGTATCGAAAATGAATTGAATGGCCTGTCGTTCAAGATTAACGTGCTTTGTCATTGATGCCACTATGGTTATTTGATAGGCCATAATGTTGGATAACTTCGGCCTAATCGTGGAGAAATTCTGAAGGGGGTGCAGGGGTGTAATTTAGCACAATTTCGCTAATTCATCGCTAATTCAATGTATCGAAAATAAATTGAATGGCCTGCCGTTTAAGATTAACGTGCTTTGTCATTGATGCCACTATGGTTATTGGATAGGCCATAATGTTGGATAACTTCGGCCTAATCGTGGAGAAATTCTGAAGGGGATGCAGGGGTGTAATTTAGCAAAATTTCGCTATTTCATCGCTAATTCAATGTATCGAAAGTGAATTGAATGGCCTGTCGTTCAAGATTAACGTGCTTTGTCATTGATGCCACTATGGTTATTTGATAGGCCATAATGTTGGATAACTTCGGCTTAATCGTGGAGAAATTCTGAAGGGGATGCAGGGGTGTAATTTAGCACAATTTCGCTAATTCATCGCTAATTCAATGTATCGAAAATGAATTGAATGGCCTGTCGTTCAAGATTAACGAGGTTTGTCATCGATTCCACTATGGTTATTTGATAGGCCATAATGTTGGATAACTTCGGCCTAATCGTGGAGAAATTCTGAAGGGGATGCAGGGGTGTAATTTAGCACAATTTCGCTATTTCATCGCTAATTCAATGTATCGAAAGTGAATTGAATGGCCTGTCGTTCAAGATTAACGTGCTTTGTCATTGATGCCACTATGGTTATTTGATAGGCCATAATGTTGGATAACTTCGGCTTAATCGTGGAGAAATTCTGAAGGGGATGCAGGGGTGTAATTTAGCACAATTTCGCTAATT
Organism: Nephrotoma guestfalica; assembly: GCA_963691935.1. Classification (NCBI taxonomy): domain Eukaryota; kingdom Metazoa; phylum Arthropoda; class Insecta; order Diptera; family Tipulidae; genus Nephrotoma; species Nephrotoma guestfalica. The sequence goes on along the minus strand of OY829914.1, from coordinate 209,678,646 downwards.
CAATGTATCGAAAATGCATTGAATGGCCTGTCGTTCAAGATTAACGTGCTTTGTCATTGATGCCACTATGGTTATTTGATAATCCATAATGTTGGATAACTTCGGCCTAATCGTGAAGAAAATCTGAAGTGGATGCAGGGGTGTAATTTAGCACAATTTCGCTAATTCATCGCTGATTCAATGTATCGAAAGTGAATTGAATAGCCTGTCGTTCAAGATTAACGTGCTTTGTCATTGATGCCACTATGGTTATTTGATAGGCCATAATGTTGGATAACTTCGGCTTAATCGTGGAGAAATTCTGAAGGGGATGCAGGGGTGTAATTTAGCACAATTTCGCTAATTCAATGTATCGAAAATGAATTGAATGGCCTGTCGTTCAAGATTAACGTGCTTTGTCATTGATGCCACTATGGTTATTTGATAGGCCATAATGTTGGATAACTTCGGCCTAATCGTGGAGAAATTCTGAAGGAGGTGCAGGGGTGTAATTTAGCACAATTTCGCTAATTCATCGCTAATTCAATGTATCGAAAATAAATTGAATGGCCTGCCGTTTAAGATTAACGTGCTTTGTCATTGATGCCACTATGGTTATTGGATAGGCCATAATGTTGGATAACTTCGGCCTAATCGTGGAGAAATTCTGAAGGGGATGCAGGGGTGTAATTTAGCAAAATTTCGCTATTTCATCGCTAATTCAATGTATCGAAAGTGAATTGAATGGCCTGTCGTTCAAGATTAACGTGCTTTGTCATTGATGCCACTATGGTTATTTGATAGGCCATAATGTTGGATAACTTCGGCCTAATCGTGGAGAAATTCTGAAGGGGATGCAGGGGTGTAATTTAGCACAATTTCGCTAATTCATCGCTAATTCAATGTATCGAAAATGAATTGAATGGCCTGTCGTTCAAGATTAACGAGGTTTGTCATCGATTCCACTATGGTTATTTGATAGGCCATAATGTTGGATAACTTCAGCCTAATCGTGGAGAAATTCTGAAGGGGATGCAGGGGTGTAATTTAGCACAATTTCGCTAATTCATCGCTAATTCAATGTATCGAAAATAAATTGAATGGCCTGCCGTTTAAGATTAACGAGGTTTGTCATCGATTCCACTATGGTTATTTGATAGGCCATAATGTTGGATAACTTCGGCCTAATCGTGGAGAAATTCTGAAGGGGATGCAGGGGTGTAATTTAGCAAAATTTCGCTATTTCATCGCTAATTCAATGTATCGAAAGTGAATTGAATGGCCTGTCGTTCAAGATTAACGTGCTTTGTCATTGATGCCACTATGGTTATTTGATAGGCCATAATGTTGGATAACTTCGGCCTAATCGTGGAGAAATTCTGATGGGGATGCAGGGGTGTAATTTTGCAAAAATTCGCTAATTCAATGTAAACACTACCGTTTATTATTTCTGCTGCTAATTCATATCATATTAAATTTAATTTTTTAACGAATAGGACCAGACACTATTTTAGCAAAATATTAAAATTGTTTAGTATTTCTGGTTAAATGTAAATATATTTTCGGCTGAAAAATTTCGTTTGATATGTTTTGTTAGACGAGCATCAATCAACGGATTGGAATTGATTACTTTCGGCTGAAAAATCTAAGACACTATCTACATTATCGACATTTTTTGCTTTCGGCTGGAAACTTTCGGCTAACTTTAATAAGGTTACAAATTTCAGTAAATGAATGAACAAATTTTTGCCACTGTTCAAAAAATATCCACTATGTAGAATCCAATCGGAACAGCAAAATAACGCCACAGATATAGATCTGGCCTGAGTGCCATTCTCATAAATAAATATGTAGAACATTAAATTTTAAACTTTATAAAGACCATTTACCGCCGATATCCAAGTGTAAATTATCGATGAAATACGAGTATACTAAGAAACCTAACAATAAACAAATTTCACTTACCATAACAATTACGGTTGCCTGTTGTCGATTTTCACTGACCAATGCGATCCAAGCCAAACATGCTAACAGCCCATAAGCCAATAACGTCACAATATTCCGTGGATCAGCAAACGTTTCAATTAGAGGTACAGTGCCCATGGTCCAATCGCAACATAAGTCGCATGGAAACAGTAACAGCCATAGATTTAGTGAAATAAGATAATTGTAAGTTAATTGTCGCGATGGTGACGGTGCTACGGAGGCCGGATTATCAAATCTGAAAAGAAAATAAACAAAAGAAACATTTAATTTTCTCTATTACAAAGCAGTTGGTGTACAGAGAGCGAAGTAAATATGTAATGTACTTAATAAAAAAACAATAAAATGTCAAAGAAAATTATTTTCTTTTGTACCATATAAGGAATATATGTTTTATCTCGTCTATCATAAGACGTTATTTGGATAAAGATATTTAATTTTCTTATTTTCTTATTTTATTGTATACAGTACTGCAGTGTTCATGATGCCGTATGTACTCACGACAATGTTAAATTTGTTGCTTTTGTACGTAATATACTTGTGTTTGTATGAGGAAGTAAACAACCCCAAGATATTTACTTTTATACAGGGCGCACCAAAGGAGAAGGTACATTAAAAGTAGGCAAACGATAAGTCCACAGAATTGTTAATAATAACGCATGGTTCAACGGTTGTTGAAAACCACCCGATAAAACAAAAAAGATTTAAATTAAATACCGTGCCACCCATTGGGACATCCTTTATTTGCAATAAATAATGTACGTAAAACCTAGATCACACAGACAAAAATAAAGCATCTTTCAGAAAAGATTCATTTCATGCTAAAACGAACCGAGAATATTAAGAAGAACAAAAGGAATTATTCTCTTCCTTTCTTATTCAATAAAATTTAAGGTGACGTGTAAATTCTTCTTACAGACAATTTTATATATATGTAGAGACCGATATACTCTCTAGGCACTTCGAAAATTAAGAAAATTACGTTTGATAATACTTCAGCATGCAAACGATATTATTCTTGTATCGAAAATGTTTGTCTTACTCGTATCCAGGTACATACAGTGAAACGTGGCAGGTGGATTATATGTGTGCATATGTGGTAAAATATTTGAGTATGGCATGTGTCTCTGGTGGATTCATATATAAACGAGGCAACTGAACGCTGATACATTTATTTTGTTTTATGTTGGCAAAGAACATTAAAGCGAATTACAGGATTCGTTGCGGCATGATCTTGTCAAAAAAATGTTTCTGTGTCAGTGGTGGAATAGGATACACGATTACGATATACTCGTAGGATGTACATGGAATTTTTAGGGTGTAGACATTTGAATGATATAACAACATCATCGTATCTTTGTGCGGATTTATGTGTGATACCATGCATTATAAATTAGAAATTTTCTGATTTATTCGCATTATCTTATCAACATTCATGTACACTGTTGCATTACTGTCTAAATTTAGAAGATTGAACAAACATGATTATGTAAAGCTGCAAAAGTGCTTCTTTATTGTAGTGAGTGTTTTGCGGGTTCGTAAAAATGCAAATATGTTTATTACCTTTGTGCAATCATATAAACTAGTCAAACGTAGTAATCAACTGCCTCGCCCAGGATTACCATAAAACAAGTAAGGCTATAGGTTTTATTTTTTTTTTAGTTTACCCTAACATTTTGAAAGGAGATTTTTTTGTATATAACATTTTTGGTATATAGAAGACAGAGTATGGAATTGACGGCCTCCACGAAGTATTCATAAATGGATGCGGGCGTAGTCTGGACAATGTTATGTAGAACGAACGGTTGTGGTACCCAATCCCATCGTAGTAGTGAAGCAGAATAGCTAATTGGTCAATCAAAACTTAAATCCGTTCCATCAGAACATCAAATCCGTTCCAGAGAAGATCAAATTTACAAAAATCACCGATAAAGAAAATAGAAGCAACTCGGTGCTGACCAAGCCGATGCTTTTTTTAACATTATAACTAGATGTACTGGACAAACATCATTCGAAATAAGTGATGCAGCCGGAAATTTTACTTTGCAAATGGCCGAATCTACTAAAACAACTATTGACCTAGAAAAGGAGAATATGAATCTCCTGGCGAGACTAGAGCATATGGAGCAATTATTTGTCAAGCTAAGTGAAAATATTGAGTATCTAAAGCGAGAAAATAATTTTTTTTTAGCAACTTTATTGATATGGCTACTACAATCTTAAACATTATTAATTCATTAGTAAGGTTGACGTTAGTACTTATGAGATAAGCATACACTTGTGTGGGTCTGCTGGACCAGTGTCCAGTTCCCTTGGTTTATAATTTTCATACGGTTAGCTCATGTGGTTTGATTCTTTTGAGCCGCCTTACTACGTTTGTACTGTCCAGTAGTTGTACGGCCTCAAGATTGGTGTGGGTAAGAAGTCTCTTCTAATGTTTTATGGCACATTCGCGGATAACGTCGTATATCATCAATTGTATTTCTAAATCATTGTGGATCTCCTTGTTAGTCTTTTTTTTTTTTTTATTTTTTTATTTATTTGGTACTAGCTCCAAAAATTTGGTGCCATATGGCCCGTTTCAAAATTTACAATTTTTAATTTTTAACATTTGTTACCATAATAATAATAATTTAATTTTAATTTATTTTCATTCACCTAGCCTCCACACATCGATCCCCTTTCACACTTCTATCTGATTTGTTCTAATAAATTCATACATATTCTTATATACGTTCATTCCCATTCGTAATAATTCAGTTAAGCTACTTGCACTCAATAGAACATCGAACATTTGTCTGCTCTGGTTAAATGCAGAACATTTCAGAATCAAATGTTCGAAGTCCTCCACAACCAAACAGCTTTCACATAATTCACACACAACCAAATTGCGTTTCTTCAAACATTCTTTCCAATTTCCATGATTCAATCTCCCTCGTTCCATAGTTCGTAACATTCTAGTATCTCCTTTGAGCACCTTAAAGAACGGTTGCCTCAAAGGAGACCTAACCAACTCAAAGTACTTCTTACCTTTCACCTGACATTTTTCAACAAACTCTCTCTCCCATTTTCTCCACAGATTCATCTGAAACATGCGAAGTACGTCTCTGGCATCCATGATTTCATATTCATTTACATCCTCAATCAAACAACCCCGTTTCGCAAGCATATCGGCTCTTTCATTACCTTCAATCTGTAGGTGTGAAGGTATCCATTGAAGGATCACCTCCCTCCCATAAGATTGAAGATACTTATATAGCATTTCCACATACACATTGCCATGAGTTCCCCCACCCTTACTAATTAATTCCAACCCATTCCGGGAGTCAGAGAATAACACTATTCTCCTTCTCCCTTGTGTCATTGCCAACTTGATCCCTTCTATAATCGCTATCAATTCTGCATTCATTATACAGATACTGTCATGCACTCTTACCATTTTCTCTTTCCTCATTGAAGGAATATAAATTCCCACACCTACGCGATCATCATTTACACTAGCATCTGTATACACTTCCACATGTGCAACATAGTCACAAATCGGTAGGCCTTGGTGACCATTCGAAGAAATTTATTTTGGCTTCGTTGTATAATGTCTCTATTGGATTTATGTGTACAACCCCATAGCTGCGCACCATACATCCATATTGGTTTGAAGATAGTCTGGTATACCAGTCTTTTGCAATACAGGTTCATTTTGGAATGATGTCCAATTAACCAGTACATGTGACGTTGTTTCAATCGTATCTGTTCAGCTTTTTGTCTCACGTGATGTTCCCAGTTGAGCCTGGAATCTAAATGTAGACCAAGGTATTTTGCCGATTCAGCCTGCGGCACTTGCACTAATTTGAGGTGTATATGAAGAGTGTTATTTTTATGTCGGAGCGTAAATGTCACGTATGATGATTTGAGCTCATTCAGTGCGATTTTCCAGTCAATTGTCCATTTAGTAACGTTGTCCATTGCTCGTTGAAGATTTTCCACTGCTCTTGGTTGAGATTCGTCTACTGACATAATTACAGTGTCGTCAGCGAACGTGCCGATGAATGTTTTATTCGTTGTAGGTATGTCCGCAGTATAAATAAGGTAGAGGAGGGGACCCAATACGCTTCCCTGCGGAACTCCCGCAATCGCTGGATAAAAGTCAGAACATGTTTCTTCATGAATGACTCTGAATTGGCGATCAGAGAGGTATGATTCAATCAGCTGCCAATAGTTTTGTGGTAGAATTTTGCTCATTTTGAATGTCAATCCCTCATGCCAAATCCTATCGAAGGCCTGGGATGCATCCAGAAATACGGCGGGGCAATATTTATTTTCTTCTAACGCTTGCTCTATTACCGCAGTTATTCGATGGACTTGATCTATGGTGGAGTGGTTATTCCTGAATCCAAATTGGAAATCAGGAACGTTTACCATTGGCTTTAGACGTTTTAGTAGCAGTTTCTCGAACAGCTTTGATAAGGTCGGAAGCAGTGAGATTGGTCTGTATGATGTTACTTCTTCATCTGGTTTACCTGGTTTCTTTAGCATAATTATTTGGGTCATTTTGAAGCATTTGGGTACATACTTCAACCTCATACAGGCATTAAATAAGTATGTGATCAAGATGATTGCTTTACGTGGAAGTTCCTTGAATAGACCCGGTGATATTTCATCAATTCCTGGTGATTTTTTATGATTAAGATTTTTGTCGATTTCTTTAGCAATTTCCATTGGCGTGACCCTTTTAAAGTCCTGATTTGGTTGATAAACAGGTGTTACATCAATGTTGGATTGAATGCCATGGGTTTGGAACACTGCTGCTAGGTGTTGAGCAAAGAGTTCCGCTTTTTCTTTGTCTTGTCGAACCCAACTGCCTTGAGCATTCCTTAAAGGTGGTACTCGAACTACAGGTCGTTTAAATCTTCTGGTTGCTTTCCATAACGAGTAGTCTTTATCCATTTCTGGACCTAGCCCGCTTAAGTAGTTATCGAGGCAATTCTGTTTGAAATTTTTGATTAGTCTATTGACTTTGTTACTTATTCGATTAAAAGTTGTCTTGTCAGCGGGATTTCTGGTGAGGTGCCATATTCTCCTCGCCCTTCTTCTTGCCTTGATTTGTTCCCTGATTTCAGCCGGGTATTTGACTTCAATCTCCGCTTTGTCCTTTGATTCAGGAGTAGCCAGTCTGGCAGCCATTCGAGTGTATTCAATAAAATTATTTGTTTGTTGTTCAAATTCTTCATTGCTTTTAATACTAACTTTTAATTCAACCAGCTCTTCCAATTTTTCTCTGAAGATGTCCCAATCCGTGAATCTATTAGTAAGGTTTTGCTTTTTCTGTTTCTTTATTACTGTAGCGCTTACTGACAGCAGTACAGGAATGTGGTCAGATGTTAGGTCGTTAATTCCTTCGACTCTAGTGTAACTTAGAGGAATACCTTTTATGATGAAGAATTCCAGTAGGTCTGGTATTTTTCCTGCATCAGTTGACCAATACGTTAGCCCCCCTGGGGACAGATATTCGCATTTGTTTTCATGAATGGCATTGAACAAGGTGTTACCTTTCCCAGGAGAAATAAGCCTGGAACCCCAAGCTGTATGTTTTATATTGTAGTCCCCTCCAATCAATTAAATTGTAACTTCGTTGGTGTATGCCGTGGAGGACAGTACGCTGCTGCAATATTTAGATCTGCGCCATTATATTGGATTGAGATAACAGTTGCTTGCAAATAGTTTTCACGAATATCCTCTTGTCGATTGTGTTTGATATTATTTTTGATTAGTACAGCTGAACCACCTCTAGCTCTTTCACTAGGATGGGTTGTCCAGTAGGAATTAAAACCCCTTATTCTGATAAAGCTTTTGTTGGAGAAGTGCGTCTCTGAAATCAGCGCAATATCAATGTTGTTTGTATGGAGAAATATTTCCAGTTCGTGGGCTCGTTGGTTGAGCCCATTAGCGTTCCAAGCTACAATGCGTAGGAACGAGTTAACCATTTGTGAGTATGCTGACTTTTTCGCTTGGTGGATAGATATAGGTTTCCAGTTTTGCCACCCTCTCTGCTAAATGACCAAGTGACTGTTGAATTTGGCTAAGCATTTTAATAATTTCAGTGTAATTTGACTCGTTGGCGATTTGCGCATAGGATAATCCAACTGTGGATGGTGTGATTGTTGTTTGTGGTTTAGCAACTTTGGTTTGTAATCGCTGCACTGCGCTTGTTCTATTATTCTGTTGACTTTTAATTTTATTCTGATATACACGGCTTCCTTTATAATTTGCAGTATGCCCTTGTTGTTGACAAAGAGCATAAGAAGGCGCGATATCTGGTGTTTTCCTACATTTTGTCGTGTGGTGATTTCCCGCGCATTTAACGCATTTGGTTTGACAATAGCAAAAGCTCTTGGTAGGTCCAAGTTGTTGACAATTCGTACATTGTGGAATTCCCCTTGTCTTGTTAGGTGGTTCAATTTTAACTATACAGTACGCAATTTTCTTGGTATTGTATACTTCTTTATTGTTGTCTTTTTGTTTTAAGTCGATGTAAAACAATGGAAAGTGTTTCCTGACTTTTACACCATCAATTGTGACCATTTTGTATATGTTGGTAATACCTCCAACTTCATGTCCCATTTTTTCTAAGTCTGCTTTAATTTCATCGTGACTAATAGAAGAAGGTAAGCCTCTGATAACCACTCTATAGGCCTTTTCACTCTTCAGCTGGTAGGTGTGATATTGAATATTTTCTAGTTGGTTGCTAGATTCATTTTTTAATTCTTCCAGTAATTTTTTGACATTTCTGTAATCATTTTCATTTTGAAAGGTAATTCTAGTGTCACTATTTGAAAGCGCCTTAAAATTAGTTGATTCACTAGTGGTTTTTATTATTTTTTTGTCGAAAAAGTTCGAAATTGTTGATATTGCTCACATTAATGGGTGGAGGCAGTGATATTTTTGGGTTTTTCTGTTCAGTGTTACTGTTCACACTTTGTGTATTATTTTTTGGGGGAGTTTTCGTTTTTGTGCGCCTACGTTTCTTAGGATTTCTGTTATTAGCTCTGGAAAGTTCTTCTTCAAGTTCTTCCTCATCTGTGAAATAATCCTCTATACTCAGAGCATTAAATCTATTATTCTGTTGAGAGACTGGAAATTGCTGCAGCAACCAGTTGGAATTATTTGAATGATGTTGACTTGTTGATGGCTGAATATGGTTGACAGGCAGGTTGTTAGCTTGTGCTGAATTCTCAGCTTTACTATTTTTAGCCTTTTCTTTTAGTGTAGAGTTTTCTTTCTTAAGTTCAGCAACTTCATTGCTCAGCTGCGCGATTAGTTTCTCCATTTTTTGAAACTTGGATAACAGATCCTCGCTGTTTATAATGTTTGTTGATGCACTCGGCATTTGTAATGAAGTTCCTTTTTCAGTAGAGACCGCGTCTTAGTACTGACCTGCGTCAGTAGTTACTGTGGACGCAGTCGCTGTTGGCGACAGTTGTGCCGAGAAAGCGAGAAAATGAAAACCTAAAAATGAATCGGGATTTAAAAGAAGATTTAGGAAGCATTGAACCAGACAAACTTATCTATTCCACTGATGAAGATGAATTACAAAGAGAGATGGACTGGATCCTAAAGAAGAAAAAACAGACCAGGAAAAGAAAGAAAAGAAAAGCTGAATCGTCACCTGAGGCTGAGCAATTTAATGGTAGGGAACAATATAGTCCAGATTCAAAAGATGTTCTACCCAAAGCCTTTCAACCAAAAGGTAGTAAATCTACCAAGGAATGGTGAATACGTTTAATGGTGAATATACGGAATAGCAGACCTTCTACGAAATGTTTTCTACATCCATACACAACAGCATATTACAACTCATCCAAAAATTTCAATAGCTGATGAATTTATTGAAAGAGAAACCGGCACGACTACTAAAACACATACCCATCATCGAGGCAACTTATTTACTACCTTTAAATAAATTGAAAGCGCGCTATGATCGTAAAAAATACACAGTGGAACAGTTTATACAAACTTTTATGGAACAGCCGACAGTAGTACGAGTGAACGCTGATAATATACACCAATTACATGATGTCTCGAACGAAGTAATAAGGTGATTAAAGGGTTTAGGAGGACGTGCAAAAGCGAGAGATCCATTGATGATGCATATATTAGTTAATAAATTAGACGTGGAGAGTAGAGACTTATTGGCCCAAAGGATTGTAGAAGATGATTATCCAACAATCGACAAATTCTTCGATTCACCGCAAGCAGCGCAATCATCCCCGAAAGAACGTACAGCTGAGATGAAAACCGAGAATTCCACAGCAAATAACATTAAGGCGCCAACGTGTATGCAGCAATCCATTGACCCAATAAACACATTCTTACTGACAGCATTGGTAAACATTTTGGACTTCGTAGGACAATGACAGAAATGCAGAGTATTGTTAGACTATTCAACGATTGGGCCTTCCAAGGGAGCGCGCAACCTTGCAAATTCGAGGACTGAATCAACTAGAGGCTGGTAATACAAATGGGGTCACATCAGTTATAATAAAACCTCACTTTAATTCAAATTTTAATTTGATAATTAAGGCCTACAATTACCAGTGTGCTAACGCCCATGTCTGTTAATGTTACCTTCTTAGACAGGCTTATCCGAAAGCATTTAGCTGATCCGAGTGAACCCACCAACCGACGAATAGACTTACTGATCGGAGCTGAACATTTCTTTTCATTATTAAATAATGAGCAAATCAAGGATAAGAATAACGCTGTGATTGCACAAAACATCAAATTAGGATAGCTATTGACTGGGCATAGCTCTAATAAGGAAGTTAAAACCGTTGCTTCTCATTGTACCGAATTGGTCGACATAGATCGATGCCTGCAACAATTTTGGATGTTTTAGAAGGTGTACCGACCTGCAAGAATGTTGAGTCCGAGCCAAATGATGGATATTGTGAGAAACTGTTTAAGGAGACGACCAAGCAAAACAAAGATGGGCATTACGTAGTGAAGTTACCATTTATAGATTCAACCACTAATCTAGGAGATTCATACCACACTGCAAGGGCACGATTGTTAGCAATGGAGAGAAAGTTTAGGCGAGATAACAATTTTGGTCAACGCTATAGAGAATTTATGAGCGAGTACGAAAGTCTGGGGCATATGATGAAAATTTCACCGAATAAATCCGAATTTTCCGTATTTCTGCCACACCATGGGGTTCTTAAAGAAACTAGTGCGACAACCAAACTTCGAGTCGTGTTCGACGTCTCATCTAAAACGAGCACGGGGAAGTCTTTGAATGATATATTGACTATTGGACCCACGATTCAAAATTCTTTTTTTTTATCTAATTGCAGTTTCGTATTCATGCCGTGGTGTTTGTAGCAAACATCGAAAAAGTGTATCGCCAGGTGTGGCTAGATCCGGAAAACAGAAAATTTCAACGAATTTTATGGCGAGACAGCCCTGACCTACCAATGGCCGGCTTCGAATTAAATACTGTAACCTACGGAATGTCACCATCGTCATTTCTGGCGACTAGAATAATTAAGGCCGTTGCAGATGAGAATGAATCCAGTTACCCAAAAGCAGCCGAAGTAATTCGTAGATGTATATGTATGTACGATTTGATGAGTGGCGCTAGTTCGATACAATTAAAAGGGGAAATCCATCAATTATTTGTGAGTGACCATTTCAACCAGAGGAAAGGGATGTCCAATTGCGATGCCGTAGTAGCAAAAGAAACCCCAGACATCGATGGTGTACACTAAAAGGAGTTCGATAAGCACTCTGATGCCACGAAGGTGTTAGGCCTAGTATGGGCACCTAGTAGAGATATACTTACCTTTGCTGTACACCTTGACTCACAACCAAGCACAACCAAAAGAACGTTATTTTCAGAATGCAGTCGATTATTTATTAGGATAAAAATATTTTACCAAACACTCTGGCTGAAAAACCTTGGTTGGGACGACGAAATACCACCGAACCTACTAAGTTGCTGGCTGGATATACGAATGGAAATGAACGACCTAGCGACAATAGAAATCCCTCGTTGGATGCAAACAACCAACTCGGCCACGATGAGTATGCATGGCTTCTGTGATGCTAGCGAGAATGCTTATGCCGCAGCAATTTATATTTGTAATACCTTGAACCAAACCAGCCAATTACTGACGTCCAAAACGAAAGTTGGACCTCTCGAGAATGTTTCAATAGCAAGGTTGGAGCTAAATGGATAATCGTATGTTTGCCTGGACTGACTCCAAGGTGGTCTTAGATTGGATTTCGCACATACCAAAAAGGTGGAAGGTATACGTAGGTAACCGAACAAGTTAAATTAGAGAAACACTACCAAGAGAACGTTGGCATTATGTTCCCAGTGTACAGAATCCAGCTGATTGTGCTAACAGTGGCTTGACACCTAAACAAGCAAAAAATAATGTATTATGGTGGGATGGTCCAGAGTTTATAAGACAACCAGAGTCACAGTGGCCAACATTGGAAAAGGCTCATACCACGAACCAATTAGAAATGCGAGTCTAGTCTGTGAATATGAATATAAAGTTAGCAGGTGCTAAGAATTCTAGGAATTCTTGCATACATGTATCGCTGGTATCATAATCCGAAGTCGTTACTAAGAGATAGAGGGAACCTGAAACGAGACGAAATACAGCGCACCAGCAACCGGGTATAACGAGAAATACACAATCGACAATTTCCAGACGAGTAAAAGACATTACGGGAGAATCGGCCGATATTAAAGCATAGTAACTTGCAGTCTTTGGACCCATCGATCGACGATAGCCAGATTATTCGAGTGGGTGGTCGGATCGGCAATACTCCGAAAGGTAGGTACTGTATCACATACCGATTAGTTTGGTGTCGAATTAATGAATCACTGAATTCTTTAAATCAAAAAATTCAGACGACCGAATTTTTTCAGACTGCATGTATACGTTAAATAAATAAAACTCGAGGTTACGAAGAGTTAACAAATGCGCAGCGAAACATAATAATTCGCTAAGGCATTGTGATTATACGTCTTATATAAGTTCAAAGTATTTTTAATAATTTTGTAGTTTGGTCACTGCAGTTCTGATGAGGCGACCGAAATTTTTGATTTATAGAATTCAACGTTTATTAGACCAAAACCAAACTACCAATGTCTTGTGCTGCCGATGAAAAATTGTATGAAGGGTGGGTACTGGGTAGCGCAAATAACGACGATAGAAAATTAATCAATTTTATCAACTCACCCCATTGAAGGCATTTTAGATTGTATTTTAATAAGAAAAACGTTACAGACAAACCGTTTTATGAAGCCAAATTAGTTTTCCAACTTTTGTACTACTCCACTCTTGTCACCTACTTTCTTGCATAATAAAATAATAATTACAAAAAATTAATTTTCGTAACGGGTATCATGAATAAAAATTAGCATACAAAATACTCGTAATTTCATAGAAAGTGGACAACCCGTAATCCAACACAAGCCGTTTAATTCCACTCAAATAATTTGGAATGACGAATTTAAATAATGAACACATTCTAGTTCAGTAAGACAGTAGTGCCACTGATAAACACCCTGTATTAAAGTATTCAATTCACATTTATAAATTAATATAAATAAAATAAAAAATTCCAGAATACAAATAAAACTTTGCTGATATTTTTTGCAGTTAACATTAATTGAAAAATAAAAAAAAAATTAACAAGTCTGCTTAAAACGAATTGAGTTTTTCCATTTCCTTTAAGTGCGCTCTAGCGATGGAAACTAAAAAAAACGTAGGAAAATTCTAAAGAATATAATTTTGATGGCAAAACATACGGTATTCAGTCGTTCTTCCTTATTTGTGTTTTATGCTGCTTTATTTGTTTTTAAAAAATATTTTCCCTTGTATTGTTTAATTTAATTGATATAAAAATAATAAAATTAATGAAAGATTTTCGTAACTCTATATAATTTTAAAGTATACAACAAACTACAACGTAGACAATTTCGTAGTTAATTAGTATAACAAGGCGAAATGAATACAGAACGAACGCACAAGTACAAAAAATATGAGGCTTCATTAAAAAATAACGGGCGAATAATTTCTAGAGTGGAACGAGCTTACAAGTTGACGAGAGACACAAGTTTATGTGAAGATCGTATAGTTGCAAAATATTGTTACAGTTGTAGAGTTTGTGTACATCGAAACAGGAGAAAAAATTTCCGATACGAACAAAATCCTGAATTTCAAACTCACTCATTTCTTCATCGATTATCCTCAGCTTCGCTAGAAACGGAATATTCATTTGGTTAATTTTAATTTGTAGAATGACCACAGCATATTGTGCAAACAATGAGTTTGAAGGTTGCCAACTGGGACTGGCTGGTACTAAAGAGCTCGCAACACATTTTATTTAACCAGGTTAAGTAGGAACTTGGCCATTTACTCAAATTTGAACATACGGCTGGCGCTGGTCACTTGGTCAGCATTTACTTAATTACGTACCATCTCAAAACATCAATCGCTATTTCCATCCCACATTCCACTTATTGTATTTTTGGCTTTGGTGAGTAGATCGACGTCATTTTATCAGACTTCCTTCATCGCTTGGATCAATTCTGATTTGGTGCGCGGGTACTTTTGTGCTACTTTTTCTTTAAGAATAGCCCAGATATTTTCAATGGGATTCATATCTGGGCTATTCACTAGCCAATAAAGGATTTGGATGCCGTTAGTCCTTAAATATTCGGTGACTGTTTTGGTGTATGGCACGGAGCCTCGTCATGCATAAAAACTCTGTCCCTACTCGGTACCGGTTGTGATTGCAGAATAGTTAAATATTGATACGCGTTCATTATCCCGTTTACTACATAAAGTAGGAAGAATCCTTTTGAAAATGTTGCTGACCAAACCATGCCTCCAACTGGTTGTTTAGCCTGCTGTTGGACACATGAAGGTAAATATTTTTCTCCTTTTGGAGATCTATGTACGGTCCTGTGCATTGGTAGTGTCAAAGTCATCATAGTCTCGTCACTGAGTACAACCGAATCAGGAAGTAGAAAAGGATAAAGTTGAAAGAGACATTTATTGTAACTTTAAAATATTATTAAAAAAGGACTTTTATTGTTTGTACCTTTTCCCAGACTTCTGTAGACCATGTAAAATGTCCATTTGTCCATGCTTTTCTTTTTTGTATCATTCTAGCGTTTAACCTTTGCTTCTTGCGAGGTCGTCTTGCACATAGCCCACATTGAAAAGCCTACGTCTCACTGTTCTCTCACTGTACTGGATAACGTTTGATCTTCTTTAGCTTTCCACATTAAAAATATGTCCTGGTTGACTATTGTTTCACGTTTGCGACCACATTTTCTTCTTCTTCTGGGACTAGTTGAAGACTGAGATGCTATAGTTTTTGCGAAAATTTGCTGACGGATGATCGGCCGCTGCTGTTTTCTGGGCTATTTGCGCATGCGTATACTGGCCTACTCCCAAATACGTCGAAATGTTGGTTCTGGTTACAGCACTGGTGTCCTTTGCTTACCCATAGTGAATTTTACTAATATTACAAACACCACTTTCACTGTCAATTTTCAAAATCACAAACGAGAGTGAAATTCTTCAGTAAAATACTAATTCTTAAATACTACCTAGTTGTCATAAAATCAAGACAATTCGGAGGTCAAACTAATTAACAGGACAATAAATACTTGGAAATCATATTTTGTCAAAAAGGGTTCTCAGGTATAATGACTCTTGCACGAATTCCTTGTATTGGTCGACATCTACCTTCTATCTTAAGAGATGGAAGGCCCACATCGAAGAATATAATTACGAGCTGGTCTACAAACCGGGTATCACCAACAAAGTGGCAGATGCCTTATCAAGGTTGAAATTAGAGGTGAACAACCTGTCAACAGATCACCAACTTCGGAAGACGAATTCATAAAACGCATATCAAGAACATCAATAAATAAAAGTTAATTTCTTTTCAGCCTGTAGCTTTGGACGACGGTCATGTCGTTGAACATCTATCACTACGACACCCCAATAATTTCGGTGAAGGAAGGGAATGGAAACATCATCAGTGGAAGTTTCAAGATAATCCACCAAATAGATGTTAGCTGCAACGAAGAAATTCTGTCCAGAATCCAAACATAAATAAAGGACATCAATCCATCTAACATCTTTAAACCACAGTTAGCATACCAGATTAACGAGATTAATAAACTGTTAGGGGAACTTAAGTACCGCAAACAGAAACACAATTTTTCAATCAACTGGATTGGTTCGGCACGGAAGTGGATTGCGGGTTCACTGGACGCAAATGATTGGGACACGATACTCAGCAGTCAAAATAGGATTATAGAAAACAACAACGAGTAGTTTAAAATAAACACAGCCATTACCCAGAAGATCTAACAGATACTAAGACAACATAACGAAATCCAGCTACACCTCGATGGTAATGAAATCGAAGTACTTCAGCAGACTATGTTTAACCGCCTTCAGTTGCTAAAGGAGGAAGTGAAGGAAATAGTAAGAGCACCCCAGCTAGCTAAAGGAGGAATAATAAATTCTAATCTATTAGATAAGGAGGAAATCAGCCGACTGATGAGTGAAATAGAAACTCTACCATATTTTAATGAAGTAGAGGCTATAGAACACGCTGTACCAGCCATGCTGATGAATGATACGGTAATCCTATAGGTCATCTCCATACCAAAAACAAACGGAGAAGGATTTCATCAGGAGGGTTAATAACTAAGGTCTACCATCAAAAACAATAAACAGATTCACCTAGAATACAATGAAATTTTGATACACCAGCATAAAATATACGACATAATCGATAAATGCAGAAGAAGAAGAGAGGTCAACATATGGGGTTATAACCAGCTTCAAGAACTGAAAGAGGACCACTGCATAAACAAATTAATGAAAGAATCTGATGCAGGATGTGCATTTTTATTCAACGAAAGGGAAATAATTGAATCTGTAAACGAAAACACCATATTTTTGAATAATTTCAACGGTAATAGCACAGAATGGTTCAGAAAAACATTTGAAAGGCAACTTGTTGATTCAGTACCAAAATGAAACATTAGAGATAAAAGGATGGGCCTTCACCAACAAGGAGATAAAAACATCCCAAATCCTTCCACCTATTTTGCAAAAAAATATTACTCAAAGAGGAATAAAATTCAACTTGGAGTATCTGCACAATCTTCAACAAAAAAAAACTTAAGACTAATGGACAAACTTGTTGAGGATTATAAAACCATTAACGCAGCAGACATATGGAGTATAACAATAATTATCATCTTCATAGCTCATATAGGAAACGAACGACAACAGTCTGGCTACCGAAAGAAGGAGTTACAAACCAAACAACGACGTCTTCAGGAATACACCCAATTCAACTAAACTTCGAATTCACGGGTCGCGGATTTTCAAGGGGGAGAAGTTAAGCACATGATACCATCAAATTCCATTCTACCGACACGTGGAAAGTGCATTCACCAAAGGTTCAAATAACGTCCCAAGTTGTCATTTTCGTGCGTCAATTTTTTGACAGATTGAAGTTTGGTTAGTTGTTTACATGTGGTCAACAAATAATTGTTCTAACTTAATATCTTCATAAAAAAATCGTAATGGAATTCAAACGTAATAGTGTAATTGCACTGTATTTGGGTGGAAATTCACAAACAGCAATAGTTCGTCAGCTCCAGCATTTGAATGTGAATACAATGTTTGTGTATCGAACCATAACTCGATACAACGAAACTGGTAGCATCGCTAAACGCAACAGAGGCGGTCCTAAAAAGACAGCAACATCAAAATAAATGATACGAAATGTGAAGAAACGAATCCAACGAAATCCTCGTCAAAGTGCCAATCAATTAGCCGCACGTCTACATGTTTCACGATACAGCATTCAAACCATATTGAAAAATGAACTACACTTGAAGCCCTACAAGATACAAACAGTTCAAGATCTTACGGAGGCACAAAAAAAAGTTAGGCTTGAAAGAACACGAGCATTGAAGGCCTTGGCCGAACGTGATGAGATTCCAAAAATTGTCTTTTCTGATGAGAAAATTTTCACCATTCAACAGTATGTGAATAAACAAAATGATCGTGTTTGGTTAGAGCACGCTGCTGTGACTGCAGATGGGCGCACTCCTCTGGTTTTCATCGAACATGGAGTCAAGGTAAACCAAGAGGTGTACCGCCAAAAGATCCTGCACGATGCTTTGCTACCTTGGGCACGTAAATACTTTGGTACAAACCGTTGGACATTCCAACAGGACTCGGCACCGTCACACAAAACTCGAGCGACACAGCAGTTTTTACAAAATTCCGTTCCGCGGCTGATTTCGTCGAAAGAATGGTCACCATATTCACCAGACTTGAATCCCATGGATTTATCCATATGGTCCATTTTGGAGAGTAAGGTGTCCACTAAAAAATACTAAAGTGTTGATGCATTGAAGTCAGCTCTTGTTCGAGAATGGAATAAAATTCCGCAAGCTCACGTTCGGTCAGCATGCAATGCTTTCTATGGAAGACTGAATCAAATAATCAGAGCCAAAGGAGGTCATATCGAGCAGTAACATGTTTTTCATAAAATGTAATATGTTTTCAACATATTCCACGAAATTTCAATAAAAAATAATCAAAATTAAAAAAATTACAGCGTTTTCATTTGGTAACACTTGGTCTCAGCCACCCTGTATATATGGGTCATTCCATTATATTTCAGGGAATTTCTCGCAATTTTCAAAATTTGAAATTTGTCTCTTAGATTTAAATATTTTGTTTTTTCGTGTTCCTTATGTAATATTGGAATGCAAAAGTGTTTTTTGTTTTTTATTTTGACAATAGAAATTCCTGTTATTCGATATGTCAGTTTTGACATTATTTTCGAAGTTATGGCAAGATATATGTGCGCGGCTTTTTACCGCTAGATGGCGCAGCTACAAAAATTTTAATACTATTTATACAGGGTTTGAAAGGTAGAAGTTCAGCCTTTTAAACATGGCTGCTACATGGCTTTAAAGTTGAAAAATTACAAAATTTTAATTTTTTTTCGTTGTGAATGTGAATCAAATTTAATTCCTAGGAATAACTTTGATCACAATTGAGTAGGACATCAAAGAGTCTAAAAGCAAAACTCTATGTTAAATAATTTGAGCATCAGAGGTTTTTAAAAATTAAAACGATTTTTTTTTTGTTCAGTTTTATTATTCATTACAAGTTTGTTTAAAGTTAGAAGAAAAGAGAATTTCTCGGTCCTGCACTAATTTTATAATTTTAAAACACAATAATACAATACTCGAAATGAGTCAACAAGCACAAATTAAGAAACTCATTTAAATATTACAGAAAGAATCTTTCCTCATAAACAACTTTTATTTACAACTATTGAATTGGAAACCATTTTAGTATTACTAAAGTTTAAATCGGCATTTGGCTGCCGATTTGTCTGCCGGCTTTGCTATTGTCAACTATAAGTGGATCTGATGGCAATAAAAGAAGTCACATTTAAAACTTTTACAGTTCTCAATATAAATAGATGAATAAATGTTTACTTTACTTAGTTAATACTTAACAGTAAACGACGTAGTAGTAGTGCTCTTGTAAATTGTTAAGTGAGATATTTCTCATAAAGTAAAAGATGGCAAATCCACAGTGTTGTAATCCATTTGAATTAGAAAATCATAAAAATATAAAACAACAATCTAGACCCGTTAGCGAAGAATTAGCTGAAAAAGCCAAAAAATATTTAAACCGCGATTTATCCAGACAGAGAATTTGTGGAAAATGCAGCATAAAATTATACAAGTTAAACGATGTGCCAATTATACCAAACCCAATCTGGGTCTTCTTCAAATCAATCGGATCCGATATGACTGCTACCAACGGAAATGTTCCGAGAAGGTTATATGGAAGGGTTCTCCGAAATATGTATACGATTGGGTGGATCACCAGCAAATAAACACAGGCCCTTTGAGCCAGGTTATAATAAAAAACAACTAGAAAAAGTAGTAAAACTCACTTGTGAAAATGTGCTACGCATACCGGTTCCAAAAATATCACCAATAAGATGAGCCAGATGACGAACATGAGCTCATGAACAATATTATGGAAGCATACAACTAGCAAGTTTCATACGCAAATCGAATGTTCCTCCTAACTTTGTTACCAGAGAATTGGTCAGTGGCTAAAATTATGGATACATTTAATACTTCGAAATATATGGCAGAAATGTCGAAAAATCTCATCAAAGACTACGGACATGGTAGCTTCCCAGGTCCTAGAAAAACTAGATCTGGAGTCTCTCCTGAAACAATTACATTAATAGAGGAACTCTACAGAAGTATGGACATCAGTTGTCAGCTTCCTGGAGCCCACGACTTTGTTAGTGTTCCTGATCTTGATGGAGGTCGCATTAAAAAACAGAAAATGCTAGTTTTATGCAACTTATCCGAGGCATACCAACATTTTTTGGAACAAAATCCAAATAAAAATATTGGATTTTCTAAATTTGCCGAACTTCGCCCAAAAGAATGCATATTAGCTGGAAAACCAAGAACACATAATGTGTGTTTGTGCACAATTCATCAGAATATTATATCAGAAACTTACCATAATGGGAAACAAACAGCGATTCTCGCACCTGAAATCCTTTACGGAAAAATTCAGGAATCGTTCAGAAACAACTTCTCACAAAAAGGCCATTTAGTTTTCGTTACTAAAATGGTAGAAGATGTCACCAATATTGACCGTCAAAATACGATCATTATCAAGGAACATGAACGAAGAAGTGGAAAATCAAATCCGAAGATCATACTTTTTCCCTAATTTAACAAACAAAATTAAGAGCCACATTAATGCATGCACAATATGCAACGTTCACAAATATGATCGAAAACCATATAACATAAAGATATCCCCAAGACCAACAACTAAAAAACCTTTGGAACGAATCCACATCGACATTTTCAACATAGACAAAATGAGCGTTTTATCAATTGTGGACTCATTTTCAAAATTTTTACAAATGATCCCAATAAATACGAAAAACTTGGTGGATATAACCAACGCCCTTACAAAATACTTTACACTTTTCGGTATTCCGAATACGATTGTCTCGGATCACGAGTACGGATCACGTTACAGTACGACGTAGTCTTCGAGTATTTCCTCAATGTACCGTTGAGAAGTCACTTTACTTGATCGGCGGCCAGTATTTGCTCCAGAGATGAACACAAGATCTGTCTTCGCCTCCAGTGACATACCTGCTCAGAACGTGCACGATCCACCACCATACGAGACACTTTCTTCAATACAACATTATGAAAATTGCTCTCCTGATCTTCTGTACACTCTTCTTCGTCCATCGTTGCCATGTAAACACATCCTGCACTCGTCAGAGAACAGGGCTTTTCTCTATTGTTCTTCTGTAAAATCCAAATGCTCTCGAGCGAACTGAAGGCAGCCTAGCCGGTGGTCTGGGATCAATTTCGTATTCTCAATATCAATCTCGTATCTCTGCTACACTCGACGAACGGAGAATCGGCTCAAATTTAGTTGTCGAGCCACTTCACTTTGGTTCTACCCCGCATCAGTTAGTGCAACCACTTGAGCAGCTACCTCTGGTGTGGCACTCATTTTCTTGTTCCGGATGAAGAAAAAAAAATGCAACTGTGGAAAATTTTAGCACCCAAGTGTAAAAAAATTAGAAAATAATATCAAGCTCCAAAGCCAGGGAACTCCTATTTTTAGAAATCCTATTTTAGAAATGGTATACTGAGATATCCCCAGAGATCTTAACACAACCTCAGGTGTATGGGGTATTAGTTGGGAACCTTGTCAGCTATAAAAAATTATCAGGAGCCTCCCATCCAGGGGTGGGAACAGTTTAGAGGATTTTGTAGTACGACCAAATATAACAAAAATTCTTAAACCACATGAGATATCCGTAGAGATCTTAACACAACCTCAGGTATATGGGGTGTTAGTTGGAGGCCTTGTCAGTAAAAAAATATATTCTGTTGCTCCCCATCCAGGGGAGGGGACATTTAATAAAGGTTTGTATTATGACCAAATATAATAAAAATGATTAGGCCAACTGAGATATCCTTAGAGATCTTAACACAACCTCATGCATATGAGGTGTTAGAAGGGGACCATAGTTATTAGAAAAAATATTCAGGAGCTCCCCATCCAGGGGTGAGCACAGTTTACAAGATTTTGTATTATGACCAAATATAACAAAAATTCTTGAAACCACATGAGATATCTCTATGGATCTTAACACAACCTCAGGTATATGGGGTGTTAGTTGGGAACCAACCAGTTTGTATCACATTCAAGTTTAAGTAATTTAGAAGATATTATAAAATCACTTGATAAATTTGTATCAGATAGAGTAAACGATAGATTAGAAATTAGTAAAATAATCGAACAGAAAATAAAAATATTGCATGACAATTTCAACAAAATTAAGCCAATTAAAAGAACCAGACAAAAGAGATGGGATGCTTTGGGATCAACCCAAATTTAATTAATATACCAAAATAATCAGCAATTTCAAGTTAACGAAAGAAAGATCAATCAAAGGATACAACTAATATCGGATACAGTCAATAGCGCATTAACTAACGCAACGGCAGCAAATAAAATCATATTAACGGAGATAGAGATGATAGCAATGATTATAAACATTGATACTATCAATGGTATTTTAGAGGATATACAAGACGCAATAGTAACAACAAAAACAGAACTGACCAGCAATAAAGTTCTATCCCTAAAAGAAATCATACTGATAAAAGACTTGCTTGTAAATCAAGGCGTCAGCATTTCCCTGCCAGATGAAGCTTTACAGTATGCCACTCCAAAATTAGCGGTAAACAACGAAAACCTACTTTATATATTACAAGTACCACAATTAGAGGAAGAAACAACGGATATAATAATGATCCAACCTCTAGCAATAAACAACACGATAATAAAAACATATCCTCAGTATTTAATTAAATCAAATAAAAAGCTGTATACTACAATAAACCACAAGGGATTCGTACAAAAACACGATGACATAAGAGAATTCCGCGACAAATGTATCAAGCCATTGGTGATGGGATCAAAAAACCATTGTAATTTAATACGTGACATGGAAACAACAATTCAGTATATCGCTGAGAATAAGCTCTTAATAAATAATGCAAAGAAAGAGTTGTTAGTCTCAGACTGCGGGCCAAGCGACCGTTCATTGAATGGTAACTTTTTGATCACCTTTTTGAACTGTTCAATAACATTCGACAACAAGAAATTCCAATCGTACGAGTTTCAAACCGAAGTGAAAGAAGTTCAAGGAGCACTACACAACCTCCAAGCGACACGCCAGTTAATATCAGACCTTAATTTTGACGAAATCGCTCACGTAAACATAGAGAATCGGAAACAAATCCAGAACGTTTTCCTTAAACA
The DNA here is from genome assembly GCA_963691935.1 of Nephrotoma guestfalica. Classification (NCBI taxonomy): domain Eukaryota; kingdom Metazoa; phylum Arthropoda; class Insecta; order Diptera; family Tipulidae; genus Nephrotoma; species Nephrotoma guestfalica. The sequence goes on along the minus strand of OY829914.1, from coordinate 209,655,196 downwards.
ATGGAGTCATCTACTGTGGATATGGTCACTATCAGGGGGCGTTTCCATTTCAACAATCGTACTGGTAGCATTACTTATTTATATTGCCATCCAGAGACATACAAAAATAGTTAGAGTGGAAAATTCATCAAAAGCCGCTCCAACTACAGTACCAGACCTAGGGGACATCAAACTATGCTCAACACTACTGACAAAGTTTGGAATAAACCCGAAGGACGAGGACGCCCTTTTTCACCCACGAGAGGAATTATAATATCATAAATTGCTGAACACACACCTTTAAGCCATGCGCATTCCAAACTGCATGTCATAATAAGTAGAATTCTGCTGAATACATAATTCTACCGGACGTACATACCACGCGCATCGGTCACGCGTAATCGCGTAGTTAAATGTAATTAAGTTAGTTTTTAGGTGATGTACCAATAAGTACATAGTAATTATAAATTAAATTAAAATTAAATAAAGTTCATATAAAATTATAAAGTTGAAGTAAAAGTGTTTTGTGAATAAATAATAATTTTTTTTTATAATTAAATAACATCGAAACTCATAATTATATATATAAATAAATATATATATATATATATATATATATATATATATATATATATATATATATATATATATATATATATATATATATATATATATATATATATATATATATATATATATACAGTCGTGTGCGAAATAATAGTAGTGATCGAATAATTTCGCTATATTATGAAATTTTTAATTCATATATGAGATATTTTGGAACGTAGATATGTTTTAAAATTATTTGTAGTTTAGAGAATCTAATAGTTGCTGTGTATGGCTCATACATGTCAGATTAGGTAAAAATTTTGCACCGCTTATATTTTAATGGGATTTTGTGGTGTGCGAAATAATAGTAAAAATTTATAAAATTCATTTTATTTGTTATGTATACAAGTTAAAATTAGTATTTAGTAGTATAGCCTTTGGCTTTTAACACAGCACTCATTCGTCGAGGCATTGAGTTTATTAAACTTTGACACCTTTCAACGGGAATGGACAACCATGCAGATTTGGTTATTTCCCATAATTGCTTCGAGTTTCTTGGGTTGGAGTTGGAAATCTTTTTTTTTATATCAGCTCACAAATTCTCAATTGGATTGAGATCAGGTGATTGAGCAGGCCACTCCATAACATTAATTTTATTTCGCAAGAACCATTCCTTCGCCTTTTTAGAGGTATGTTTCGGATCATTGTCTTGTTGCATGACCCATTTAAGCGGCATTTCGTATTCTGCATAAGGTAGCATAACAGTTTCCTTAATCCAATATATCGGACCAACGCCGACCCACGAAAAACAACCCCAAACCATTATATTTCCCCCTCCATGTTTAATGGTTTTTGACGTGTATTGCGGTCGGAATTCAGTCATCGGTGGTCTTCGGACATACTGAAGGCTACTACCGCCAAAGAGAACCATTTTGGACTCGTCCATAAATAAAATATTACGCCATTTTTCAAGGGGCCAATTTTGATGATTTTTGGCATAAGTTATCACTTGTCGCTTATTTAAAAAGGGCACCTTCCTAGGCCTCAACCCTTTTAAATTTGCTGCTAAAAGACGTTTTCTAATTGTTGGGGTGTCTATATCTAAATTAAGATCTTATTTGATCTTCGTTGAGGTATAAAAAGGATTCCTTCTCGCACAAATCACGATGTCCCGATCAGTTGTATTCGAAGTTTTTCGTTTTCTTCCTGGTGTTTCTGGTTTTTCTTTGTGCTTAACAGCATTGGATATAACGTTAGATGAACATCCCAAAATTTGCTGGATAAATTTATATGTTTTCCTTCTTTGATTAATTTTTTAATTAAATCTCTTCGCTCTTCAGAACAATGCTTTCTCCGGCCCATTATTATTTAAATAATTATTTTTCTTTTATCAAATTTTTATAATTTTATTTATCTTATTATTTCCGAACCGCTATTATTGATCACCTCTATTTTAAACAATAATCAATAAGAGACTACTATTATTTCGAACATAAAAATTTAGACTGACAATCGAACATAAGGGGAATCCCGAACTTGTTTGAGAAAACAATTACAAATAGCGTTTGGTTTATATTCAGTTAAATCATGAAAGGATATTTTTGTAAACACAAAACCTAAAATACAGGTACACACGACTGTATATAGTTATGTCAGCAACACAGACCACCAACAACAACCACACGTGTGTCCAAGTCAATGTAACTTACATCGTATTCTTTTATCATACGATACATTGTTAAGTTAGCAATTCGCGATAAATTAATTTCCGTTGAAGTAAAACGAAACCAAGATTTGCTTGCGCTAAATGAAAATGTAAATTGCAATACGATGTAAAATTCTTATAATTTTACATCAGCATTTTTAAACCATAGAAAATACAATTTGAATTATATAAAAGCAGTCCAAAGTCAAATCGCAACCGAAGTACTCGGGAAATAAAGTTGTTCTTAAAATCTATAAGTTATCTGTTTTAATTCTTTTATCGGGAACGCTCCCACCGCGTGATAAAATATATCGCAGGAGCAACCATTACTGGCGCAGTTGATAAAAAAAACAAATTATAATTTTTTTTTGTGTTTATACGAACTTTCGTGTTTAATAAATTTGTAAAAGAAAAAACAGAAAACTAGATATACAGTGTTATCCAAAAAAGTAATTGCATTAAATGGTGAACATTTTGTGTAGTTATAAATAAGTGAAACTAAAATTAAAAAAAAAACTGTAAAACTCTAAGTGCCTGATCAACACATAGGAGAAAAAATACAGTGTGTGTAGCTGCAACAATAATGAAAATTATTATACTCTATTTACTGGCTTGGTAAGAAAAAAACAAAAACCTTGTATATCCAAAAATAACATATTTAAACCGTGTCTTTTTGAAAGTTGTATGATTTGAGTGACTCCAATCGGTTTCACTGTAGGCCGATTGTAAAAATAAAATACATACAAAAACAAAAAAAAAAAAATTCCGCGTTTCAAAAATTCATGAATAAGTCGGTAGACGACATTGACGTACACAAACAAATAGTCTCGCCCGTACAAGTAGGCAAACTAATAAAAAAAATTTAAAAAGTTACAAATGGATCAATTGGTGGAGGATACCTTAAAAATCTTGAAGGTAGACGAAATCACTAAATCCATTAAATCTTTCGATGGAGATAAAAACTCCGTATATAGGTTTATCGAGAGTGTCGACATAATAATGCTAGAAAATAGAAAATTCAGAACAATACCAAATAATCTTAGCGAATATTCGCAATAAAATTACAGGAAAAGCAAGTGAATCATTAGTTTTACATAATATAAAAAATAATTGGGATGATATTAAAACACATTTAATTTCAATTTTTACCGATAAACGTGATGATAACGCATTAATGTTTGAATTATGTGGTTGAGTTAAATCTAATAACCATTCATACAAAAAATTATATGACGATATTATTCATATTATCAGTTTACTGTCAAATCAAATAAAATTAAAACATCTCGATGAGAATATTGAGAAATATATGTTAGAAAACTACAGAAAAGTAGGTTTAGTTATATTTACGTCGGGTCTTAAGGAACCATTAGGTACCTGGCTGCGTGCCAAAAATCCATCATCACTAGTTGAAGCTCTTGAATTTGTTACTCAAGAGTCAAACATATTAAGGCTGAAAAACCAGCAAGCTAGCACAACTCAAAGATATGCTAAGCCGTGGAATAAACAACCTGAAAATATTCCTTCAACATCCCAAAATTATAAAAATCAAAATTTTAGAAAGTCTTATAATCTTATAATTTACTAGACCAACAAATCAAAATTCGACTAAAACAACAAATCAAAATTTTCATGTTAAACAGGAAGTGAAAAAGGAGCCTGTGTTTAAACACTTTAATATAGAAACGGATATAGACGACGAGGATTTTTTTACCGAAGCCTCGGACCAATAAACGAAATCTATAATTCCTAAACATCAAATCTACCTTTTATTATCCTAACGGTAGAAAATAAAACCTTAAAATTTTTGGTTGACACCGGGGCCAATAAATCATCTATTAACCCCGAACATGTAAATTATTCCCAAATAGTAAACACTAATATCCAAATTAAAAGCTTATTCCAAACATCAAATGTTAAACAAAAAGCATTTTTAAAATTTGTGGAAATCCACAAACCAATTGAACTATTTTTATTAAAGTTTCATAAATTATTTGATGGTTTGATCGGTTACGAAACTTTAACCAACCTGGAAGCCAACATCAATCTAAAAAATGGTGTACTCGAAAGTCCAACGTTTCGAATACCATTGCATACAAAAATTACATCTTGTATAAAACCGTTCCATGTCCCACCACTCTCGCAAAAGTAATAACAAAAGTACCTGTCACAATTGAAAAAAGGGAATTTTATATAAAACCAATTACCTTGCAACAGGACGTTTACATCCAAGAGGGTATCTATTCAATTCAAACCCCTTATATGGCAACAGTAGAAATTATTAACTGTTCCAACCAGTCAAAGGAAATTTTTCTAATCCAACCTCTACTCGTCAAACCCTTTCATGAATGTTACAATGAAGTAAACTTCAAAATAACGGAAACAACGGAACATCAAACGATACATAGTATCGAAAAAAATATTGAAACTAACCAGCTCAACAGAGAGGAAAAATATAAATTATTAAAATTGTGTAAAAAATATCAAAAAGTTGTCTATAATGAAAACGAACCACTTAACTTTTCAAGTACGATAAAGCACGAAATCAACCTATCCTGTGAGAGGCCAGTATACGTAAAACAATACCGGCATCCCGAAGGACAAAAAAGTGAAATTCGAAATGAAATTCAAAAACTATTATCAAAATGAATAATCAGGCCTTCTTTTTCACCATGGTCCAGTCCAGTTTGGATGGTCCCAAAAAAAGAAGATGCCAGCGGTAAAAAACAGTGGCGACTAGTAATTGATTATTGAAAATTAAATTCTCAAACAATTGAGAATCGATATCCTCTCCCCAATATCAATAACATACTAGATAAACTTGGCAAATCGACGTACTTTTCAACATTTGATCTAGCCTCAGGCTTCCATCAAATAGAGATAAACGAAAAAGACATACCAAAAACGGCTTTCTCAGTTGAAGTTGGGCACTATGAATTCACTCGCATGCCTTTTGGCTTACGCAATGCTCCAAGTACATTTCAGCGTATAATGGATCATGTTTTGGGTGAAATCCAAGGACAACATACATTGTGTTATATGGATGATCTAATCGTGTTTAGCTCAAGTCTTCAGGAACACCTTGAAGATATATCTAAGTTATTTGATAAACTTCAATCAGCTAATCTAAAAATCCAGCCTGTCAAAACTTATTTCTTACGAAAAGAGATAGGATTCCTAGGGCACATCATCACACCAGATGGAGTGAAACCAAATCCCTCGAAAATAGAGGCAATTCTTCAATTTAAAATTCCAAAAACTCAGAAGGAAATAAAATCTTTCTTAGGCCTTATAGGATACTATCGGAAGTTTATAAAAAACTTCGCGAGTATAACAAAACCTTGCGCCTCATGCCTGAAAAAATCAGCAAAAATCGTACTTAATGCAGAATATACATCCTGCTTTGAAAAATGTAAAAAACTTCTGACGTCGGAACCTATATTAAGATACCCCGACTATGATAAACCTTTTCTTTTAACAACGGACGCTTCCAATTACGCGTTAGGTGCTATACTATCGCAAGGCGAAATAGGCAAAGATTTGCCAATATGCTACGCGTCACGAACATTAAATAAAAGTGAACAAAATTATAGCACAATCGAAAAGGAACTCCTTTCAATAGTCTGGGCCACTAAATATTTTCGCCCATATCTTTACGGACGAAAGTTTAATATTATAACTGACCATAACCCACTGGTATGGTTATTTAACGTAAAAGATCCCACTTCAAAAATTCTTCGGTGCGACTACGATTGGAAGAATACGATTACACAACTCTTTATAAAAAGGGACGTCAAATACAAACGCAGACGCGCTCTCACGGTTAGAAGTCAATAATTATCTGAGTCAAGGGAAGTTAAACTACCCGAGTACAATTGACTCAATCAGAGAAAGAAACTCTGAAAGTGCACGTATACATGCACATGAACTGAATCTACATGAGGACGTTCAAAGTATCAATAACGATACTCATGATGAAGAGTAGCTACTTCATTATTTTTCCAATATAGAACTGGACGAAGACAGAATCGCGGACTCCGGAACTATACTAAAACGAATTCATGATTCCAAAACGGTGTTAAATGAATTCAAAAACCTGATAGTGATCGAGGTCGATCACCCTCTGCTAAAAGAAATTTTTGTTATTAAACATGGTAAGTTTAAACGACATATGATTCGTAAAGCATCCTTCACGGATGACGATATAACAAATATCTTAAAAAATTATGCAAACACACGATCATTTTCGGCTATATACACCGATGACCAAACATTTGCTAAAGTACAGCAAGTTTTTCGAGCCAAATTCCAAGACTCAGGACTAAAATTAGTTCGAACAAAAACTGTACTCGAAGACATAGGCGACGTGATAAAACAAGCAGAAATTATCATACAATGTCACAACCTTCACCATCGAGGCATAAATGAAAATTACCTAAAATTAAAACGTCGATACTACTTTCCAAATATGAAAGAACTTATTACGAACTACGCTAAACAATGCGAAACTTGTAATTTGACGAAATATGAAAAGAATCCTGTTAAATTAAAATTTCAAATAATCCATGGCGATACTTTCGCTCTAAGAAGCAAAATTTTTCTTACTTTGATAGATACATTTTCAAAATTTGCCACTATCCATGAATTAAAAGATAGGAAATCGACTACAATAATTTCCAAATTAAAAAAATTCTTCTCCAGAGAAGGAATTCCGAAGGAAATAGTACTCGATCGTGCAACAGAATTTACATCTGAGTTAATCTCAAAATTCCTAGAACTTTACAACGTAAAGTTACATATCACTACAGCAAAATCTAGCACGGGTAATAGTCCAATTGAGCGGCTACATTCCACATTAACCGAGCTAACCAGGATTATATTTGCCAGAAATAAAAATATTTCAATATCAGCTCTCATGGACGAGGCAGTACTCGCTTATAATAGCTCAATACACTCGTCAACAAAATTAACTCCATTTGAGTTACACAAGGGACATTTAACAATCTCAAATTTCCCAAAAACTGCTATTCCACAAGATGATATTTATTTGGACAACATCAGACAAAAGTACGACGAGGTAAAAAAGTTAGTCGCCGAACAAACAAAATAGGAAAACTCCTAAAACATTTCAACCGGGAGAAACTATTTTGGAAAAATGTACAACTAGGGACAAACTAATTCCAAAGTACATTAAACATACGGTTGTAACGGATAACGAAGCAAACGTTACTACTAATAAACGCACTGTACACAAGCAACGCATAAAAAAATAAATTTCTCGTTGCAGGTATTCACCAAACTCTCTAACACAAAATATCGAAATATCTGACCTATCGAACAACAAGGGGATATTGGGGATAGATATGGGTACAGCTAGGATAATATCTGGTTATTCTAAACTAATTCATATTATTGAACTAGATGACCTTGCAGGAAATCAAGAAGCAATAAAACAAAATATTTTCCAAGTAGAAACCATCATTATTAATAAAACACTACCGGAATACAAATTAAATATTGCAAAAAGAAAATTTTCCCAATTAGAAAATGACTTTTCAAATATCTTCCCAAAACAAAGAACCGTGGAACGTGGACTTTGGAACGGATTAGGAACAGTAATTAAGAGTATATCAGGGAACATCGACCATGATGACTACATTCAAATCCAGAATGCTATATCAAAACTGGAAAACGGTAATTATGTAGTAAATAAGTTGCATAATGATCAAGTAAAAATCAACGAACTAATGATCAATAGATTAGAAAATATAACCAACCACATAAACTCTTTAGCTTATCAAATGGAATACCAATTAAACTTGCATAAGAACTACTCATATATTCAATGGACAAACCATCTCATGGAAATATATTTTTATAAAATTGATGATCAGTTATACTTATTACAGCAACAAATCAACGACATACACGAAATTATTACTTTCGCTAAAATCGAAGTTATATCGAAGTTAGACAGAAACGAGTTAGAATATATTCATGAATATTTGAACAATAATCAAGTCAATATTGCATCCGACGACGAACTTTATACACTTTTAAAATTGAAAGCATATTACAATCGGACGAACATCGTTGTAGCCATTGAGATACCACAATTTTTACAAGAGCAACTAACTTACTTCAAAATCAAACCAATCCCGTTAAACAACACACAAATCATAAAACTAAATACCAATTCCTTAACCCTTGACACCCACATTTACATGGAAATTCATAAGCCTTGCTATGTAATAGAGCACACTCATTATTGCCACCGTGAGCAAATTTATAATACTTTAAACCACTGTGTGCCGCAAATTCTACTAAATCAAAATGCACATTGCACAACCATGGAAACGGAAGACCTTGACGACATCGATTACATTGAATCAAACTACCTGTACGTCTCATCAACAAAAGGAGTAAAATTTTCATCAACATGTTCCACCCGAACAGGAGTATTACAGGGGAAAAAATTACTCAAGTTCGAAAATTGCTCAATTTATATCAAAAATCATCGATACAGTAATGAATACAAAACAGCATATCACAAAAAGTATCTAATCCAACCATTGGATGGGATAAACATTACCACCACTATGGAAAAGGCCATCAGTCTACGATGCCTGGCTAACCAGAGCATAACAAATATGGAAAGATTGGACGCACATTACGTCCAATCACAAATCAACGATTATTCTATATCAGGAATAACATTAATATTGATCGTCTCGATCAGCATCGCTTTGCTCTATCTTTACAGAAAATTAAAAATTGCCAAGGGACCATTTAACCAAAACATCCAAGTAAACCTGAACGATAAGGACGTCGAGGACGACGCCAATCTTCGCCGGGAGGAGTTATGTCAGCAACACAGACCACCAACAACAACCACTGCTTTAGTAAGGTTATTGTAAATTTCACGAACCCATCCATCTCATTCGACTCGTTCAATTATTATTATCCCAACCTTTCGTAATACATAAACCTAAACCATTATGAGTCCTCCGGAAAACGCGCAAAGTTCAGCTTCGGGTGCTAAATCCTCTAATGCATTTGATTTAATACAACTCACAAATATAGTAAGTGAGATTATTGCAGATCAAAATAGACAGAATAAAAATAATAACGATACGGACCAAAAAATAGAAGACAGATACTTAACAAATTTGACAGATTTAGATAAAATTCCCGACATAGTAAAATGTATCAGGGAATTTTCAGGGCAACCAGGAGAATTTAGCTCCTGGCGTAAAAGCGTAGATCGGGTCCTACAGATCTACGAAAGCTTGAAAGGAACGCCAAAATATTATGGGATTTTAAGTGTTATCAGAAATAAAATAGTTGGCAATGCAGATGTTGCGCTAGAATCTTATAATACTCCCCTTAATTGGGAGAAAATTTCCAGATGTCTCACGCTGCACTATGCAGACAAAAGAGACCTTGGAACTTTGGAATATCAAATGATGACTTTAATTCAGGGCAATCAAACGATCCCCGAATTTTATCAGCGAGTATATATCATCATTAGTATATCACTAATTTTAAATAAATTGTCCTGCATGGGCATGGGACCAGAATCCCTAGATAATTTAATCCAAAGCTATCGCGACAAAGCACTAGACACATTCATTAGGGGCCTAAAAGGAGATTTACCGCGCCTTTTAAGTATCCGGGAACCTTCAGATTTACCACAAGCTCTACAATTATGTTTAAAATTACAGAATGTAGACTACAGGACACAATATGCCAATAGTAGCTCACAGAATGGTCACCGAAGACCACCAATTCCTCCACCTTTGATTCCGAAAAGAAATGTCACTCAACCTTTCTACCCACAGTTATTACATCATCCCCAGAGCTATGCTAATCACAAACCAATGCAATCATTCAATCGATCTCCATTCGGGTTGCCAACCCACCAGCCTAATCGACCCCAATTTGGTTTCCCAACTTGGCAATACCCAATAACACCACGTCCACACCAAAATCCACAAGGGCACCCTTTCCTTCCACCGAAACCGCTCCCTAAACCAACCCCTATGTCGGTAGATGGAAGCATCCATTCAAGGCAGGCTAATTATATGAACCGACCTCAAAATGCCCAGTTCATGAAAAAGAGACCTTATTTCAATTCACCCAATCAAAGTCATGAGTATCCTATACCAAATAAGTACCAAAGGGTATTCTATAACGAACAAACGTACGGGACACCAGATTTTGAACAATACCAAGAACAGATTACAGAATATGACGAAAATTACGGACAAACTTTACTCGAATATACAAATTCTCAAAACTGCCCAGAACTGACCAGCGAAGAAGACTTGCCCGAACAACTCGACGAACAGGACACCTCAGCAACCGTAGAATTAGATGACATTAATTTTTTAGATTGAGGTTGTCTTCACTCCCATACTTAGAGCATGTGGTGAAGGGCGGAAAAAAATTTAAATTTTTAATAGATACCGGTTCGAATAAGAACTACGTCCAACCCAAGTACATAAGAAATCCTATTCCCAACCAGAAACCATTCATCGCCAATTCTGTGGCAGGCAGTGTCAAGATTACACACCATGCCATGGTAGACCTGTTTGGCCCCCAAAGAAAATTAAAATTCTTTATACTTCCCAGTTTGAGATCATTTGACGGAATAATTGGGAACGATAGTTTAAAAGATCTCGGTGCCACGATTCACACAAATGATGGATTTATAATCCCCAGATTGGAAAATTCCTCTCAAACAACACATCTCCGATCATGTAAATACCATATGTCTACGGGTAACGCACTTAGATCCTGAGCAAAAACAGAAGCTGGATAAAATTGTCAGCAATTATCCAAATTTGTTTTCGGATCCGGATGAGAAGTTAACTTTCGTAACATCCGTAAAGGGAGAAATCCGAACCTCCAGCTCGGACCCCGTATACTCGAGACCATACCCATACCCTATCTGTCTAAAGGAAGAGGTAGAAAAACAGATCAACCAACTGTTGCGAGATGGAATAATTAGACCATCTAAATCCCCATATAATTCACCAGTATGGATCGTTCCAAAAAAGGAAGTCACTTCTAAAGAAAAAAAATATAGAATGGTCATAGATTATCGCAAATTAAATTCGATAACGATCTCGGACAGATACCCCATACTAGAGATAAACGACATCTTGGCCAACCTAGGGGAAAATAAATTCTTCACTATCATAGACCTAAAAAGCGGGTTCCACCAAATCCCACTGAAAGATGCTGATATAGAAAAGACAGCCTTCTCAGTAAATCATGGGAAGTACGAGTTTACTCGTCTTCCATTTGGATTGAAAAATGCCCCTTCGATTTTCCAACGCGCTCTCGATGACATACTCCGAGAACACATCGGTAAACGGTGCTACGTTTATATCGATGATATAGTAATATTTGGAAAAAGCGAAAAGGAACACTTCGAGAATATTAAGACCATATTCGAAATCCTGGAAAATGCAAATTTAAAAATTCAACTTGATAAGTGTGAATTTCTACGAGACGAAGTGGAATTTCTCGGTTTTGTAATAACAAGAAACGGAATTAAGACAAATAAAGAAAAAGTTAAGGCTATTTCGAATTTTCCCATACCAAGAACGATAAAGGAAGTCAGATCCTTTCTAGGCATGGCGGGATTCTACCGCCGCTTCGTCAAGGACTACGCGAAACTCGCGAAACCCTTGACCTCACTTTTAAGAGGGGAAGATGGACATGTGTCCAAAACCCTCTCGAAGACAAAACAGGTATACTTCAATGAAAATGAAGTAGCCGCCTTCAACAAGATAAAATCTTCACTAACTTCCAACGAAGTATTATTATCATTCCCCGATTTTTGTAAAGAGTTTCAACTTACCACAGACGCGTCTAATTTTGCAATAGGCGCCGTCCTTTCACAGAATGGAAGACCAATCACATTCTTATCCAGAACACTAGACAAAACAGAGGAAAATTACGCCGCTAACGAAAAAGAAATGTTAGCAATAATTTGGGCTCTGACATCCCTAAGAAATTTCCTTTACGGAAGTAGAAAAGTTCAAATATTCACCGACCATCAACCTTTAACGTTTGCCCTTTCCAACAAAAATAACAATTCAAAGATGAAGCGTTGGAAAGCCATACTCGAAGAGTATACCTATGAGCTCAAATACCAACCGGGAAAAACTAATGTTGTAGCAGATGCCCTCTCGCGAGTATCAATTCCGACGGAAACAAACACCATGACCGCCACGCAACATAGTGATGAAAGCTCGGCGAATGACTTAATACCCTTAGTCGAAACTCCGGTCAATGCTTTTAGAAATCAGATCATTCTGAAAGTAGGTAATGAAGACTCATACCAAATAAAAAACCCCTTCCCTAATTATGTACGTCATATCATAACAAAACCACATTTCAACAACACCGATATCATCAATATAACGGGTGATTTTTTAAGAGCTTGAGAACTTTTTTTTAAAAAAAAACGCATAAAATTTGCAAAATCTCATCGGTTCTTTATTTGAAACGTTAGATTGGTCCATGACATTTACTTTTTGAAGATAATTTCATTTAAATGTTGACCGCGGCTGCGTCTTAGGTGGTCCATTCGGAAAGTCCAATTTTGGGCAACTTTTTCGAGCATTTCGGCCGGAATAGCCCGAATTTCTTCGGAAATGTTGTCTTCCAAAACTGGAATAGTTGCTGGCTTATTTCTGTAGACTTTAGACTTGACGTAGCCCCACAAAAAATAGTCTAAAGGCGTCAAATCGCATGATCTTGGTGCCCAACTTACCGGGCCATTTCTTGAGATGAATTGTTCTCCGAAGTTTTCCCTCAAAATGGCCATAGAATCGCGAGCTGTGTGGCATGTAGCGCCATCTTGTTGAAACCACATGTCAACTAAGTTCAGTTCTTCCATTTTTGGCAACAAAAAGTTTGTTAGCATCGAACGATAGCGATCGCCATTCACCGTAACGTTGCGTCCAACAGCATCTTTGAAAAAATACGGTCCAATGATTCCACCAGCGTACAAACCACACCAAACAGTGCATTTTTCGGGATGTTCTTGAACGGCTTCTGGTTGCTCTTCACTCCAAATGCGGCAATTTTGCTTATTTACGTAGCCATTCAACCAGAAATGAGCCTCATCGCTGAACAAAATTTGTCGATAAAAAAGCGGATTTTCTGCCAACTTTTCTAGGGCCCATTCACTGAAAATTCGACGTTGTGGCAGATCGTTCGGCTTCAGTTCTTGCAGGAGCTGTATTTTATACGGTTTTACACCAAGATCTTTGCGTAAAATCTTCCATGTCGTCGAATAACACAAACCCAATTGCTGCGAACGGCGACGAATCGACATTTCACGGTCTTCAGCAACACTCTCAGAAACAGACGCAATATTCTCTTCTGTACGCACTGTACGCATTCGTGTGGTTGGTTTAATGTCCAATAAAGTAAACTGAGTGCGAAACTTGGTCACAATCGCATTAATTGTTTGCTCACTTGGTCGATTATGTAGACCATAAATCGGACGTAAATCGCGAAACACTTTTCGAACCGAACACTGGTTTTTGTAATATAATTCAATTATTTGCAAGCGTTGCTCGTTAGTAAGTCTATTCATTATGAAATGTCAAAGCATACTGAGCATCTTTCTCTTTGACACCTTGTCTGAAATCCCGCGTGATCTGTCAAATACTAATGCATGAAAATCCTAACCACAAAAAAATCACCCTTTATTTAAAAGATATTTAAATCCCAGTACAGTAAACGGTTTGAACACTACGGAAGAAGTGATGGGTATCATTCAAGAAATATACCCAGAACACTTTAGGAATTATAAGTTACGTTACGCTCGTAAAATGGTAACAGACATCACAAACCAGGACGAGCAAGACGAAAGAATATTGCTGACACACAAACGAGCTCATCGTAACGCTGAGGAGAATAGAGCACAAATTATCGAAGACTGCTATTTTCCAGGGATGAGCAAGAAAATCAGATTCCTTGTTAAAAGATGTAGCACATGTCGTGAAAACAAATATGACCGACATCCTAATAAACAAATAATTAATCCCACTCCCATACCTAATTACCCGAGGCACACTGTGCATATGGACATCTATTCCACAGAAGGTCAATTAGCCCTCACAGCCATTGATAAGCTGACAAAATATGCTACATGCAAGACAATCAAGTCTAGGGCTATAGAGGATATCAAACAGCCTCTTAGAGACATTCTATTTTCCTATGGTGTCCCAGAAATCGTAGTAATAGATAATGAACCATCACTGAGCTCAAGTACCATAACGTCTACGATGGAAGATTCTCTAAATATTAAAATATTTCGAGTTCCCCCGTACAAGAGTGAAGTAAACGGTCAGATAGAAAGATTCCATTCTACCTTATCAGAGATCATGAGGTGCCTAAAAGCAAATAGGGTGGAACGATCCTTCACGGAACTGCTCGAGAGATCTGTACACGAATATAACCATTCGATACATTCTAGCACCAAGAAAAAGCCTATAGATCTATTTTTTGGACGGGGCCTAAATACCTCTCCTAAAGAACTGGAAGAGGCCAGGCTGTCAAATATAGAAAAAATAAAACAAAAGCAGGCACAAGATATAAACTATCATAATAAAAAACGTAAGGCTATTAAATCGTATCAAGCGGGACAGACTATCCATGTACGACACAACGCGAGAATAGGTTCTAAACTAACAGTTAGGTTTAGACAAGAAATTGTAAAAGAAGATAGAAATACGACTGTGTTGACCGAGTCCGGGAAAGTTGTTCACAAAAGTAACATCAAATCCTAATTTCCAACAAATTTCAGATTGACATTACATATTGCAGTTGGTGAAGTTCAAATACTGGACTACTCGAACTCTCAAATCATTTCCATTAACACGGGTAGAGCCAAATTGCAGGAAGGGAATTTCAAACTAATTCACGTCATAGAATTAGAGAATCACCAAAATTTTATGACTAGAATGCACACTATACTGAAGGACGAGATTACGACGGTACATCCCCTGTATCATTATCTACACCACGAACTTACTCTACTACAGACTCTTCTGGACGGACTAAAAATCCATAAAAACAAACGTTCTCTTGATTTCATTGGTACTTCATGGAAATGGATCGCTGGGACCCCTGACCATGAAGACTTCGAGATTATAAAGAATAAGATGAATAATGTACTTGAAAACAATAACAGACAAGTCATTATTAATCAACTTTATAATGAGAGGATTAACAACATTACTAGAATGGCCAACGAAATCACTAACGCCATCCACAAGGAGAATAAATTAACTGACCAACTAGCCCTAAATATACAGTATAAATTGAGACTAATGAAGGAGGAGATAATTAACATCAAGTATGCTATACATTGGGCTAAAGTAGGAGTTATAAATTCCCTCATCCTATCTGACTCGGAGATCAAACTAGCTATAAGGACAATTCAAAACGAGAACCTTCCTTATGCAACTCCAGAAGAAGCCTTAAACTTTGCAACCATTAAAATCATTAGTAACAACCTATCCCTACTTTATATCATTTACATTCCACTCACAACAGTTGAAATCTATGATAAATTATTGTTAAAAGCAGTTAAAAGAAATAACAAGATCATTGAAATTGACTATGAACAAATTTTGAAAAATCATAATAAAATATTTGGCATTAGTAAAGATTGTAGAACAATTAATTCACTATCAATATGTAACCAAAATAATGTAGTAGATATAAGTAGCTCGGAGTGCCTCCCAAACTTGCTCAATAGCCGTCCATCAAAATGTCGCCAAACCAACAGTCAACACATACCTGTAGTCAACGAGATAGCAGAGGGCATCGTACTTCTTAATCAGTATGTCGGCGATATAGGTGTTAATAACGAACCACAAACACTAAACGGTACCTACTTACTGAAGTTTACCAACGTGAGCTTGTCTATTGGAGACAAGAAATTCGTCGCCAAAGAAAGATCAACGATTCAAGCACTTCCCGCAATTCTGCAACCAACTCCGATAGAAAATGAATACAAAGAGATCCTGTCAATACAAATGATGAAAGATATCAATATAAATAATACCAAAACAATAGAACTACTGAAATACGAATCCGATATCCAAAAATACACAGGCATAGGATTTGGAACGGTATGCATCTTCATCGTTATATTCATCATCGTAATAAAATATGGAAAGGGGACAACATTAAAGATCATTAATACAACAAAAAACGAACTTCCCGATAAATTGGAATCTCAAGATATAGAAGAGAACAAAGTCAGCAACGACATTCAAACAAATGTATCACAGATGTTCGAACTACCCAGACAACCAATTCAACCCAGGAAAAAATTCTACGAAACACCATTTTTTTAAGAAGCCAAATGGGACATTTGGTTTTAAGAAGGGAAGAGTTAACACGTGACATAACTAGGTTCACACAGTTAAGTGAATATCATGTTGCTCGAGTTGCAATATTTCCAAAAGCGCGTGTTAACACCATTTCCACGACAATGCTGATTGCGCACATTGCAACAAACTAGTTTAAGATTATTTTGCGATGAGTAGTTAGTTGTAATCCAAATTTATAATTGTTAAGAACTGAAAACCCTGTTAGTATTTTGTATAATATTGTGTTAATAAATAGTGTCTTGAATAGTATAAATGAAATAAAGTTTTTATTAAATAAAGTTATAAATAATAAATAAAAAGATAATAATAATAAAGAATCAGTATTTGATTTTTTTATAATTAAAAAGAAGGGATTTCCTTAACTTATATATATATATATATATATATATATATATATATATATATATATATATATATATATATATATATATATATATATATATATATATATATATATAAATATATATATATATATATATATATATATATATATATATATATATATATATATATATATATATATATATATATATATATATATATATATATATTTAGACAAACTTCCCCTGTTGATATTAAACATTATTTACCGAAATGTACCCCAAAGCTCCAAGCAAAAACAGCAACAATTCCGAATGAATTATTTTACTCCTGCATCATTCATTCATGATGTTCAAAATAAACTGAAGAACCTTTTATTTGATTACGTTTTATAAATAATACAAATAATATCGTTAACTATATACCATCGTCTCTGTATACTTTCGTTACCGTCTGGCTATAAGGCATAGAGTGCGGATCGATTTCCAACTGGAAAATTGTATCTAATTATAATGTAGCGGAAAAACTCTTAAAGCTCATTCAGACATTATAATTGATAAAAATCATTAAAATACATTAGTCGAATTAAACACAAAAAATAAAAATTTAAATATAGCTTTATGTAAGTATGTGTATGTATTACAGTGCTTTGAAAGCATTTCAAAATACTCGTATCTTATTTCTGTACACCAAATTCGATTAGTAGAGCGTATAATGAAGACGTTATTAGTTTATTGTATCTCGAGTAGATCCCGTCGTCGTTTGTTACAAATATTCAGATTACATTAGATTTTCCAACATATTGATTTTCTTCATTTTCACTTTATACATGGTAGAGTTCACGTCAATGAAATTTATTTGGTTATTTATTTTCTGCAATCTGTTTATAAACGAAACAGTAATCTTATATCTTGTCCAGTGTTATTAGTTAGTTTTCTTGTTCAAAATATGTTTAAGATAATGCGGTTGGTTGATGTCGGTTAAAATTGTAAAATATAATAAAAATTTATTTCTATTTGGTAGATTAAAATCAAATAAATTTAAAGTTGGGTATAAACCACGAACTTAATCGGTTTGATAACGCAAACATAAATTTGCTAACCGAAAATGATGAAATGTTTACTTTTCGTAATGCTCTAATTGAGTCGATATGTGTACAAAGATCACTGAACTCATCGGTTTTAAAGCTTTTATCTAAGAGGAATTTAAAATTATAATTTTACTTATCCTTAACTCGCAGAATTTGTATTCATTAAGTTTTACGGTAATAAATTAGAATTTGTCTAGACTGTTCGAAAATTATGCGAAACGATTTTACTCAACGATTAGCTAAACGCTTGGTTTGAGTAAAATGTAAGTTTTTCGTAAGAATGAGCTCAAACAACAAGCTATTATGCGTTCGACAATTATAAATAATGGAATAAAAATATTCAATTATTAGAATAATAGAATAATAGAATAGAGTCTTAGATACAAGACGCATTTCGCGCGTGTTCTATCAAAATACTCTTCTCCCATAACGAAAAAAAATTAAATCTAACTTCTAATTGCGCATATCGTGTTATTCGGCCATGCCGTAATCATCATAGCGCTGTGAGTCTTTTTCGGCATTAGCTCCAGGCGTGTAACGTGATTGTGTCTCCTCGGATTCCCCTCTGGCCTCCCCAATAGACACGTCCTGGGATTCTGTTTCAAGTTTTGGCAGAACCTCGTGTTCTACTGCTCGCACTGGTAAATCAAAATCGTTCAGCAAAATGTTTCCGCCGTCATCGAAGAAAGTGAATCGCTTCTTCATTTGGTGCGCATGGGTTTTAATTTCTCTCTTGCCCAAGTGTGTTTCGGTTAGCACAGATCATAATAACTCCGGTGCTGAATGAATTGTTGCCTCATTTTCGTATCGCGTTCTATTGAATGTTTGGATTTTGGTTACATAAGTCTACCAACTCATACCAATAGCAAATGAAGGTGTATAACGATAGCACATCAAGAGTTTGTGTACAATTTGATTGACATTACTCTCTCATGCAAGCTTCTTAATCCGGTCTTCAACGAGTCGACGAATTTTTCAGCTTGATCAGTTGATTGTGGGTAATACGGTGCCGTTCTAATGTGCTCGATGCCGTTTTCACTGTAAAGCGACTAAAATCCAGACACAAATTGGAGGCCGTTATCCGAAGCGATGGCATCGCAGAGTCACCGACGATAAAAACGTGTTATAAGCGATGGATCGTCTTTGCAGCCGTGGTTGATTGCATTTTAAAAACGCCACAACCTTGGATGATCATTACTTCTCTTCGAAGAGCGAATAATTTTGCAACCAGCGGCTCTCTTATCTGCTTAGGTGACTACGGGCAACTCATTTCTCTGTGTAAATTACTATAACGTCTGGGTCTATAAGTATAATCGTAATCGAAGAATCAGTATCAGATTACTTTGAAATAATATATAGTATTCGACAAGGTGATGCACGCTTGCCCGTGCTTTTTAATTTGGCGCTAGACTACGTAGTTAGAACAGTAACATTGAAACTTGGCGCTTTTTATTTAATCTATCGGTGGCACTATTCTGGCTTTCCTTGGGAATAGGGAACTAGGAAAAATATATTTGAATGAAATTTGTTCGGTTGAAATAATTTCGAAAGTTAATTGGGAAACATTTATTCTACAAAATTTTTGTAGGGAAAATAATTTCCCAATTTATCGTTGTTTCAAAAATATTTACACCAAACTAATTCCATCAGTAAGCCAAATAAATACAACTGCCATGAAAATATTTTTCCCAATTCTCGGAATCGGCAACCATAATTTTGATAGCGTATAGACAACTTTAGATACCTCGGACTAATCATAGCATCAAAAAGCAGGCTGAAATAAAAACCCGAATTGCTGTTGGACACCGAGTTTTGTACGCCCAATCAAGGTTATTGCGATCTAAACATCTTTCACAGTCATGCAACCTAACTAGTTTCGGAAGTTCGAAGTCCAAAAATCAGTCAGAATTCCCACCCTATCATTCAAGCATAACTTCATCATAAATTGTTCCTGGGCCCCCTTTCAAATAAACAGTCATGTTAAAAATTTAAGCATAATCGGTGATGAAAGTGCAAAGTATTAAAGGGTGTTTTTTTAGAGGTTCACAGCTCTAAATTAAAATAGAACAAAAAAAAACAATTTGAATATCAGTGAAAATAGCTTTCTTGGATAGATAATTTTATGCCACTACTGCTTGAATATGATTTCAGCCATGTGACCGCCGCAGCAGGCGCGTACGTGGCGTAATCTGGAGGTCCAACTTTCGATCACTCGATAAATTTCGTTAACGACTTAACATATCTCCAAAGAAATGGAGTTAGATCACACGATCTGGGTGGCCAATTAACAGGACCATCACGTGAAATTAGTCTTTCATCAAATGTTTCTTTGAGTAACTTAATTATATTCTGTGCTGTGTGGCATGTGGCACCGTCCTGTTGGAACCACATATCAGCAAGTTAGAAATCATGTCTCTATACCGTTCACCGTTGACTGAAAAATTCCGTAAATCATCGTTTTTGAAGATATATGGACCAATGAATCCGCCGGCCCATAAAGCGCACCGAACTAATGATTACTCTCACTCGAAAATTTTCCATAAAACCTAAGATAATACGCCTAATTATTTGAAAATTGGTCATCACTTAGTTTTTATCCAGAAACCAAGATGATGAAAAAATGTCAAAAAATTTGTCGCATTATCTTAGGTTTTATGAAAAATTTTGAAGTGAGGGTAATCAAGTGTCGCGAAGTGTATATCGAAATACTGTAATGTGGCTTGGCGGTAGTAATTCTTAAGATTTTAAGTTCGAAATAATAATGCGTCATATCAAAACCTTCCTCAAGATCATTCTAAGCTGGAAATGGTTCTTTGTGTTTTGAGTTGGTAATGATAAGGGGAAACTATGGTGTGCTCCTCAGCGCCAGTCATATGTTAAGTTTGGCACAATCTTCCCACTTCTATATGGCCCCATATAAATTTATATGAAAATCGTCTAAAACTTCCAAAATCTTATGTACGTAATTAAGTGAATGTCGACCAAGTTACCAGCACCAGCGGTATGTTGAAATTTAATTAAATGGCCAAGTTCAAAAATCACAGTTTAAGATGAATAAAAATTTGTATCACTTAAAATCTTTATAGGCCGGAAATGGTTCTTTATGTTTTGAGTTGGTAATAATAAGGCCAAACTTCTAGGCTCGATATTGCCCCATATACAGATGCGGCTAAATTATTATCACCTCATACGAAATTCATTGTAATGTGATTTTCAAAGCCTGAACTGCAACCTTTTCTATAGTTGACACGTCATTTGTAGTTGTTGTTGTTGCGGTTACTCAGTACAAAAGTTAACGGCTGATGATCCGTAACTATCTTGATTTTTTTTTGCTCCGTAAAGATAGTTTCGTAGACTATCCAGGGCTCGGACGATCGCCAACATCTCTTTTTAATTCGATGCGAATTTTTCTTCGGTGGAGTTTAGGGATCTTGATATATACATATGTAATTGGGAAATCCTTGCCAATTTCGTCTTGCGACAGTACTGCCTCAATGTTGGTATTTGACGCATCTATCGTTAGAATGAATGGTCAGTTGAAATCCGGGAATGTGAGTAGGTCCGATGATGATAATACTTCCTTTGATGCTTCTCGACTTGCTGGCTCTTACTTGATTCTCCCTCCGTGTTAGATTCATGAGTGGTTTCGCCATTTTTGCGAAATCCTTAAGTTCCTTAAGGTTTTCCGGTGGTTTGAGTGCTTTAATCACTGCTACTTTCCTTGGATCTGCTTTTATACCCGCGTTGGTTATAACGTAACCCAAGAATTGCAGGTTTGCCTTCTGTAGCTTATTGAACATCTTCTTGACGTTATCCAGATGTTGTTCTTTTGTGTTTCCGCCAAAGATGATTATATCATCAATGTACACGTAACAGATCTTCTCAATGAATTCTTAGAGCACGTCATCTATCATCCGTTGGAAGATAGTAGGCGCGTTCTTTAGACCAAATCATTTTGATGTTGTGGAAGCCAGATATTAGATCGACTGTGGTATAGAATTTAGAGTTTCCTAAGCTGGCGATGGTGTTGGTAATATCCGGTATTGGATACGTATCGGATATGGTTACGGCATTCAACTTCTTGTAGTCGATAACCATCCGGTATTTCTTTATCTCTGACGCATCCAACTTTTTTCCACTATCCATATGGGTGAATTATACGGACTCTTCGAGGGTCTGATAATTTCGTCATCCAGGAGTTTTGCTATTTGGTCTTCCACTTCGGTTCTCATGTTTATAGGATCGGAGTAGGTCTTTGAATATACTGGTTCTTCAGTTGTTGTTCTTATTTCCGCTCTAATATTCGTATCGATAAATTCCTCATCGCTGATTGGCCCAGATAGTGGTAGGAATTCAATAATTGCACCTTTCAATTTTGTGTTCGTTTGCTCGTCCAGGTGATTATCTCTAATTTCGATATTGTTTACTTGAGTAGATGTTTTCTTTCAGAGGGATGTCGATGCCAGGAGCGATGGTTAATATGTTTTGTCTCCTGTTTACTATTGCCTCTACCTTTTTTAAAATATCATCTCCGATGATACCATCAAACGAGGTTAGTCCGGGTAGAATGCAAAAAATCGACTAAAATGTGTGTGACAATAATAAAATAAAATCTATAGTAATATGTACTCATGTGCCCCCAGGATTGAATGCTAATAAGGCACATTTATTTTTTACCAGGCTCTCAATATTATTAAACCAAATGTCGCGTAATAAAGAAATCGTGATGCTGAGTGATTTCAGTGCACACCTTAGAACGGATCAACAAAATGTTGGAAGCTATAAACTAATTGGGCATAATATTCACCACAACATATCGAACCAATACGGTCAAATGATGTCTAACTTTATAAACCAACATATTTTGCGGGTAAGTACGTCATGGGGAAGATGATCATTTTGTGTTACATGGAGGAATGCAAAAACGCAGTCGCCATTAGACCATATATTGGTAAAAAATGCATTATTTAATTTCGCGGCGGTACGAGGCATATGGACATCATTATCGGACCATAAATTGTTAATATGTTCAGCATGGATTTAAAAGGAGAAAACGCGGCCGACCAGATAGACGCCAGAAAAGGACAACGCTAACACGATAATACATCTAAAATGTATTGGAATTTAGATCTCCTCAAATGTAGTGAGTTATAGGAAAAATTTCAAAGTGAAATTAAAAAGGAGCTAGCTAGAGAAAGGAAATACCGAAGACCATGATTCGACACTTTGTTGGCAATTTCTAGTGAGTGTATTGGCAAAGCCGCCAGCATACAACTAAGACCACAAATTTTGTGGACTCCAACAAGAAGGAAGAGCTTAGCCGAATTACGACAAGCAATCTTTAAAGTGAGAAGAAATAAAATTGACAAGCGGGTTATGATAGAAAACAACAAATGTATAATCAACAGTGTAGTCGAGCACGAAGAGAGGCGTGTCACAAATTTTTTTCAGAACTGGCTAACTTTAATACATAAGAAAGAATAAAAAAGACGTATCAGTTTCTGAAACAATATAAACGGGAAAATCTTCAACAAGGGTTAACATTCATACCAATGCTGCGGTGGGAGCAAGAGCTGGCTAAAACTCAAGAAACACCTGTACCATTAATAATCGAAAAAGATCACTGGTCCATGGAGCAGCCGCCCAGTATAGAAGAGATACAGAGTATTGTGAATGGAATTAGAAAGGGAATAGCTGCTGGTTTAGATCACGTTCCTATACAACTCATAGAAAGTTTACCTGAGGGAGGGCGGGAATTTTTAGAAAACATTTTTAAATATATTTGGATTTCAAATTGTATTCCAGATGAATGGCTAGAAACACCAATACCAATTATTAGTTATTAAGTACAAATACCAATTAAAAAGATATCGGATCCAAAAACGACGGCTGATTTTAGAAGAATTGCGATTACTGATGTTGGACATCGAATTTACGCAAAAGTAGTCCTCAATAGATTATCTGAACACATGAGGGTTATAGGATCATATTAAGCATCATTCCTGAAAACCAGATCTTCCGACGATCATATATTTGTTGTGCGAAGAATAATGGAAGAGGAATGGATATTAGGCAAAAAATTATATGTTTTATCGTTGGATATCAGTCGCGCAATTGACCGTGTTGATCTACTAGCAGTGACAAGTATGCTTAAATACGAAAATATATCACATCATTTGATTAACAGAATTGTTAATAAAGAACAAAAGATTAGAATGATGGAGAAGAACATTGGTAAGAAACAGGGATGTCCACTATCTCCAAGACTATTTAATATTGTATTGAATAATATTTTAAAAACCCTGGGAGAGCGACACCCAAGTATTCGCTTAAATCAACACGAAGACATAAAACTACCTTTAATATTGGTCGACATTGGAAATGTCGAACATTGTAAAAGAGCTAGTATCGGAAATGTTAATCAGAGAACCGTTAAACACCCTTTCACATTAACCTTAATCATTGGAGGATTGAGAATAACTGTAAAAGAGTCTATTAAATACCTTGGTACTTAACAAGCAAACTGAACAGAAAAGAAACAATTAAAGTGAGATATGGAAAAGCAATATGGGTAAGTAAAATGCTTTCTTCCTTCATTAGAAAGAACAAAATTTCTAGAGAAGCAGTCATAAAAATGTACAAAGCACTTATAGCCCCACTATTAACATATGGTATAAAAGTAGTTGCACTGACAAAACTATTTCAGAAATGTTGAAATTTTTATAGCCTCGACCGCCTACCAAGAAGAGCATTTGCAGGGAAGACTATAACGAGAACGATAACAGTTGAATAGAATTTGTTACTGGGGGCACGTAAAAAGAAGAAGCAGAGGACTTTTATTAAATTCAGTCATACGGTATTCCCATGTTGATAGAAAGGTATAGGAAGACCGTGTTCTACGTGGAACACATCACTAAACAGGGACTTCCAAAATTTTCGATAATTTCGAAAATCAACCGATTCCTCATCAGGAGGTACTTCGATGGAAGAATGGTCATCCGAAGAAGAGACGATAGTATGAATAGATGAGTTGCGTAAGCATTAAGGATATTAAAATTAGTAATTTTTAAGGACTTTTAAACAATGGTAATTAGGTTATAATCATAACAATATTATTTTCTCGACCTGGGTTTTTTGTAGTTTCCCCACGTCATAATTAATCGATCAGAACAGTTTTCTAGGTCGTTTAGTCGGTCTTTTTAAGGTCGTTATTCGGATTTTAGGTCAATTAAAATTCGTTCAAGGATTGATTAATTAGAGGAATCTGAGAAAATACAAAGAAGCCGGCTACAGACGCAAAACATGTAATGGAATGTAAATATTACATGCGCTTTCTAGTTAAATTTAACTAATAAAATGAATTAGAGTTGAGTTTTAGCATATTTTTAGTTGTAACCAGGTGACAATGTGAGCACGTAAGTATCATCTTTAAAGATAGATGAAGATAAAAATAAACCAAGGCGCAGATGAATCGTCTGAAACTATTATATTTAAGTGAGAGCGGGAAGTCATTGAAATGTTGTTTGGAAAGGAAATCAAGTGGTGTTGTTACGACTCCCTAGTCCTAATTTTAACCCATTTAATTTGGCCCGTTTCCTAATTTTACTTCTATCGGTTGGTTGGGAATTCATTTTTTCTTGTGGCTTTGTTACTAACGGTTGTGGCATTGCTGTCTTAATGGTTCTTTGGGTATTTTTACGATTTCGTGATATGTCAAATCTGAAAATACTATAACATTACCGAATTTTGTTTTTTTGGAGCGAGACCAACTTATGGCTTGGGTGCGGGTGTGCAATAGCATAGATGAATAGAAATATTTTTATGCGTGTGTGTGTGTTACGAGGGAGAGAGCGATGGACGCGGATAAAGCGTGAGAGAATTTTTTTTGTGGGTTGATAGAGTCTCGTGTCTTCATATCGAGTAGTCTCGTGTAGAGTTTAGCCAAGAAAAGTAAATTTATATAATATAACGTCAAGTGAGATATTTTTTGTTGGATTTGTGAATAATGGACGCCGATGTTATTTTGTTTTGAAAACAATTAAAAATAATTATAAAAAATAATTCATTACCAAATTAGTAAAAGTTTAATTAAAAATTAAATTAATTTGTATTAACTAACGTGGAAATAATAAAATCCAAGTTTGCAGACAGTTTATACCGCCAAAGAAACACGTGTTGTTTTTTTATTTTACATTTTAGGGTTGATTTCCGGACGACGTATATTATGGTTCGAGAATTACAATTGGTGGATAATTTGATACTCCAGAAAAAAAAATAGAAGTGTTGGGCTATCGTCGTTATTCCGCCGTTTTGATAAGGCGTAGTGATAATAGTGATATCTACAAACTATACTCAACTAATTATATTGCATGGTTTGATTAATTAATTTGAAACGCAAGTATGCTTATGTATAGTGGGTATAGTACTGCTACTATGTGCATATAACGGGTGCTGTAAATTTCAACTAGTACCGTATGCAACGGGTACGTTATTAGTCGACGGGTATTGCAAATAATTTTTTTTGATACCACATTTTTCAACGGGCACCGCAATTTCGGCAACATACGGCGACCAGTCAAGGCCAAATATGCGTGTGACCAGTTGAGGTCAGTCACGTTAAATTTTTTTCAAAGGCGAAGAGACGCCCTACGAAAACAACAAATATACCACATAAACTTACAATCAGAAGGCGGGAAGTCGCCCAACGGTTCGGGTGTGGCACCTGGGGCATGACGGCACCAAGGCCGCAACACGTGAGGCATCATTTTATTTTTAATTTTTTTTATTGTTGTAAATTTTTTATATTATTTTCTTTTTGGTATTTTAACTTACAATTCAATTTAAATTTGAAATTTTTCCCAATATTTATTCGAAAAAAATATATTTTTGTAATCGAGCATGCGCTCAGGGTCGCACGTTGGTTTCGTTCCAAGGAAAGAGAAAATTTTTTTTGCTGCGTTTATTTTCATATTGTTTCTTAAAAAATTTTGATTTGTCGGTTGTAGGGGAAAAAACAGCCCTGCGATTCCACTAATTGGGACTCAGCCATTTTCTTTTTTCTTCATTTCGCATTTTTTTTATATATAAAATGAAATACTAAAGTATGTGTCAGATTGGTATGATGGGAGGGGGAATCTTACTTCTGTGTCGGGCCCTCCAACTTCAGGCTGGGCTTGCCACTCCCATTCATCCCCTTGGCAGGACATCCACAGGGTCGGAGTGGCGAGTCCAGCATATGTGTTGTTCATTCAGGGATGATCCGGTCGTTCCTAGCTGGGCACACCCGGTTATTATTATATTTATTATCTTCCTCAAATTTCGGTCGATTTAATTCTGGTGTATATTTAATTTAGTTTCAGTTTTTGTTTTATTAGTTTACATTTATTTTTGTATTCTGTTCCGCGGTGTAGGCCAGGAAGATGCAAGTCTCAACTTCCCCACGACCCAAAACCCTGAGATCTAGTCGGCAAAATCACCGTGATAGAGGCCTCTGCATATTTAGATAAATCTGCGGATTGGCTTCGTGCCAGCCCGTAACAGTGTTTTGACTAATTGAAAAAACACAGGATTGTATGTTGTAAACGACATTCGCTCAACTAGTCCTTTAAAGTTAGAACCTTTAACATTTCCTAATTCTGTAGTTTAAGAGACCCTCGCACGTTCGGGATTCCTAGTCAGTTCGGTCACCAAATCGTGTCTTATATGTGTTTCATTGTTCTGTATAATTAGGTGATAATCGAATTTAGTAGTGGTGGTATGCATGGCTCAAGTAATTCAGTTGCTGCGATGTATAGAGGAATGTGAGAACATTTGGCAAGGACGCATAACGAAAGTATGCGTTATAGACTACCACATCGTGTCGTGTTGTTTCTTCTTGGTGAATCGAATAAAGAAAATAGGTTACGGTTAAAGTTTTAAATCGGTATAAGTAAGAAATTTTTACTAAAAAACCGGTTGTACAGAATTCCGATGTTAACGGAATGTTTGCTGACCTTGCCCCTATCTCCATAATATAATTTATTCCTCATCACTAGCGACCACTAAACAACATGAGAGGCGAAATGAGCTCCCGCGAAACACAGTAACAGCGTAACAGTAAACCAGTTTCTTTCCAATTATGACTATAAAATGAAAGAACATTGTAAATCCAATGTGTGTAAATCCAAAATGTTTGGCGCCAATAATGGAGTTTCAAACCGTTCTCGAAGCTGAGTTGAAAACTTGAACATGGTCTGATGCGGAAAGGGCATAGGGCATTTCAATCGATTACAAAGACACGGAAAGAGCTGGACGGGAATTTGCACAGACTTGCACCACGGGAAAACACCTATGGTTTTCGCCGAACGAAATCGGAAAATAAACGCCTCTGCTCAACCAAAAACCATAAGTTCCCTTATGAGACAACGTCACAACACACGTGAGTAAATTCAACACGGTAATTTAATCATCATTAATAAACGTTTCGTATATCTTTTCAGAGTATGTCGACTCCAATTCGCGATTAAATGTTGATTTATGCAAAATACTCGGTAATGATATAGGAAAATGGTGGATAATTTTACATAAGCAATGAATAATTAAAATTAAATCATTTGTTTTGGGAAGATAAAGATTTCTGCAAGAAGAAAATATATTTAATATTTTCACAATATCCGTAAAATGGAACTCATTCGGTTATAAAACAAAAATAAAGATAAAACTCATTCTCCTTTAAGTGAAATTATACTCGTATACGAGTACATATCCTGTACCATTATGAATTTTAGACAAAAGAAAATTTAAATTTTAATTATTATGAAGAGAGATGCACAGCTTTAAAACAAAAGAAATATTAATTATAATAAGACAAACAAGTAATTATTACTTGGGTAATTATTACGGTATTTATATAGATTTTCACTTGTTTTATTTTCGGTAATTGAAGCGTTCACTTATTAATACAAACTTAAGCGAAAATTTCATTATTTCATAAAGCATTTTATACATAAAAGAAACTTTATTATTGATTGACTTTATTAATTGAGTGCTAAATAAAGTAAATTTTAATTAAATTGTGATTTTATCAAGGATATAATGGATGGGTATTAGTCCTTGACAGTTCTGATGATTTGCTAAATGTGTTGCCGGGTATTGTCGTAGTGACATCAGATACTGCCATAAGGAATGATTTAATTATAAATAGAATTTGTAGTACGGAAGTGGAAGTTCACAAGAGCTTTTCAACATTAACGAAAAAAGGCCGATATAAAGTTCGCGAATGTTCGTTCAGATCCAAATAAGTTCAAAATATACTCGAACGTTATCGTAGTGTTCTAGACGTGGCTTTACTTAGAAATGTAATTGAAAAAAAAATATGTGTAGTGTACTATTTATTTAGGCCGGCTGATCCACTTCGTTTTCTGTCTAAAACATGGACGAGAGCCTGACAAAGTGGCAACCGTAAACATAGCGTTACGTTATCGTTTTAGCTACTAGGTCAGTATAGTAAAGGTAGCTGTGGTTTGTGATTTTTTAAAAATTGAAGATTTATTTTTTATATAAATGATATTCGAGTGATAGTTACTTCTGATAAATGAGCCAACTAGGATAAATAATTTTCTTTTGCTATTGTCGATACGCCGCATTACAATTATAATCTGTATATCATTTAATTGAGCCACTGTTTCTGCTCTTTGTAATGCATTTATATACGAATGCAATTCTTGCTCTCGGTACTTAAAAAAAAATACCAAATTTAGTTAGTTAGTTGGACAAACCGAGTGGCTGAGGAGTAACCTACATCTAAATTATATAATAACTAAAATAATAAAATATAACGTTTTGTGAAATGATTCTTCTTTGTAATTATAATAAGAGTCTTAATATCCGAAAACCAGCGTGCTACTTAAATCCAACCTACTCCAACAAAAACCTAGCGTGCTGTTTAAACCTAGCCTGCATCTACATCATACATGGTCCTTCGAGCCGGATAGAGCCAGAAATTTGAAATCAACAATTTATGATTTTGATATTAACTTGAAATTATGAATGAACAATAAAATGGAATTAATTATTCCATTTTATTGTTGATTCATAATTTCAAGTTAATATCAAAACCATAAATTATTTAACGTAACATTTTTGATTTAAATTGGACTAATAAAGGTGCGATTGTATTCTTAAAACTTGTCGAATCAACTAAAAATGAATGCACTAATAAAACGTAGCGGTATCATCAATGGACAATTAACAAAGCTTGTATCATATGCCGAAGCTCTAACAGACGGGCACAGTTATGATGATGTTAAAGCACGACTTACAAAAGGAACAGAGTTGTTAAATTTGTTTATAGATAAAATGTTTGCTATCTCTATTGAAGAAGAATCCGAGCAATTACATTTTGATGAAAATTATTATCGCGCAATATCAATGTTAAACGAATGGCTTAGACACCATAATATACATAATGCCACTCCAAAGGATGCATCATTCGATATGGACACATCCGTAGCGTTAGGAAATTCCAACAGTTTTAAATTACCTCGAGTCAATATACCTTCACGGGGGATTATAGAGAATCGCAATCATTCTTTGATTTATACAATGCCATGGTTCATGAAAATCCTGCGCTTGCAGCTGCACAAAACTTTCAGTATCTGAAAGGGCTTCTCAAAGGTGAAGCTGCATCGTTGGTAAGGCATTTTGCAGTTGCTCAGCGAAATTATTTGGAAACTCTTAAAGGCTCTACAAACGATATGACAGGAAAACACATATAGTGAATTCTCGCCACAAATATTCCTCGAATTAACGCCACAAATATTCGTAAACTCACTGATTCATGTGATGCAGTCATAGGGGGACTTAGAGCACTTAGTACAAGTGCTGAAGCCCATGATCCCTGGCTAATGTACATAATGGCCAACAAGCTCGATGAAGAAAGCCGTCAATTATGGTTGCGAGAATCAGCCGAAAATAACTTCCCTACACTCAGCCAGCTAATAGATTTTCTAAACGTACGAGCAGATTCTTTAGAAAGAAATCATTGATCGAGTAGAAGGAAGTGCCTGTAAAAAGGTTAGAAGCCCCAAAAAGTTTTTTAGCAGAAACAACCGATTCAGTTTGACCAATTTGCCAAATACCGATCACCATTTGATTGTTGAATGTTCCAAGTTTAAAGGTATGGACGTCGACGCACGTAGAGAATTTATTAAAACCTCTATTCGCTGTTTTAACTGCTTCGGAAGAAGTCCATCCGTTTACGATTTCCGATCAAAGAAGAGATGTCATGAATGTCATTCTAAGCACCACACTCTAGTCCACAAGGCCCCAACAATCAACATGTCATTTACTAGCACTGCAACTAACGATTATAATAGAAAAACCATATCAACATACACCACTTCAATCAACGAAGCTTCATTAGTAGGAACACAATCCAAACTAAAAATCACTTAAGCACAACACAACAAGTCCAGATCATTTATGTAATCCACAAATTAAGGCGGTACAAACTTTAAATGTATATTCACGAACACTATTACCAACAGCCCTCGTTTATGTGAAAGATAAATATGGTTGTTTACAAACATGTCGGGCACTGCTGGACTCTGGAACCCAGAGCTCCTTTGTTACCGAGTCCCTAATGCAAAAATTGCATATTCCAAGGCAGAATGCCCGCATTTCCGTTATCGGCCTTAGTTCAGCTGGAGATGATACGTCGAGAGGAAGAATGTTTATTGAGTTTATTGAAATACATTCTCGTGTTGATCCATCCATCAAAATAATCGTCAATGCCTTAATTTTACCCAAACTGACGTTCAATCACCGATTACCAATATAGCTCGCTCAGAAAACCATTCTATATCGTATTGAAATAGCCGATCCGTTATTCCATCGTTCGAATCCTATCGACCTCCTAACTGGTGCAGATGAATTTTTTAATATAATTACCGAAGGCCGTATTTCTGGAGAAAAGGACACAATTTTGGGATGGATAGTAGGCGGTCAGATACATACCCAGCAAAACTCAAATCCTCATGATCAAACAACTAGTCTTTTCGCTGAAATAGAAATCGATCGAACCTTAAAGATTTTGGGAGTCTAATAAATGCACCGAAAGTCCTCACCGACGAAGAACAAAATTGCCAACATCATTTTGAAAGAAACTTTATTCGTAATTTCGATGGAAGAATCGAAGTAAAACTTCCGTTTAAAATCCCAGCTCCAAACATAGGAAATTCGAGAACAAACGCTATCAAACGACTCCACGCGATGGAACGCAAATATAAAAATGATGAAATTTTCGAGAAACTAAAGTAGTTTTAGTTGAAAAGTCTGATACAAATTATCAACGAATCGGAAGCATTACAGGCTTTTCATAGTTACGTATGGCACCTCTTCAGCCGCATTTCTGGCTCCTAGGGCCCTCCATCAAATGGCAGTTTAAAACAGAGAACAGTATCCGGAAGTACTAAAACTATTTTGCGGGACTTCTATGTGGAAGCACGCAAAATCCAAATTAATGTATCTCATATTTTAAGCTCTGCAGACACACTTCTCAGTTGTGTACAATCATTTGAAATGCGTATTAATAAGTGCATTGAAGTCGCAGGCCATCATTTTGAACACTTATTTTAAGCTAAAATTATTTTATTCACCTGCCATTTACATTAATAAATTGTTTTGATGACGAATTTCGAGTATTTTCAATGAAAACGTGATGTTTTTTATTGCAAACGTATTGCAGAATCGAATGCGTGTGTTCTAAGAAGGAGAAATTGAAAAAATTGAATTTCGTCGATTACAACGCCATCTATCATGAACCGAACAAAATAATTCATTCAAATCATACGTACTTTTAGTCGTAGAATCCGTATCTGCAATAAAAAATATGGCTTCCTATCTTAGTTTAAAAGTTACCCCCGCCCCATCTACAAAGGAGGGGGGGGGGGCTATTTTTTTACACTAATGTGTTTCCCCCGCAGTATGATTAAATTTTGATTATGGAAATTTTTTCCGTAGAGTGGCTATTTTTCGAGATATTTGATCGTCTCAGTTTAAAAGAAACACCCGGTATAGTGGCTGAATTTGTGCTAATCCAGAATTGGTCTAATTCCATTGCACAACAACGACCGTTGAATGAACAGTTTTCTGACAAAAAGTGTTCTAGAAAACAATGAAGCTGGAACTTCTGATTGTATATTCCTATCAGGTATGTTCATTGCCATCCGAAGTGCAATAAGAAGTGCCAACTTCAATGGTTTCTAGAACACTTTTGGTCAGAAAATTGTTGATTCAACGGTCATTGTTGTTCAATGGAATTGGGCCAATTCTGGATTAGCACAATTTCAGCCACTATATTTTTCGGATGGCAATGAACATACCTGATAGGAATTTTGCAATCAGAAGTGTAAATTTCATTGGTTTATAGAACACTTTTTGTTAGAAAATTGTTCATTCAACGGTCGTTGTTGTTCAATGGAATTGGGCCAATTCTGGATTAGCACAAATTCAGCCACTATATATTTTGGATGCTGATGAACATACCTGACAGAAATATACCATCTGAATTGCTTATGACTTGAACTTTAGAACATTTTGTTTCTATTGTATAATTTGTTGTTCAACACAAATATTATTGAACGATATACCTCAGTATTTTATTGTTTAATATAGTATCTTTCAGGGGCTACTTTGGTTTTCCTCGATTTATGAATGAAAATTTATGAAAATCATATTGCTATGATAAGCACAAATGTCATCAGTTTAGCGGCGTTTATAAAGTTTTAAAATTAGGCTTAAATTATTTCTGGTTTTTTCTAGAAATCGGGTTTTATTTATTCCGTCTTTCAGACGAAATTTCAAATTTTCTTTTCCCGTTTTTTCGGCGTCTGGACTAGCACTAAATTTTTTCCGTGAGCACTAATTAGCACAAATTGGGCTTAATCGGTATGCAAAGTTTCATTTTGAAATTCGAAAGTTTCCCTGCTGCAGTTACCCACGTCATATAACGAGCACCCTTTGACTTATGAATAGCTTCGCTTAAAAATAACTTTAAGTATATTTTACATTGAGTCTAGTCGTCCCACGTTCATTTTTGAAATGTATGTTGTTAACCTTCCTTTTTAAACTTTTCCAATTAGGTTTTAATCGAAATAATTAAATCCTTGAAACATTGTAATTACATTGTGTTAATACTTAAAAAGTCTGATACGATTTAATCTCGATGAAATTCTTATCGTCTCGTAGCTAAGCACATTTCATATTACGCCGAACGATATACCCACACACACATATATTATTATTATCCCATTCTATTAAATATCTCGTTGTTTTCCACTTTATTTATAAAAAAATTCCAAAGTATACAAACAGACATGTTTTCTACTTTACTCGTGTAAGATACAAATAGAAAATCTTTATCTTGCTGGCAAATCTAATAAATTCGATTTTACGTTTCATTTCGACAATATATACCGAACAACTCTAAACTGGTTGTAATGGGAACTTCCTTAATAAAATGCTATTAGTACTATTTAGGGATTTGCAGTACTATGTCTCTACAAAACGGAGACTAAATATTTTGAATATTACATTTTTATTGTACTTTTGATTCCAAATAACTATCCATCTGTTGAATGAACATTACTAAATTCGAGCCCAATCGATATTATATTAAATCCTCGACTACCAATAAAATGAAACTATTTTTGAAATCGTGTGCGTAAAAAAACATTTCACTGTAACGAAAAATAAAAAAAAACTCACCTGGTAAATACAGGTAATTGTGATCCCATTATTTGTAATCGTGCAAAGAGTAACGCGACTGTTGTGAGACACAAAACAACTAAACGTTTTGTTGCCTCGTGCGGCCACGACCCAGACGGGAGTGATATACTTTTGCCGCCTAGTAATGCTCGTACTAATTGTTGTAAATCACCTAGGCGTATCTGGAAATATAAAAATTAAATTGAATTATTATTTTTATTGGAAATACCTTATAGGTATAACAAAGTACTAAACTCTATAGTTAAAAAAATAAAAAAATTAGATTTTCAAATTGAAAATGGATTTTCCATTCGCTCATATTAAAATAATAATATAATTCTTATTTTTATACATCGTTATTATATAATTTATGGATTTAAATTTATTTTATTATTATTTTCGTGTGTAGAAAAATTGCGACAGCAACAAAATTTAATTTGATAGGCTTTATGTATTATAGGGGTGGGTGGGGGGTTACACGGAATCGGATATTACATTTACATTTATTTTTTATTCTTTCAAGGGGTTGTCTATATACATTTGGATGTAATAAATAGTGAATTAAATTTAATGTTACATCGATTTTCGTAAATGTACGTACATATATCGAACGTAAGGCATAAATTTTGGGAAATCCGCTTACGCGGTACTTTATAGATTTTATTAAAATTTATTCCCTTGAATTATGGAGAACAGTCGTCTGTCGTACATACAATGAAACTGAAATATATTTTAGTGCATCTTAAAAATATTGCCTGCGCTCCGTAAACCTAACCATACTTTAAAAGAAAATTAAAGTTTGTTTAATTCAAACATGAAATTCTTATTTCAAACCAATTTTTCTAGGTGAGTGTGAAGTTTTTATCAAAAATAATAACAACAATACGTATACGAATCCAATAAGAATTCTTGAAATCTAAGTATGTGTTAGTTTTTACACTGTTAAGTATAAAGTTGAACGAGACAAATAGTCAATGTTAGAAAGAGACAAACAGTACGCCATGTTATTTATCTTATTAGACTTATGTATGGATTTGGCAATATTGTTCAATATTATATTTTAATAATCTATATAGTTTTCTAAATACACACAACCGGATTATATTAAAAAATTATATTATACATAAAATAAAATACAAATAACATCAGTGTTATAAAACTACATACTAATAAAAAGAAATAATACCCTATTGCATAAAGGGGTGCCATAATTTTAAAGTCTTTAAAAACATACTACGATTCGTTTTTGAGTAACACTCTCGATGACAATTGTTAGTTGAAAGTTGTTGAATAGTCGTTAAAAATAAACCCATAAATAGCACCAAAATTCTACCAAACAGTGATACCTCAAAACTACCCAAAAATTCTCATCGGCTCCTTCTATTTTTGAGTACTTCTCATTTATTTTCACAATAACAAGACAACACAGAGATTGCAGCACAATACCACCATAAAGGAATAACTCCTACTGGTTTAGCCTATCAAACGAAGCATCTTTCGTTTCATTATGGATTGGCTCAGTACGTTTTTTGAGCAAACTTCTCATTGGCTCCTTATGATTTTTGAGTGAATCTCATTTATTCTCACAATAACAAGACATCACGGAGATTGAACCACAATGAAACCATATATGAATCACTCCTACGGGTTTAACCTACCAAACGAAGCATCCCATCGTTCAAATATGGATTTGCTCAGTACGTTTTTCTGAGCAAACTTCTAATTGGCTCCTTATGATTTTTGAGTGAATGCCAACTAACCAACTAGAAAAATGAGTGTGAAGTTTATACCAATTAACAAAAATAAGCATGTATTGGAAATCACACTGTTAAAATATTTCTTATAGGAATTTTGAGTGAAAAATTAAAGTTCATGTAATTTTAAAATATAATAATATTTAATAAATTAATTATTTTAATACTAAGACGCGAATGTATATAGAGATGTTTTTTGAGGAAAACTACCACATTGCTCAGAAATGATTTTTAAAATAAAACTATTATCGGCCCCTTTTGATCTTCAGTGCATCCAATTCTGGCAAATGACAAGACATCACGTAGACTACACCAAAAACAAATCACATATAAGTTGATTTTAGAGCCTCACTTATCAAATGGTGGGGAATCATATAACAATCCA
This sequence comes from Nephrotoma guestfalica, assembly GCA_963691935.1. NCBI lineage: Eukaryota > Metazoa > Arthropoda > Insecta > Diptera > Tipulidae > Nephrotoma > Nephrotoma guestfalica. The sequence goes on along the minus strand of OY829914.1, from coordinate 209,618,235 downwards.
CTTACACATTTTTAAGTAAAACATCCATAATTTTTTATTTTTGAGTGAATCTCATTTATTCTCACAATAACAAGACATCACGGAGATTGCACCACAATGAAACCACATAGGAATCACTCCTACGGGTTTAGCTTATCGAACGAAGCATCTCTCGTTCAAATATGGGTTTGCTCAGTACGTTTTTTGAGCAAAGTTCTCATTGGCTTCTTATGATTTTTGAGTGAATCTCATTTATTCTCACAATAACAAGACATCACGGAGATTGAACCACAATGAAACCATATATGAACACTCCTACGGGTTTAACCTACCAAACGAAGCATCTCTCGTTCAAATATGGATTTGCTCGATACGTTTTTTGAGCAAAATTCTCATTGGATCCTTATGATTTTTGAGTGAATCCCATTTGTTCTTACAATAACAAGACATCACGAAGATTGCACCACAATGACCACCATATATGAATTACTCCTACGGGTTTAACCTACCAAACGAAGCATATTTCCTTCCGATATGGATTGGCTCAGTACGTTTTTTGAAACATCAGATTTATTTGATTTTGCTTTCAAAATTCTATCTCAAACGTAAATTCCAAATTACATTTATCAACTGTTTGCAATGTACTTGAATTAGTTAGTCATTTACAAATTCCAACATTATCTGTAAATTACTTTTGTTCTGACAGTTGTAATGCCATTACTAAGGAAATTAGGTACCTGAATATTAATCATTTGGGATTCTCTGAGACAGAATTTCAATTCAGAGAGAACAGAGTTCTTTCACCTCACGGTAAATGTGAAACTTGCAAACAAAAAAAAACAGTAGTTTCACCTTCTGGTATTATAATTGTTGATGTCGAACCTCTAAATAGCACAACTATTTATAATGTTAAACTATCAAATATTGAACCAATTCTAAATATTTTAGAGGAGACTGTTTATTTGAAAGCGATAATAAATTACAATCTACTTGCTGGTGGTGTTGGACATTATATATGTTTTATAAAAAGATTAAACGGACAGTGGGAATCACATGACGATTTAACAAATGTTATTTTCCCTAGCTAAACCTAACCGCGCAGTAAACCCATCGTTACTAATTTACACGAGAAACTAAAAGAACCAGGTAAATTTTCACATCCGAGTATTATTAATTTGGCATCCATCGCTAATCAGCGACTTATAAATAAATTATATCTGAAACAACTTACGTCTCTTTGTATTTTTTATAAAAACGGATCGTCGAGCAGTTAACTAAACTCTTTGAACTTATTGCCAAAATAAAATGAATTAGAGTTGACAGACGAAGTCCTATATTCATACATCTTCGCACTGCTCACTGGGTAATTCTAAATGAATCACGCAATATAGTGGAGACGAGGAGAGGAAATTCTGTTTATACTCATGCACTATACATGTCACGGTGAACCCAATACCAAATCAGCCTATGTTCCCTAGGTCTGGTGCAGCTGAAGCGGGCGTCTGTAATGTATGTAAACGGCTCACTATATAAACGTACTCAAAATAGGTTTTAATTCAAGCGGAAATTGGTCATGGAAAATTTCATGAAATGGATATGGTGATGCAAAAGCAGCCGTGATGACCATTTGGCTGATACCGTTTTCAAATGTTAATGGCATACCTTCCTCTTTACAATGAAATAAACATTTATTGATTTCTCTTAAAAAATGCTCGTTTTTTAAATATCAAAATGAAACCTCTTATTGGAAACCCTTTATTATAATATGAGTTGGGGAAACACTTACAGTCTCAACCGAAACCCGTATAAGTATTTAAACGCGGAGACGCTATTCATGCATTCGATGAAAGAAGAACTGCACAACGGACACAAGATCGCCGTCATTGTCAACTGCATAAAAAACGTGATCAACGTTTGAATATAATAATAAAATAATAAGTTGAAAATAACAAGTTTCCGAGGTGTTAAACTCGCAAGACGCAAATTACTCTAAAACCAATAGGAGCCAATGAGAGTTTTGCTCAAAAAAGCAAAATCTTAATGAGCAAGTTCATATTAAAAATGTACATACAATGTGTGATAGGCCCAATTAGTAGTAGTAATAGGAGTTACATGATTGAATTCTGGTGCAATTTCTGTGATGTCTTGTTCAAAAAAGGCGTACTGAGCAAGTCCAGCTTCGTTTGATAGATTAAACCCGTAGGAGTGACTCCTATGTGGTTTCATTGTGGTGTAATCTTCGTGATGTCTTGTTATTGCGAGAATAAATGAGATTCACTCAAAAATCATAAGGAGCCAAGGAGGAGTTTGCTCAAAAAATCAGTACGTTTTTTGAGCGAACTTCTTATTGACTCCTTATGATTTTTGAGCGATTCTCATTTATTCTCACAATAACAAGACATCATGGAGATTGCGCCACAATGAAACCATATATGAATCACTCCTACGAGTTTAACCAGCAAATCCATATTTGAACGAAAGCTGCTTTATTTGATAGGCTAAACCAGTAGGAGTTATTATTGTATGGTTTCATTGTGGTGCAATCTCCGTGATGTCTTGTTATTGCGAGAATAAATTAGATTCACTCAAAAATCATAAGGAGCCAATGAGAAGTTTGCTCAAAAAACGTACTGAGCAAATCCATATTTGCACGAAAGATACTTCATTTGGTAGGTTAAAGCCGTAGGAGTGATCATATATGGTTTCATTGTGGTTCAATGTCCGTGATGTCTTGTTATTGTGAGAATAAATGAGATTCACTCAAAAATCATAAGAAGCCAATGAGAAGTTTGCTCAAAAAACGTACTGAGCAAATCCATATTTGAACGAAAGATGTTTCCTTTGGTAGGTTAAACCAGTAGGAGTGATCATATATGGTTTCATTGTGGTTCAATCTCCGTGATGTCTTGTTATTGTGAGAGTAAATGAGATTCACTCAAAAATAAAAAATTATGGCTGTTTTACTTAAAAAAGTGTAAGTGGATTGTCATATGATTCCCCACCATTTGATAAGTGAGGCTCTAAAATCAACTTATATGTGATTTGTTTTTGGTGTAGTCTACGTGATGTCTTGTCATTTGCCAGAATTGGATGCACTGAAGATCAAAAGGGGCCGATAATAGTTTTATTTTAAAAATCATTTCTGAGCAATGTGAGAGTTTTCCTCAAAAAACATCTCTATATACATTCGCATGTTAGTATTAAAATAATTAATTTATTAAATATTATTATATTTTAAAATTACATGAACTTTAATTTTTCACTCAAAATTCCTATAAGAAATATTTTAACAGTGTGATTTCCAATGCATGCTTATTTTTGTTAATTGGTATAAACTTCACTCATTTTTCTAGTTAGTTAAATTTAATGTCCACTATTCCTAGAGAGCCCATTAGAGAAGGTTAACTCTGTGTATATAGTAAAGTGAAACATTGGGCACATCCCGTGCAAAAAGGTCTTCAAATGATATCTTTCTCACATGTAGAATAATTTCATTTGTAGATCTAAATGCGCTGAATGAAATAAAAATATGTAGACCTATTGGTTAAGTGAAAATAATTGTTAATCAAACAATAAAAAAAATTGTTAAATTTGTGAAAAAATGAATAAAATTAGATCGATGGTAGTAAACGAATTGACGGATTCAAACAATATTGTTTTCAAAGTTCTCGTGCCAGTCGTGTCAATTTTGGATAATGCGAATTCAATTGGTCAGAACAAAAGCTATATACTCCATACTAGGAATAATAATTATTACGAGGAAACTATTCCCATGTACAATTTAGACGAATTTATGGAGGTTTGGATGCCGAGAGGAAACGAGCCAAGCTCCATGTGGGACAGTCGCCAAAGCGGCAAAAGCTCTTCAGCGACATCGTGAAGGAAGGAGAGGTGGTGCTAGCCGACGTGGACAAGAGCCATGAGGAAGGGAGCATCACTGGAGTAAAATGGAGGTTGGTGTTTAACGCGCTGAACCTAGTTTTTCTGAAAGTCCTTGGAAAACATCCGGGACCCCCTCCAATTTCTAGGGACCCGGATTGGTATCGGTGACGGCTGAAACTGACCGCGTGTGCAGATCAAAAATCGGTCTTCTTGTACAAGAAGGCGATCGAGAAGTTAGGCTAGGTATGGCCAGGAGCGAAGCTCAAGGCAGTTCTGAAGAAGGAGATACCGAGTAGGCCTATGGCAATGGTCTGGATTCCCACGGAGCCGGCTAACCTGGATGGATCGCTGAAGATTGTCCAGATTTGTAATCCGGATCTTTCGACGCGGAACTGGAGGATTTTCAAGCGGAAGGGGCCCAAGGGCAGGCTCAGATTATCAATTTTATAGTCAATAAGGAATCCCTGGCTCCCCTGTTAAAAGGTGTTCAGAAAGGACGAGGTCGAGGTAAATCCGAGCACCGCGCTCCCCGAGAAGGGGAGGAAGAGGTCGAGCCGTGTGAGGGAAGCTCGACGAGTGGTACCTCTCCTGAGGAATCATCGCAGCTAGTGGCGAAAACATGTGAGGGGTTAATTAGGGATCTTAGAAATCGACTATCTCTAGACATGGGAAAGGAGGACGCATCGGACTCTGAGGGAGGAGATGTAGAACTCCTTAAGTTAAGGGACTGCGGATGGAGTGAGATGGAGGATACCGTCGACCCCGTCGGGTTCAAATAACCGACGTAGCACGGCTGTCGCGATAAGGTGAGTAAATACTGTTACCAATGATCGGGTTTGTGCAAATACATCTACATCACTCCAAGGCTACTTCGGCGATGAAACTTCTCAGACTTGCTAAATCAGCGGAGGAGATAGTTCTGATCCAAGAACCTTGGATCAAAAACAACAAGATCTGTAGTCTGCGAGCGAAGAGGTACACCCTTTTTACGCTTGTGGGGCGGAAAAGAGCAAAGACTCTGGTCTCCGATTTTATTTCACTCATGATCAGGGAATGGAGGGTGGCGAAAGAGCATTCCTTCTCTGGAAGAGTATCCAGGACAGGGTTCCATCTAGAGCCCCTGGACTCCTCGACACGGGTGTGATGTAGGTTCAATAGTGAATACTCTTACTAAGGCGTGCAATACCTCTATGAGGAAAGCGAGTAGAGTATACAAAAGGGAAACAAGGAAGGTGCAAAGGAATTCGTGAAGGCTCTTCTGTGATATAACGGAAGAGGCCTCGGATACCTCGAGCTTAAGAAAGATTCTTTCTACTAGTTCAGCTGTTCCAGGCTATCTTAAAAAACCGGATGGCGAATGGACGGTTTCTAGTAAACAGACTCTTGATCTTTTGATGAAAACTCACTTCCCGGGTAGTGAGCATGCGTCGATTGCAGGGTTTTTGTTGACTGCGAGACTAGAAATGATTACGCCCTTCAATTGTTGTGCACAGAGGATATTTTGAATACACGGAAGATAAAATGGGCTATTAAAAGTTTTAATTGTGTCAGCAGAAATTCAGAAGATTTTGGAGGTCATACTTCCCTGGCTGGAGGTTATCTTCAAAGGATGTCTGAAGCTTGGGTACATCCCGAAGAAATGGAGAGATGATAGGGTGATCTTCATTCCGAAAGCGGGTAGAAGCTCGCACAGAATCTCTAAGGACTTAAGACCAATTTCTGTCATCTTCGTCGGTTTTGAATGCGCATATTTGATTACAATAAATAGGAAGAGGAAAATTCAATATGGCCCAGACACTTTGTGAAATGGACAAAATTCCAAAGAAATATTGATCGAAGAAGAAGAAATGTGTCGGGTTGTTGAAACCGAGTATTTAAAGAAAAAGTCAAACAAGTGAAAACACTCGAGGAGTAAGCAAAGGATGCGCGTGCCGGTATCCTCACCAAAAAGCTGTTCTTGATAATCGTAGTTGGATGTCACGTCTCTTAATTAATGGCCGGTAAGGTGGCAGGTAAAAACTCTCAATGATGACGACTATGTAGATGATATATGCCGCCTGCTCATACAAAACACATGCAGCAGAACGTGCAATAGAGCAATCAGAGATCTAGCTAATGGAAGTAAACATTAGTAAAATCAAGACGATGAGACTCAACACAAATATAACTAGACCGATTCACATCAACAATGTACAAAGATTGGATTCAACAGGTGTTACATAAAGTCTGGAATTATTCTGTCCTATCACGCAAGACTCAAGAAACGAATGTTCAACTCGTGTATGAAATCGGTACTACTGGAGTATAAAATGGGTGTGAGAGATGGTAGTACACAGAAAAAATCAGAAAGAAAAGAAGCTACAGGTGTAAATAGTAAATACAAGTAAGTAAGTTGTCTTCGACGAATACTGAAATGCCTTCTGGCCCTAACATCACAACTAACTAACGTTGAATTGCATAGAAGAAGAAGAAATCAGTCAGAACATAGAGACCGAAATAAAGAAACGAAAATGAAGATATATTAAGTCCGCCACGTCAGCCGAAACCATATCAGCCAGAACCAAACAAGTATGACACAAATAGCACGATGCATTGAGCTTCATTGTGTAAGATATGCTTATTCAGCCGGAACCTTATAATTCCAGCCAGAACCTGACAAAGCTAACTAGAACCATATACCAGCCAAACCAACTACGGCACAAGTAGCACGATGCATTGTGTATCATTGTGCATTATATAACTTTCAGCCGGAACCTTATAAATCCAGAAACACAATATTTCGGGGGAAAACCTTACAAATTCAGCCAAAACCATACCCTCTACAGCCAAACTAACTATGACACAAATAACATGATGCATCATTGCGCACTATGCGCTTTAACAGCCGGAACCTTATAATTCCAGCTGGAACTTGATAAAGCTATAGCGATATAACAGCCAAACCAAGTATGACACAAGTAGCACGATGCGTTATGTAAAAAAACCTTACAAATTCAGCCAAAAATATGCCCTCTATAGCCAAACTAACTATGGCACAAGTAACACGGTTCATTGTGCATCTTTGTACACTATGCGATTTTTCAGTCGAAACCTTATAATTCCAGTCAGAACATGATAAAGCCAGCTAGAACCATATAACAGCCAAACCAACTATGGAACAAATAGCACGATGCATTGTGTATCATTGTGCACTATATACTTTTTTAGCTGAAACCTTATAAATCCAGAAACATACGATATTTTTCGAGAGAAAAAACCTTACAAACTCAGCCGGAACCATATCCTCTAGAGTCAAACTAACTGTGACACAAGTAACAAGATACATTGTGCATCATTGTACACTATGTGCTTTTCAGCCGGAACCTTATAATTCCAGCCAGAACCTGATAAAGCCAGCTAGAACCATATAACAGCCAAAGCAATTATGGCAGAAGTAGCATGACGCGTTGTGTATCATTGTGCACTATATGATTTTGCAGCCGAACCATATAATGATATCCGGAACCATACAAATCTAGAAGAAACAAAATGTTTACAAAAATAATTTTGGCGCTTGCACAATGGTCGCAGTGCAATTTGGATGATAGTGCAACATATGAGGTTTCCGGAACGATCAAAACGTTACCCGTTACCGGTCAACCCAACCAGAACCCGCATTTTTAACGATGATGTTAGTTTCAGTGTCAATATTGAAAGAATTTGTGACAAACATGGAACTAAACTCGAAAGAAAGTTGCCATTGCTTTCGACAGACATTAATGAACTGGATTTGAAAAATGTGAGCGACTCAATAAAGATAAATATTCGGGAATCTTACTGAGCAGTGACTTCTTACATAATGTAAATAAAGTATATAATAGTGTAATAACACTGGAGGTCGAGCCGCTTGATCCAGTAGAAAAACAGCAAAAGGTTCCTATAAGTGACATAACGAGATCGCTGAATTTAGGTGATAAATTGTTCACACCGCGCAACGGTGTAATTGGCATATGGAAAACTTACGACGATTTGCAAAAAGTCGAGACCAACACCAACACTTCATGAAAAATGCGTGCCTGCATGTTGTTCTATTTACAAGAACCCAAACCAAACAAAGTTCTTCTCTAAACGATAAAATATAAAACATAAACAATAAATAATTAGAAAATAAAATATTATTTCCGTCAAATTTATGATTTTAGTTATATTTTGTTTTCTGGAGTTATAAGGTTCCGGCTGAAAAGCGCATAGTGCACAATGATGCACAATGCATCGTGCTACTTGTTCCATAGTTCGTTTAGATGAAGAGGGTATGGTTCCGGCTGAATTTGTAATTTTTTTCCCCCGGAAATCGTATGTTTCTGGATTTATAAAGTTTCGGCTGAAAAATTATATAGTGCACAATGCATCGTGCTACTTGTACCATAGTTGATTTGGCTGTTATATGGTTCTAGCTGGCTTTATCAGGTTCCAGTTGAAATTATAAGGTTTCTGATGAAAAAACATATAGTACACAATGATGCACAACGCATCGTGACAGAAACGATATATTGAGGCCATACGCTGAGGAAATAAATCAACATGTGATTAACATTGATATATCGATTATCACCCACAAGGGAAAACGGAAAATGATGACATGGAAGAAAACAATGCTCTAGCTAAAGCGAAACAACCTTGATAAAATTCGTGGGGAGAGAGAGAGAGAAAGAGAGATAAAAGCTGTGTAGTCCTAACAGAGTAAGAGGGACTAGCAAGCCCTATACTTTCTAAAGAGAAGAGATACAGGAAAAAAATCATGTCACTTGTAGTGAGTGACATATATTGAAATCTATGAGTAATTTTGAAGTAATACTTTACCAGATAAAAGATGTTAGATTTAAGGGATTTCTTTTCGAATATCTCAAAATTGCTAATTTTTGACTTGTGTGTGCAGCAAATCGAAGATTTATAGTTGCATTTAATTTTTTCTATAGAAAGAAAATTCTATACTAAATCTTCTTAATTTATTGCTCGCTATCGTAATCAAAAGTTAAAGTGGATTGTAAAATGATTATATATCACTTTATGTATGTTATGAAAAATATATTTTTCACGTAAAATGTGTCAACATATGCGCATAAATATAAATTGCAAATGTATTACAGTGGTATATGCATGCATACGTAATTGTTTTAAAATAAAAATGCATTTTAAATTTAAAGTGAAAAAGTAATAATAATTATTCACTTCAGTGGTGATAGATTAAAGGTGACCTACAATTATTTGGCAACTATTTTAGTGTTAGCCTCATTTGTAAAAATTTGCAAAGCACGTAAACATTACCGATTTTTATGATTAAAGCATTAGTGACCAGTATTCTAGTATCGAAATATGAGTTGGTATAATTACGAAATAAATTTTCGCACCCTATATACAAAAAGTTCAACAAAAAAAAACTTTGGAATAAGCTCTCTCAAGTTTTGTTTCCCAAAATATTTCGGCGTAATAAATTATAAAAACTGTTAAGAGAAAATCAACAACCATCCACATTTCCACTATACTATAGAAAAAAAAAATATTCTCTCCTTTTTATATTTTGCGTTTTCCCATATTTCCCTTCCCATTTTATACTATTTTGGTGTGTAATAATCCCAAAAAGGTTTGAGTTATTAAATTATTTATTTATAGAAAGGCACAAAAAAAATTCCAAAATATAAAATATGAACCGAATTATTCAATTTTTGGAAAATTTAATATTTTTTGTTTCGGTCGGAAAATGACACAAATTTAAGGATTATAATTTTTTTTTAAATTTCTCTCTAGTTGGTTATCTTATGTGTCTAGCTATATAGAAATTTTTTTGTTTGAATTATTTTTAATGGGAAACTCAACAGTGGGTGTTATGATATTTTTCGAATAAAAAATTACCAACTACATTAATAAGTTTTTTAGTTAAATAACAATTTTTCCACTTTGAAATTTAATTGAAAAAAACATTTAAATAGAACAAAAGTTTTAGAAACTTTCATTTGGTGTTGTTGCTGCTGCTTTGGTATTACTCCTTTTCCGAAAGTTTCTTTTTACCCAACTTTAATTTTTCATTTTAGTCGGCGATTTTTTCTGTCTACTATTAAAACGAAATATACACACTGGCGGACTAAAAATGTGATTCAGTGCTTTTCTTGCCGTCAAATTCTTTAATGGAATCAAGCAACAGCATACGTAACTACTTTTTAGCGGATTTTTGTTTATTTATAAAATTAACTTAATAACTGTTTAAACCAAATTTGCCTTAATTTTAACTGAACGCGTTTAAAACATTACGCAGTAATGCGAAGGAGCAACAATTGTTAGTATAAAAGAAAATCCGAAAAGAACCGGACGCGATTTTAAACAGCTCAGAACCATCAATGTTCGAGCGTATGTGTTAATCATTCCGTTAACCATTCCTCCCATTCAGCGCTGTCAAAAAGGACATTATAGCGCTTTTCAGGCACTTTTATAGTAAGTAGGACACTTTATCACTTAAAGGCACCGAAAAAAATATTAAAGACACTCCTTAATATTAATACTAAAATTTAATTATTAGTTAATTTTACCCGGATTAAACGGGTTTGAATTAATTACAATTAATTTTCGTAAAAACGATTAATTACTTGAATCTGTTCGTTCTTCGCTATGCTTGATATTATTTTAATCGGTAAGTTTAAATCGGTTATTATTTAAATGAGCTACAAAATGAATTGCAAACATATAGCCACTGACTGAAATATGCCACATTTAGCAATAATTTACGGATAATTAACAAAGTTGGAGTCTTGAGTTTTAACGTGGTTTTACTAACCAGTAAGTAGATTTTGATTGTGATTACTGTGGAGTTATGAGTTTTTGAGAGAAAATGAAAACAAAGAAAAAGATTAGGATTTTTAGGACAAATTTCACAGTACCGCTCAAAATAGTGAAGTTTGTCCTAAATCCTAAAACCATTTAAATGTTTTGATTAAACCATTGATTGATTTGTTTTTACGCACTAATGTAGATTGAACTGGCTACAAACTTGATTATTCCCAATATTCAGGTAAATTAAGACAAAATTAGAATATTTGTGTCAAGTCAGCTAAATCTGCCTTGGAGTACTTTAAATGGAACGTAAGATTTTCTGAATTTTCTGAGAATATGGGATACTACTAGGCCCTATCTAATACGACACCACATTTTTTTTTATTTGAACAAAGGGAAGGGAGGGGCGGTCTTTACTAGGGAGTACTACAAATCGTTCGGGAATCTTCTATAAACCAGCATGTGAACTGGCGTATATAGTGAGATGCTAGTAGGTCCTATCTAATAGAAAAATACATTTGTTTTGTTCAAATTGGGAGCCCCCACTTCCTTATTCCGCGGTGGATCAGTTTAATATCATAAAAACTGCGGGAACTGAAAAATTATCATCAACAATTGGTAAAAAGTTGTTTGATGAGAAAAAGATCGCGCGGACCATCGAAATGAATCCCAAAATTATCCTTGACTTTTATGTCGTGACACGCGTTTGTTTTTCTTTCTATATTTTGAAAATTTTATTTTATTCCAATAATAATTACTAAATAACAATTAAAATTAATTGTTGGAAGCTGAAGATACAAAGAAAATAACTAAGCTAGGCTTAGACGATTGGAGGATGATGATACCATTCCTATAGCTTGATTGAAATGTTAAAGGAATGCATTTTGAGTTAGGATGTAATGCTGATCGTCACAAGAATTACACTTGCACACGAAAATAAGGTAAAAAAGATCAGCACGATTCAACACTACATGGAAGAATTATAGTATTTTTTCGATTCCATGGACTACACTCGACCATATAAAAGAGCTTTGAAGCTCACAATAGCATGTATAGTTCACAAATTTATTTGTAAAATTTAAACAATAAACCTCTTAGACAACAAAAAATACATGATATGATTATATAACGATTAGATGACCGCGAGGAAATGCTTCACTCGGCCCTGCGAACGGAAAACGGTTGTTTAACATTGCAAATACGATTCTTAGAGATACGAGTAGATATCGCGCAACATAAAAGAGATAACTTCAGATTTGCAACTACCAACAAGGTCTTCAAGTGTGACGGAATTATTTTGAAACCTGAAATGACACTAATATCTCCAACATGGTACGATGATTACCATGACATAGCATGATGTTAAAAAGCAACAAGGCTCCTGGTGAATATGGGTGACGGTCGTTTTATCGTAAACAGTTTATAGCGTTTCAATTTAATGTGAACATTTAATCGTAGAACAGATTATCTTGGACACAATTTACCAAAGACACAATTTATCGTATGCCAGTTTATCGCGTAGTCTATAAAGTTTATACGGTCAACTTGTAATTAAAAGTGGTTTCTTAACCGATATTGATGAGATTTTTTATTTTGGATAAAAATGGGATTCTAAAATAGTTTTTGTAAGAAGTTCTGGAATAAGATCACTTGGGAGGAACTCGGTAATTAATTAACCGATTATGATGAAACTGGAAATGTTGGATGGGAATAGGATTCCGAAATGATTTTTGTAAGAAGTTCTGGGATATCGCCACCTGAGACGGAACTCGGCCAGTTCCTAACCGATATTGATGGGATTTTTTATATTTTGGATGAAAACGGGATTCTAAAACAGTTTTGGAAGAAGTTCACGAATATGGCCATCTGGGACGGAACTCGGTAATTTCTTAACCGATTATGTTGTAATTGGGTATGTTGGATGGAAATGGAATTCTTAAATGATTTTTGGTAGAATGGTATATGATCACCTGGGACGGAACTCGACCATTTCTTAACCGATATTGATAATATTTTATACGTTGGCTGGAAATGTGATTCTTAAATAATTTTTGGCAGAAGTTCTGGAATACTGCCACCTGGCCACTGGTCCCCGACGAACTCATGAAACGGCTGAATTCGACTTATCGAAATATTCGCAGTTAACATGATTATGAAGTGTGTCAATAAACGAACTGGCGGTTTGAACGTACCTGATGATGAAAAGGTTATTGTGCGTTGCATATAGATGATGGAAGTATTTCGCAACTACTTGCCACCACGTTTTTTACTGATATATATATATATATATATATAAAGGGTGTCTCAGTAAGAGCGCTGGATTTAAATTTGCCGCCATTTTGTTAATACGAGTTGTACGGTGATTTTTTTGACAGTTGCCACGTACAGACCACGCGATTTAAGAATATGGAGAAGTATTCAAACCAACAACGTTTAATTATTGTAAAAACACATTACAACAATGGTGAAAATTTTGCGAAAACAGTTCGCCAATTACGTCAAGTTTCGGTCGCAATAATGCGCCAAATGAATCGACAGTGAGGCGTTTAATTAAAAAATTTCAGACCAAATTTACGCTGATGTTTCGGAAGATCATTGTTCGTCGTCGTCCTTGACGGTCACTCGAAAATATAGCCACAGTAAGGGAATCTGTGGCCGAGAATTCAGGAACTTCCATTCGGCATCGTGCTCAAGAATTAAATATTTCCAGAAGCACCATGCAACAAATTTTGCTAAAAGATCTGCACTTGCGTGCGTACAAGGTTCAATTGGTTCGATTGGGTGTTGGAACATTATCAAATTAATGCGGATTTTTCGAAGAAAATCATTTTTTCAGGATACGTAAATAAGCAAAACTATCGAATTTGGGGTGCCTAAAATCCTCGTGTGATACTCAAACAACCAATGCATCCACCGCGAGTAACTGTTTGGTGTGCATTTTGGGCTGGCGGAGTAATTGGGCCGTATTTCTTTGAAAATGCGGCTGGAAATGCGCTGTTAAAGGAGTGCGGTATTGCGAAATGTTAACGGAGTTTTTGTGGCCCCAATTTTTTTCAACAAGACGGCGCGTTATTGGTGAAATACAGCCACATTTATGCGACGTTAAACGTTATTCAAAATGACAACAAAAGAATAACCCTGTGCCAGAGGTTTCGTGGTGGCCATTTTCCTAATGTTGTATTTCACGTTTAATCGGAATATTTTTCTTTATGTTGAAATAAAAATGTATGCTTAATTCAAAAATAAATGTGTTTTTCTTGAAATTAAATCCAGCGCTCTTGCTGAGACATATTTTAGTTCTAGTGAAACGTCATTCATTTATAGATGCGTTAATATAGGAAATATTTACTTGCAATCAACTGTTTGTGGAACATAACTAAAGGGTGTTTTTTTAAGAGGTTGCCGATTTTTTTTTTGAATAAAACACATATAAAATTATGAAATTACCAAAATTTTTTTTTATTTGGTAGATAATTTTTTGGCATTTAACATTTAAACACAATTTCTGGCATATGGCTACCACGACTATTTTTCACAAATGTCATTCTGGAGGTCCAATTTTCCAGCACTTTTTCAAGCATTTGAGGGCGTATGTCAGCAATGACACGTTGAATATTGGTTTCCAAAGCGTCAATCGATTGAGGTTTATCCACATAAACCAATGACTTCACGTATCCCCACAAAAAGTAATCGAGTGGCGTCAAATCGCACGAACGCGGAGGCCAATTCACCGGACCATTTCTCGAAATAATGTTGTCGTTGAAAGTTTCTTTCAATAAGTCGATTGTTTCACGTGCTGTATGGCAAGTGGCACCATCTTGTTGAAACCACATTTCATTCATATCCATATCTTCAAGATTTGACAACAAAAACTCATTTAACATGGTTCTGTATCGATTTCCATTCACGGTAACGCGTCGTCCTTCCTCATTTTTAAAGAAATATGGACCGATGATCCCACCAGCCCATAGACCGCACCAAACAGTACATTTATCAGGATGCATTGGTAATTCTAGAACGGCGTGTGGATTATCTTTGCTCCAAATGCGACAATTTTGTTTGTTGACGTATCCATTTAACCAAAAATGCGCCTCATCACTGAAGAGAATTTTACGGTAAAAAAATGGATCTTCGTTCAATTGATTTAACGACCAATCACTGAATTCACGGCGCAAACGATGGTCGTGTGGCTTTAATTCTTGCACCAATTGAATTTTGTATGGCACCAAACCCAAATCTTTACGTAAAATTTTCCATAAAGTCGATGGACAAAGTCCAATTTGCTGAGCACGACGACGAATCGATAAATTGTCGTTTTCTTCGACACTGGCCTCAACGACAGCAATATTTTCTTCTGTACGAACTCTTCTCATTCTTGTCGGTGGCTTGGCATCCAAAAGAGTGAATGTAGACCGAAATTTGGTAATTACGTTCTTTATGGTGGTCTCTGACGGACGATTATGTGCACCATAAAATTCACGAAGTGCTCTATAAACATTTTTAATTGAACACTGATTTTGAAAATAAATTTCCACGATTTGAAAACGTTGTTCTGGAGTTAACCTATTCATAATGATTTGCCAAACAATACTGAGTAGAAATGCCACTTTGAGCTGTCAAAACAACTGTCATAAAATAAAACGACATCTATCGGAAAAACAAACCTCCTAAAAAAACACCCGTTAGAAGAATGGTGCATGTCCCATAGTTGTTTAAAATCAGAACGTACGGAGTTCGAACTGATGGTGCCGCGATGTACCTCGTTGTTGCATTTCCATCCAACATACGCGACCTCATCATAATCGGATAAGAAACGGCCAAGTTCCTTCCCAGGTGGCCATTTTCCAAAACTTAATACAAAAATCATTTAAGAATTCCTTCGAAAAATCATTTACGAATACTATTTTCAGCCAACATACCCAATCTCATCAGAATTAATTAAGAAATGCCCAAGTTCCGCCACAGGTGGCCTTATTCCAGAACTTCTACAAAAAATCATTTAAGAACCCCATTTTCATCCAGCATACCCAATTCCTTCATAATTGGTCATGGTCATGACCGATTTCCTTTCCAGGTGGCCATATTCCAGAACTTCTTCCACAAATCATTCAACAATCTCATTTTCATCCAGAATATTCGCACCCAATCCTATCATAATCGGTTAAATATTGGCCGAATCCTGTCCCAGGTGGCCATATTCAGGAACGTCTTCCACAAATCATTAAAGAATCCCATTTCCATCCAACGTACAAAATCTCATCATAATCGGCTAAGAAATGGTTGTATTCCGTCCCAGGTGGTTATATTCAAGAGCTTCGTCCAAAAATCATTTTAGAATTCCATTTCCATCTAACATACCCAATTTCATTATCGAAATATTTATGAAATGAACGAATTGTTGTACGAAATACATATTGGTAACATTTTTATGCTTTAAGATGCTTCAAATCCGAGACATTAATTGTGATATACGATATACTGTCCTCACTATAAACTGTTCTACGATAAATTGTTCCACGATAAACTGTTCTACGATAAATTGTTTCACGATAAATTGTTCCACGCTAAATTGTTCTATGGTAAATTGTTCACGATAAACTGACAGTAAACCGGTGAAAATGAAATTTCATGTGAAATGTTTAAAAACGGCGGCGATCATACGTTCTACAAGATGTACGAACTTGTATCAACTGTATGGTCTACTGAGAAAATTCAACTGAGTGAAAGATGGCTCTGATTTGTCCACTACATGAAAAGGGAGATCGACTAAGTTGCAATAACTTCCGCGGAATAGCATTACTAAATAATCGTTATAAAGGTTTGGCCAACAGTGGTCAACAAACAATTCAATAACCGATCAGACCTTCATTCTGAGGATTATATCAGAGAAATGTTATGGAAGATATATCCCTGTTCGTAAACTCTTTGTAGACTTTCAACAGGCTTACAACAGCAACACTTTGTGGGACGTTTTATCCTATCTAGATATCCCATCAATTACTGGGCAAATTATTTATAGGCAAATTAATGGTGAACGGTTCAATTTGCAAGGTGAAAATCGAAGAAAAACTTTCGGCGACCTTTGAAACAGGTGTACGGCAAGGTGATCCTAAATTATTTTTAACTTATCTCTAGGATTCGTCGTCCGTCAGCACAACATCGCCAAGTGCAGCTGGTATATTTTAAATCAAGTCAGCTGTTAGCATACGCCGATGATTTATGCATAATTACCCCTACGATTAGAGTTAGCAGCCCATCAAACTGGTCTTCAGATTAGCGAAGCGAAAACCAAATATATGGTTTACAAGGGAATACTATAGAAAATTCATCTAATAGACGGCAATGAAAATGTGCTGTGTGCAAAGAAAAAATTAGGAAACAATGTCAATAATTTGAAATGTTTCCAAATCCTAAATTTAAATTTAAATTTGTTGGAATTTGTATGGAACTAATGTTTGCCTAAATGACTAATTTATGACATGTCACATTAATATTTCAAATGACTGTTCTCGTTCGGCGACAAGTGTGAGACATGTCATATACATTTCAACTTTCATGGCAGAGTCTTAAACGAAACATATATGACAAGTCTTCTGTGTTTTTTATCCGACCACCTTTATAAAGTAGCGTAGGTAAACAATAAAGAGAAATTAAAAATATTGGAGTTCATTTCATGCCCTTCCTCAAGACGAAAACCAATGTAACGTACATTGGCTCATTTAAATATAAATTAGAAATATTCTTCTTCTTCTATAAAATATTTTGATTAGATATGTCCATAAACATATTTAAATTTGTCTCAAATTTATCCTATAGAATTCATTTCAGATATATCACATACAATTTATCTCAGATATGTCACATACGATACGTCTATAAGACTTCTCACATAAGACTCCTCTCGTACAACTTGGTCAATAACACTAGTCAATACACTTTCTGTATAGAAAAGGTGTTTTACTAAAAAATCTATAGATCCAATTTTTTGGCCGCCAGTGTAATATATAAAACTAAAATATAAAAGCCCGTATATAAAGTTTCCGATTATTTCTTTGCTTTATTATATTCTAGTAAGGCAGAATAATATCAGCAAAAAAGGAAAACTTTTTATCTTTCATACGTACAGGAATAAGAAATGTCTGTGACATGTCGTTTTTAAACCATTTACATTAAATCGAAAACTTTTTGTGTGAGTGTGTGTGTTGTTTGTGCTGTGCAGAAATAACAAAAATAAAAAAAGGTAAATCTTTGGTTTTTTGGATTAATTTTTTGTTTTCTATTTTGCAAAATATATATAAAATTTAAAATGAAGTCTGGCATACCAAAATGGAAATGTACATTTGAATAAAAGAAAACCATTTGGTAATATGTTTTCGTATATGTGAGCAAGAAAATCGTTTAATTGGATTTAGTCCATTAAATCAATTTCACTTTAATCTTTTTAGTTAATTGAAGCATAAAGAGATTTTTTTGTGCTTTTTCTTGTAGAAAGGTTGTTTTTACGGACTTTTTCGACAAAAATTGTTAGAGTACTGGAAAACCTGCTAAGTGCTTGCTACACAAAATACGAAAAATAAAGGAAAGGATTTTGAAGAATTATAATTTAATGTACATTTGCTAAGTAGGTTAAGTGTCTGGTGCTCTTGTTGAGTTAGATCGCATTGATTTCAATAGAATTACAGCAACGAAGCCTGCCAAGAAGTTACGGTGCCGCAACTAAAAATAAGGGTTAAATCCTTTAAAATAGATTTAGAAATATCTTTTAAAACTATCGTAAATTAAAAAATTAACTAGACAGAATCATAAAATCTGTGTTCGATCAGATTTTTTCGGAAATCGAAGATTTACCGTCAAGAAGTCTTGTTATTGGAAAATGATAATGGTGGAAAAGTGTTTGATAAAGAACCGAATTTGTAACTGCTTGCATTTTCAACATATGTATCAATGTTATGTTACTTAATTCTTAATTTACATGTCCTAATTTTACCTCATACTTGCCATTTGCATTATATACCTGCATTATATAAAGCACATTTCGTTAATTTTTTGTTTGTTGTTTTTGCAATCAAATTGCCTTTCTGAGATTTTTATTAATGTAATATGCAAAAATAATTTGGAAAATAAAATGTTTTAGTTAGTCGTAAAAAGTATGTCAAGATAGTAATTTCGAATTTCAACTTAAGCCGAAATTACAATTAAAAATAAACAGCTGATAATTTATACAGCTAGATTGAATAAAAAAACTGCATGATTGTTTTCTTTGGATCGAGATCACATAACCCGAATAAATAGTTAATTTGAGATCGCTCGTCAGCGAATATTACAAGCCGGTAATACCACAATCAAATCAATTCAACGGATTGGAAAACACTTCGGTTCATTTTCATTGGTGTCAGAAGAGGGATCCGTCGACATTTATATCACCGGACGGACATTTTTCCGCTATTCATTCAAGGAGAGTCACTGGTGATGTGACTTGCACTTTATATCCAGATCGATACTTATGTATCACGTTTTTTTTGTTATAAACGGATTTTTTATTTCGCGAGTTATTTGCTAGGCATTTGTAACGTACAATTCAGAACTTTCGTTAGAAGATAGGATTGCGGATCTTGCTAAAAAAAGGGTTATGCCAGTTACTCATGTAAGTGAAGAGCTTTCATTCATTCCAAAATTACCTGAACTAAACACATTCAATGGAGAGAGTATTCGATGGAAGGGATTTATCGAATAAGTTGAACAATATAACTAAGTTTCAATATCTCAAAAACTCAGTGGTGGGCTCCGCAGCTAAATGTTTTGATAACTTAGATTTCATTTCCGATAATTATGTTGAAGCTAGACGTCTATTGATTGAGCGCTTCGACAAGCCCAATCAGATCACAGAAGAACATATAAAGGCGCTGTTTTTAATTAAACCGATTGACAAGCCATCAGCGCAAAAATTATTAAACCTATTAGACGATTTCAATTCTCATGTTGGTTCACTTAAAAATCTTGGTCGCCCTGTTCAATATTTTCTAGTTTATCTTATCTCGTCCAAGTTCGATTCTCACACAAAATCCAAGTGGAAGGAAGCATCATTGCCGAATGTACTTCCTTCGTTCGAGGACATTTCAAAATTTATTCATGGTCGAAGCTATAAGATAAATTAACATAAAACTGATTTTTCATCTTCATCTTCAAAAAACTCCCAATTAGAATCAAGACCTACAAATCTCTTGTCTGCAGTTAAGGGATACAACAGTGTCGTTTGTAATCAAGTAGGACATCTTGCTAATCGATGTCATAAATTTCTTGCAATGTCTGTTGACAAACCTAACGGGACAGTCGCCGAATTGAAACTGTGTACAAATTGCTTGAGAGCATCACATAATATTGACAAATGCCAAAATTACTGATGTATGCCGAATTTGTAAGGTTAAACATCATACTCTCTTGCATCCAAATATTATAGCATCTTCAAGTGGTACAGCAATTCCACATCAAGGTAATAGTTCAACTCAGATTAACTCTGAAAAATCTACACTGACTAGTGTAATTGCGCCTAACAATAAACAAATTCTAACTACTTTACTGGGCTCTTCTGCTCCAAAATTCATTTTTCTTGCTAATTGAAGCTCGAGCTTTACTCGATTTAGGTTTGAAATTGAACTTTATCACAAATAATTAATTCAGCGTTTAGGAGTTAGGACTCATTCTTCACATGTCAACACTAAAATAATAGCCTGTGCTTCTACTTCATCGTCCCGAGCTTCAGCTATCACGATACACTCACGTATAAATAATTTCTCTGCAAGCCTAGAAGTTTACATTCTAAAGAAGATTTCAGAAATGCAACCATAAATTCGAATTGATTCTTCTAAATGGTCAATTCCATCCAATACCAATCTAGCCGACCCGTCATTCTGTGAGCCTTATGAAGTAGATTTACGATATTGAGTAGGGTTGTAGCTAGAGGAACTTCAATTACATCACCTACTTCCAGCAATTGCAATTTAGTTGGAGTTGAACCTCATTTAGATGAATTATTACAGGCAAATTCCTCGTTAGACTTCCTTTCGCTTCCAGTCCAGCATTGCTGGGTGACTCATCATTTTTAGCCAAGAAAAGATTTTTATGCCCGAAAGATGGCTCAACAACAATCCAGAAATTTATACTCAATATAAATCGTTTATGAGAGAGTATGAAACTCTTAAACATATGGAAATGGTTAAGTTTGTTGAACCGGCGAACTATTATTTGCCCCATCATTATGTATTGAAGCCCGCGATTCGTCGACAACTAAATTGAGGGTTGTGTTTGATGGTTCGGCAAAATCATCAAGCGATTATTCTATCGATGATCGATTAATGAATGGGCTAGTTATTTAGACTGAATTATTCGCTGTTCTTCTGAGATTTCGGTCTCACATTCATGCATTTAGTGCTGATATCTGTAAAATGTATCGGCAAATTCTACTCTATTCCGAGGATCAAAAATATCAGTATATCTTCTGGCGATACAACCCTTCTGAGGTACTTCAAACTTTTAAGCTAAAGACAGTCACATATGGCACTACTTCAGCACCTTATCTGGCAACACGTTGTCTACTTCAACTTGGTCTCGACTTTGAATCAAGTCAACCAGCAGCTAGTGCAGCAATTCGTGATGGCTTGTATGTCGACGATTTGTTGATAGTTTCTGATGATCTAGATGATGCAGCAATGTTGAAAATAAACATTACATCATTTTTGCAAGGTGCCAATTTACCTTTGCGTAAATGGTGTTCCAATAATCGGGAGCTCTTAATGATATTTCAGAAGAAGATCGTGAACTTCATATCGAATTGATGACAAAACTTGCATAAAAACTCTAGGTATGTACTGGCATCCAGTGCACGATTATTTTCGTATCAATGTCAACCTGGGTTCAACAAATACTTCATCATACACTAAGAGAAAAATAATATCCCAAGCTGCAAAAATTTTCGATCCTCTTGGAATAGTGTCGTTACATTGCTTGAGTTGTGTGCCGCATAACTCTTGGCCAACCTTATGCAACAAATTTTGAATATTTTAAACTTTAAGGTTGAGGCATCTTATTACTGGACAGATTCTATGATAACTCTTCACTGGATTAGGTCTTCATCATCCAAATGGAAAACCTACGTGGCACACCGTGTGTCCGATATTCAAGCAAGATCCGATCCAACTAACTGGCTGCACGTATAGAATCAAAATTAAACCCAGCCGATTTGGGTTCAAGAGGAACTTTTCCTGGATTGCTTATGAATTCTGAACTGTGGTGGTTTGGACCTCATTTTCTTCATTCGCCAATTGAAGCTTGGAATAATTCACAGTAACTTACAGAGTCAATGGAGGTCATCGAAGAAAAATCTAACGTCACTGCCATAACTGCAAGCGCTGAACTTGTTGACGATCTCTTAGATCGAATACATCACAAAAATTCCTTGGTGACAATTCAAAACGCTATGGGATATATACATCGTTTCGTCAGCAATTGCCGCATCAAAAATTTAAAGATAACTGGGCCTTTAAATGCAGAAGAAATAAAAATTGGACTAAATCCCGTACAACGTCTAATTCAATCCGCCTGCTTTCCAATAGAGTATAGAGGGTTACGAAAACCTAACTTCCTCGTACGTCATCCATCACTAAAATCCCTTTCATTGTTTATGGATCAGCAAAACATAATTAAAGTTTAAAATTTGCAGAAATTTCTTATACATCATGCCATCCAGTTTTACTGCCAAGCAATCATTATTTTACCACCACACTAACAACTTTCATCCACAGAAAGCATCTTCATGTTGGGCCACAAGCTCTTTTAGCAGCAGTACGACAATCTTACTGGCCAATAAATGGAAAACAGATTGCTAAAAGGGTTTACAGGCAGTATGTAATGTGTTGTCGTGTGAAACCGCGTAATGCCGTGTAATATGCTGCCGTGTAAATTCTAAGTTTGTGTAATGATATAGACGGACAGCCGTGCTCAAAATATTTCTAAGAGCAATCCACAACAAGATTCGAGGTGAAGCTAATGAGGTACTAACAATGCACGGAACCCCGTTAGATTGGGCAGCAATTAAAGATAATTTAATTTAATTACCCACTATGAAATGGGAAATGATACATACAAACGAGAAATATTTCGCTAAGATAATCAACCACATTAAATTAAACGAAGAAAATTGTATAGTAGCTAGACTCAAAGAGCCCCTAGGCTCAATGATTCGAGCTATGCAACCGCATAGCTTGGCAGAAGCATCCTCGCATTGCTTGAAGGAGGCCAGTTATATCAATACCAACAAATTCTCAACGGTATAATTATTCAAGCGGTCCATTCATTCCTAAAAATATAAATTTTCACCCGCAAGCTAATCAGCGACCTCCACCTCAGTATTTCAACCATAGGCCTTTTACCCAACAAAATCTTAGTAAATACCCTCCCATGAACTATAATAATAACAGATTCGTGCACAAACCTCCTATGGTTCCACCAAGGAAGGTTTATAAAATGGATACGGCATCCAATCCAAACGGTTACACCCAGTACGCATTTTATAACAAGTCTAACCAACCAAATGACTACCAATTCCTATCAAATGAACCTTCGAAATTCCGGGCTCAGGAAATTTTCAATACTGAGGCCAACATCGAAGAATAACTCGAACAACATGAAGAGGAAGCACCGTTACACTTCGACTTAGAAGAAGGCGAGGTAGATGATGTAAATTTTCATACCGAAGCCTCCCTAACGGAGTCGGATACATGTAAATAGACATCAAGCTTATGGAGTTCAAAACCAGGGAACCCATGGAATTCCTTTTGTTCCAGTTCCACGAATACTTTGATGGGTTAATGGGACTTGAAATAATGCAACAACTTGGTGTTACGTTAGATGCAGCTAATTTAATCCTGAAAACGTATAAAGTAAAGATCCCTTTATTGTTTAAGCCAAATTATTCATCCAACCCCTATTCTATATTACCAAGAAGTAAGCTTATCGCTGAATTTCCGGTAGACGTAGAGAACGGTGATATATATGTGAGGCCAACTACAATCACTTGAAATCTAATTATCCCCGAGGGCATATACCATAGTAGCAATTGGTAGGCTACTCTGGAAATCGTCAATTAGAGCAATAAACAACACACATTCGTTATCGAACAATCAATTAAAGTCGAGCTGTTAAAAAAATCTTATCGAGTCGCATCCTTAAAAATCTTATCGAAACACAAAATGAAGATATCTCAAAGCTGTTTAGACTTTATCATCAATACCAAGATCTATTTCTCAAAACAGAACAACAGTTGTCATTTACCAATGACGCCAAATCTGAAAGACGATAAACCTATCTTCACCAAAAGCTATCGGTACCCTTTCGTCCATAAAGGCGAATTAAAGAAGCAAATAGACAAAATGCTACAAGATGGAATCATTCATCCCAGCTGCTCCCCTGCTAGTTATAGACTATCGCAAATTGAATGAAAAAACGATAGATGATCGATATCCGCTACCTAACACAACGGATATCCGGGACAAATTGGGGAAATGTCTGTATTTTTCGTCGTTAGATCTAGCATCTGGCTTTCATCAGATTGAGGTCAAGAAAGAGGAAATCCCTAAAACGGTTTTCTCCGTAGACCGTTATGAACAAAGTCCTTGGTGAACTACAAGGCAAATCGTGCTTGTGCTACATGGACGATATTATCGTCTTTACCACATCACTCCAGGAGCACATGGAAAGCTTAAAACACGTTTCGAAAGTTTTCGATAGGTATTAGGGATATTTTTCGGAATATTTAATTTTGGTAATTTGTTATTGAGAAACGGCCTAACAGTGAATTTTTGATCTAGTCAAAAACATCATTCCCGAAAATCCTAAATTTTTCGGTATCGTACCCCGAAAATCCGAAACTAAGCTAATAAAATGTTTTGCAAATTTTGAGTTACCCACTTTCCCGTCGATCCTGTTATAACCATTAGATAAATCATATTCCTAGGTAGACCGAGGCGAAATTTGGGGCAAGTCTGAAGGTATAGTAGGAGTCGATGGGAAAGTGGGTAACTTAAAAGTTACAAAACATTTTTTATTAATTTAGTATCGAAAATTTTTAAATTTATTGTAATTTACATGCCATAGGATTTGGACCCATCTGGTAAAATTATATAGCTCCTGAGATTTTTTTTTCTGTAGTCTGATTATTTGGAGGTAATAATAGAACTAGGTATTTCGAGAAATCTTTCGGCTATACAAAAAATTTTCGGCTAGGATAACAAAAGCACTATTTTTTAGCTGGAACCTTTCGGCCAACTTTAATAGGGTAAACATTTTGAAATTTTTAATATTTTTATATTCGATAAAAATGCAACCGATTTTGATTACAAACACATGTGCCGGCATCATAATTGTAATATTTTTATAATAAATTAATTTATAATTATAATTTATGTAGTTAAATAAAATTAGAAATAATAATCTTCATTTAAATAGAATGTTATTTTTACATATGCCCCCGGACATATTATACACGATTCACCTCAGATATATCTTATACAATTCATCTCAGACATGTCACATACGATTCGTCAATGACTTCTCACAAGCGACTCATCTCAGATATATCGAAAACGATTCATCTCAGACGTGTCACAAACGAAAATTAGTCCCATTTGATGGAGCTGAAGAGCGATTAGTGTGTCGTCAATGACTTTTCCGCTGGATAATAGCGATATCTATGTGTTTGAAGGGAAGCAAGCAATATTGTCAAAGATATTTTGATCAATTACATTTTGTCGGCAAACAAGTACTGTTAAATAGAAACCTAATTTAATCAATGCAGTGTTTATTTAAATTTTATTTTCGACGATCCAAAGAAGAAAATTTATTTATTTATAATTAATTTATTCAAAAAATAATAAAACATACCTTTAATATGCTTTATTAATATAAATTAATAATTTATGCTTTAGGGTTTCAGGGTATTTTGTTTTCCGTCTACAATGAACAAAAAATAAAGGATGTTGATGAAAATTTTATATCGTCGTGTATCAAGCAATTGGCAGAACCTACCTAGATAGCTATACAGACATCCAAATCAAAATAAAATTGAATAAAAATCGATAGGATTGTTGTTGTAATTATAATTTTTGAGAAAACTTTTTAAATAAATAATTAACGTTCTTAAATGTTAAAAGAATGAATTTCGTTATACGAAATTATATGAAACCGAATTTTCATGGAAAAAAGTTAGTTTTCCTCGATCTTTTTTTGATTGAAAATTAATTAAAACCGTATAAGTAATATTTACTATTTTGGTACGCCTACCCAGCTTCCATAGCTATCTACTATGTAATATACGAAAGAAACCGTAAAATGATTACACAATTTTTGTGTTACGAGCTTAATTTAAAAAATTTGTGGGAATGGAATATTATATTATACGTGTATGCATACCTAATATTTATGAGTTACCTTGGACGAACATTCTTTAGTTTGGCTATTTTCACCATTTTTTTCTGATGTTCCTACGTCTTCTTTATTTTCCTGGGCAGGATCTAAGAACATAAATTTTCATATAAAACGACAAAAAAAAATGTTTTATGATCTTTAAATATTTTCTTGAACAAAATATTTTACCGAATTTCCAGGTATTACGTATTTTTTATTTTTTATTACCTACACAAAAATATTTGGATAATTTTAAAAATTTCCCATTTTTGTTCGCTACTTTGTTGGCCGCTTCGAAATAGGAAAGATATTTAAATACCAGGAGAAGAAAATATTTGTAAGTTATTTTAATGATATTATACGTCGCAATAAAGGCCGTTGACCTAATTACAACTGTAAAGTTTAAAATGGTTTTGACATTACATTGTATATTAAACAATTTGTAGACATTTCCCATTTTCCCAAACAATAAAATTTACGTTATGTAGGTACATAAATTATTTACATTCACATGATGATATAAAGGAAGTATTTTGATTTTCTTTCATTTTATGTATTATACTCGTATTTTTAAGACATTTTTAGTTAAAACAAAATAATAAAACTACAAAATTTTCATGATATTTCTGTTATTTCAATTTTTTGACATGTAATTAAAATTCATGTTCCAGAAATACTTACACGTATATGTATATCAAAAATTCTTATGTTTCGACTATATCTTCCATAAATGTATACAGGGTGCCCCAACCAAAAAACAAAATAGATAAATTATCTTGAAAATTGAAAACCTAACCCACAGGGACGAGGGTAACCGAAACAAAAATAAAAATTTTATAATTTATGACTTTTCCGAAATAGCCTGCCAGTTTATGATGAGTCACCTTATATTTTAATACATACATAATTTGTAATAAGTACTAACGGGTGATTTTTTAAGAGCTTGAGAACTTTTTTTAAAAAAAAAAACGCATAAAATTTGCAAAATCTCATCGGTTCTTTATTTGAAACGTTAGATTGGTCCATGACATTTACTTTTTGAAGATAATTTCATTTAAATGTTGACCGCGGCTGCGTCTTAGGTGGTCCATTCGGAAAGTCCAATTTTGGGCAACTTTTTCGAGCATTTCGGCCGGAATAGCCCGAATTTCTTCGGAAATGTTGTCTTCCAAAACTGGAATAGTTGCTGGCTTATTTCTGTAGACTTTAGACTTGACGTAGCCCCACAAAAAATAGTCTAAAGGCGTCAAATCGCATGATCTTGGTGCCCAACTTACCGGGCCATTTCTTGAGATGAATTGTTCTCCGAAGTTTTCCCTCAAAATGGCCATAGAATCGCGAGCTGTGTGGCATGTAGCGCCATCTTGTTGAAACCACATGTCAACTAAGTTCAGTTCTTCCATTTTTGGCAACAAAAAGTTTGTTAGCATCGAACGATAGCGATCGCCATTCACCGTAACGTTGCGTCCAACAGCATCTTTGAAAAAATACGGTCCAATGATTCCACCAGCGTACAAACCACACCAAACAGTGCATTTTTCGGGATGCATGGGCAGTTCTTGAACGGCTTCTGGTTGCTCTTCACTCCAAATGCGGCAATTTTGCTTATTTACGTAGCCATTCAACCAGAAATGAGCCTCATCGCTGAACAAAATTTGTCGATAAAAAAGCGGATTTTCTGCCAACTTTTCTAGGGCCCATTCACTGAAAATTCGACGTTGTGGCAGATCGTTCGGCTTCAGTTCTTGCAGGAGCTGTATTTTATACGGTTTTACACCAAGATCTTTGCGTAAAATCTTCCATGTCGTCGAATAACACAAACCCAATTGCTGCGAACGGCGACGAATCGACATTTCACGGTCTTCAGCAACACTCTCAGAAACAGACGCAATATTCTCTTCTGTACGCACTGTACGCATTCGTGTGGTTGGTTTAATGTCCAATAAAGTAAACTGAGTGCGAAACTTGGTCACAATCGCATTAATTGTTTGCTCACTTGGTCGATTATGTAGACCATAAATCGGACGTAAATCGCGAAACACTTTTCGAACCGAACACTGATTTTTGTAATATAATTCAATTATTTGCAAGCGTTGCTCGTTAGTAAGTCTATTCATTATGAAATGTCAAACCATACTGAGCATCTTTCTCTTTGACACCTTGTCTGAAATCCCGCGTGATCTGTCAAATACTAATGCATGAAAATCCTAACCACAAAAAAATCACCCTTTATATATACACATGGTATGGAACGTACATATTTTTTAAAAGAAAATAAATATATAAATTGCCTTCGTTCTTAAAATATATTAATAAATTATTATTAATATTGTTTGTACTTATTACTTCTATTATATATCATCGTCCTTTTAGACAGCTAAGGTGATTGACCATCCTTCAGAAATAATTTAGATATTTCCATGTTAATGTGGTCTTGCCGAAAATGGTACATCAAATATTTTATTTATTGGTTTTGAAAGAATTTCTAAGTATTTAAGCCTTTTTTAATAAAAAAAATGGAAGGGTGTATTATATTGTGGCCTAGGACCAACTTTATTTTACCACGAATGTGCATTAATCTTGAATATACCATAACTGATTTCTAAAGCGAAAAATACAACTTCCCTAATTTTTGGTAAAAATTTTCTTGTGTAACCAAAATCTTCATTCCTGAGTAAATTGATAGATAGATTTCATATTGCAAAAATTATAAAACCCTTTACGAAAGATGCGGCTTCCGGTACACTGATTTTCCAAATCGACGACCAAACTCGCAGACTGCATAAGTCCATTATGACACGTATGTGTGTCAATACTTGTTTTTCACTTTTTTTTAATATACTAAGGTACTAGCAAATTTTGAAATGCACTATTTTGATGCTTAAACATTATCTCATTGACTTCGTTTGTAAATTGCTCTGAGTATGTCAGTTTTGCCATATTTTTCCGTTATTTAAAAGTAGGTATTTTATATGTTTTATTTTGAGCCTAAAACAGGTCGCATAGTAGTTTTTGAAGTGAAAAGTTTAATTTTAATAGTGAAATACAATAACATCAAGATTTTTGCTTTCGTAGAATGTAGGTCATCACCGCTCAAGTCGAAATTAATCGAGTAATTTTTTAAACATTTTGGAAAAAAAAAGAGTTTTTTGCGAAATAATATACAAGTATTTTAATGTGTTTCGCCAAGTACCAACGGCGCATAGTGTTAAAAGTAAACTACAATATATTTTGTTCAAAATGGACCCAATAATTTATGTCCAATAAGTTCGCCTGAACTCGAGGTTGAATATTTAATCAGAGGTCTATCTAGCAGAACAAAAGACGGCAAAGATATGTTAATTAACATTTAGAGCAGAACAGTTAGACAGAACCTTGATACGACGGGACACACACGCAGAAGAACAAGGAGGCTCACCAACACTTGACTTTGTAACATTGTGTTATGTGAAATCTACACACTACGAAGACAGAATTTGGCGGTTAATCAGGACAGTGGGTGAACCGGCAGTAACTTCGAAAGTATATCGCAACTGGCGTCATTCTTTCAAGCACTATCAAATTAGCCACAAAATTATACGCGTACGAGCCTAGGTCTACAAATATGAAACTAAAATCAAAATCTAAATCGAAAAACCTGAGTGAATCCGTGCTTACAGTAAATGAACTCAAAGGAAGTCAAACAAGAATTTTTAAGTGGATACAAGAAGAATATTTCATCGCCGAGATAAGCAACATCAAAAGAAAAGTAAGATTCGCTGTCTAAATCCTTTCATCGACAACTAACATTTATTGACGGTAGGAGGTCACAACGAAAACTCAGCTGCGGACTATAATACCATACGTAACGCGTCCATTACGAGATTCTATTTTTAAAGATTGGTGTCGACTATGCAGGACCATTGCAACTGAGGCAGATTT
Organism: Nephrotoma guestfalica; assembly: GCA_963691935.1. Taxonomy (NCBI): domain Eukaryota; kingdom Metazoa; phylum Arthropoda; class Insecta; order Diptera; family Tipulidae; genus Nephrotoma; species Nephrotoma guestfalica. Next base: position 209,588,196 of record OY829914.1, on the reverse strand, counting down.
ACGACAGGTCAAACCAAAGATGGAGGGCGTATCTTGCAATATTCGTTTGCATGGTAACCAAAGCTTTTCATATTGAAGTTGTTTGAAATCTAACAACGGCATCTACGAACTACGCGAGATCGATGAACTCTTAAAAACTAACTCTAATCATATTCTTTCAGTTCGCGTTTTAGAAACCATAAATTGGTATTTCATTACCAGTGCGGCACCTACATTTGACGCCAAGTCATTCAAATACCACCTTAAACGCATAATGGGGAAAACGGTGTTCACTTTTGAAGAACTCAGCACCATAGCAACTCAAACCGTTAGTGGATGCACTAATACCCGGAAATTTATTATTTGGAAGGCCAATTAATCAAATACCGCAACCGCAATTAACCGAAGACAAGAAAGAAGATGATACAACTTCATTGCATAAAAGAAATAAATGGCGATGTAGCGGCTCAAAAAGCCTTTTCATTTCGTGGAACTCATTAGCTCGTTTTACTAGACAGAGCTATTTCGCCATATACATTCGCGAAACTCGATATTTATCGATTATTAATAAATATCGAGAATCCAAGCAATTACACGAGAAAAAGAAATGGAAAACGAAAAGGATTTAGTCACGTTTTATAAGCTCAAAATATTAAGTTCCAATTATCAAATAAAACCCGATAACACCGCTATAACTGGTGACTTCGACTTCTATTAGCGAGGAGCAACGGCTTGACGAGTTGCTCTCCGGTTTGCAACGAATGGGAGAGCTTAAACCGTTCCACCTTTATCGCCTGCTTGAACCAACAGCAGGTGATTCAAAATTAGTAAATAACGATTTACTTAAAAATATCTGGCTAAAACGTTTGCCAGAAAACTTACGACCAATAGTGGCGCGGGATATCAAAAATGGCATCTAGGAAATCCTACCGGTCGCCGACAATATCTGGATTTACGCTCAATCCAGAGCACCAAAACCAATTGCTGCTGTCAACCAGCCATCCACAAGCAAGGCAATTGCTGACGGTGAATCAGCCCTTGCTTCAATGCAAAGACAACTGTACAAGACGCAACAACAATTGACCGATCTACATCGAAGACTGGCCAATATGAACATTTGTGCACGTGGAAGATCGCCAAACAATAGACAGAATTTCAATTACTGACACAGATCAAGGTCGTGATCGTCATCTCGGTCCGGACTCTATTACTACCACCGTCATTTCGGCTCACGCGCATGCAACTGTAATAAGCCGTGCAGTTTCCGACCGGTAGTTCATGGGGAAGCTGTCCAAACATTTGAAGTCTTCGGAAAAACACTAAATCCTGCTGTCTCTACGGCAAACATTGGAATTGGCCCGTCTCACCGTCTTTGCATACATGATCACAAAAAAAAAACTTGCAATTTCTGATCGATTTGAGGGCTGAAGCATCTGTAATACCCCTAAACAAGTTTCCCCGACATGCTAAAGTCACCGTTTTCATTCTTATCGCAGCAAACGGACCCCCAATTTCCACTTAAAATACAACACTTTTGAAAGTAAATTTCGGCGATCGTTCACGCGATTCATTTACTACACTCACTGTGACCGCAATCTTCGCCCAAGTTGATACGCCATCTCCAAAACATTTGAACGTCAAAAACGATTACGGCGCTCTTTTGAAGAAATGCTCCTCGCTCACTAAGGCTCCGAATTAGAATCTCCCAGTGAGGCATAACGTAGTCCACTACGTCGTCATGCAAGGTAGATTACCTTGTGCTAAACCACGACAACTCGACGAAAGTAAAAGCTGCAAAAACTGAATTTCAATTTATAACAGACATCGGAATTTGCCGTCTCATATGGTGCAAAAGAAAGACAAGGACTAGCGTCCTTTTGGAGGCTATCGACAGTTAAACATTGTCACTGTCACAATATTTTCTCGAAAATAGATTTGGTTAGGTTATATTATCTGTTTCCCCTGGCTCTCCAGAATATTCACAAAACAGCGATAACTACTCCTTTTGGGCTTTTTGACATTCCAGCGATTCCTTAACGAAGTGTTAAAAGGGCTGGACCACGTCTACTCTTATATTGACAATATATCCTCGTTGTGAGCCGCTCCGAGATGGAACACAGGGAACATCTCGAGTCAGTATTTAAATGACGCTTCGCATATGGAATTAATATCAAAGCTTCGAAATGTATTTTCTGCGTATAGTCACTCGACTTCTTGAGCCACACAATTTCGAAAGAGGGCATCCTCCCGTTGAAAGACAGAATTGATGTCATTTTAAATTTTCTAGAGCCAACATCAATCCGCCATATACAGCAATTCGTCGGTATGGTGAGCTATTACAACCGTGGTATACGGTTAGTTGAACTGTTATCGCCTATTCATCGCCTGTTATGATCGAGCTTTCGAAATGAGCAAGCGTTCTCTTGCCGCTATCACTCTTTTGACACACTCGTTGAACGACATGCTGTTCAACATAACTACCGACGCTTCTAATGTAGCAGTTGGAGCTGTCTTATAATAACGCAATAAAGGGTGTTGGCAACCATTAGCGTTTTTTTCAAAGAAGCTCTCTATTGCGGAAATTAAATACTCTACTTTCGATAGAGAACCTCTTGCGTATTCAGCAATCAAATACTTTCGCCATTTCCTCGAAGGCCAACATTTATCTATAACTATTTATTGACCATAAACCACTTACAACAGCTATTGCGTCAAAGTCAGAACGTAGTCCCCGGCAATTACAACATCCCGATTACATTGCCCAGTTCACAATCGACATCAATCACATCAAAGGTATAAACACAATGTAGTAGGCGACTGTTTCTCTCATTCTGGTGAAAGACATCTCACAGAACCCAGCGTCTTCTTCTTCGACACAAAGGAATTACTGGTACAACAACAACGCGACAACAAATTGCAGAAATTGATTTCAGCAACCCGAAATCAAGCGTAAACGTGCAACGGATCGACTTATCAGACAAGTAGCAAATTTGGTGTGACACTTTTACAAGTAAAAATGGTCCCTTCGTTCCCCTCAACATGCGACGGACAGTCTTCGATAGTTTACATGACATATCATATCCCGGCATCCATGCTACACGAAAACATATTGCTTCAAAATACTTTTGGTCAAAAATGAATACTGATACAAGCAATTGGGCGAACTCTTATATCCCATGTCAAAAGTCAAAAGTTCACCGCCACACAAAATCAGAGCTTGGTAAATTCGAGCTACCAAGTGGCAGGTTAAAACACATCCACATGAACCTGGTTGATACACTGCCCCAATAGAATATCTATCATTATATTTTAATGATAGTCGACCGATTTACCCGTTTGCCAGAAGCTATCCAATCTGAGAGATTCCGGCAAAAACCGTAAGCAAGATCTTCTACAATGAGTATATCTGTATATATGGTGTCCCATTCTCATCACGACAGACCAATGAACACAATTTGAATCGACCTTGTTCACTGAGCGCACGAAGCTCCTAGGTTCCCATCGCATTCGGACAACTGCATTCAACTCGAAAGCGTATGGTCTTGCCGAACGGTTCCACAAGCAACTAAAAGCCGCGTTATCAGCTCGATGTAATACATCCCATTGGAGTTCAGAATTCCAACGATCCTATTATTCGAACCTCCGTCAAGGAAGACCTAGACTGCACACCAGCAGAGCTAGTATATGGCCAAAATATCAAGGTTCCCGGTGAATTATTCATCAACGATCAAAATTCGAACCCAAACACAGATACTTTGGATTTCGTGAAGCAGCTTCACACTACCATGCATTAGTTACTACGGACACAAGACATCCAACCGAACAGGTAACGTACATTCCCAAAAATCTGGAAACCTGTTTGAGGTCCTTTGAGTACACCCTATTCTGGACCGTATTCAATGACCCGTAAATTGCGCAAATTTTTTGTTGTGGATGTAGAAGGAAAATCAACAACAATTGGCATCGACAGGCTTAATACAGTATACTTGTGGTAAACCAAGTCGACATTCCGAAAAGGAGGTGAGTGATGTAGCGGCTCAAAAATCCTTTTCTCTTCGTAGCACTCCTCGTTGCAAAAATATTTATACACCGTGCCGTCTAATTACGAGGGGTATTTCGTTTTGCTAAACAGAGCTGTTTCGCCATCTACATTCGCGAATCTCGATATTTATCGATAATCAATTAATATCGAGAATTCAAGCAATTACACGAGAAAAAGAAATGAGAAACGAAAAGGATTCAGTCGCGTTTCAGAAGTTCAAGAGATACAGTCTCATACTCACACAAGTGAAATATTAAGTGCCAAACAATCGTTCACACACCAACCAATTTTGTGAACTAGTTTGAACTAGTTAATCATTTATAAAATAAAACGAGGTTACACCGCTATAGCAGACATCAAGCGAATCAACTAAAATCGGGGATAGTGTACTAATTCGAGAAGAAAATCGTATACCGGCCACCAAATGGTTATTAGGGCGAATTGAAGAAGTTCATCCAGGACGCGAAGGTACTACAAGAGTAGTGACCATAAGAACGAGAACCGGAAACTATAAAAAACCAGTTAATAAACTAACAAAGCTAGCAACGAAGTAAATTGAATCAACTGAATCAAGGCGAAGGGATAAGAATTATTATTCTTACCTTTCAATTTATTTATGAACGACAGAACATAATTACCTAAATGTATACACGCTAAAACCTTATACATGTTTAAATACCTTTAAGAACTTAACAAATGTAAATTACTATAAAAATACGTTGTGTAGAATTTTGGCCATCTTTGTATAAAATTACGATATTTAAAATCATAATTGTGGACCATATAGGAGTATAAGTCGTTCAGTGTACATCAGCCGAGGTTGATACAATAAAATAAATTGTGAGCAAATGAAATTGTCAAAAGTGAATTTGTACAAGTTCCTAATCACAGTGTAGTTAACATAACGTCAGTCGCCATGGCCTGTTGAGATGACTGATTTGTTCAAATTAATATTCGTGTCCGATCGAAAAAGTTGTGTTGATTCTTCCATCGACACAGTAGAGTTAAATTATTCAAATTTATCCGCGGTCCAGAAATGTGGGTGATGGGGAAGTTGGTTGAGTAAAGTAAGTATTTGATGATCATGATTATTGTGACTAAGATTGACGTTAATGGAGTACATATTCCTTATATAATTATGATAAGTTGATCAGCGCATTATTACCGTGTTGATGTTTACGTGTTATAAAATATTCCCTACAGCAGAACACTCGAAATATATTTTTATCATAAATTAATCAATGTAACCCCAATTTTGTGAAGCCAAATTTTATAATAAAATGTAATACTATTAAAAATATAAATTATATTACATCAAAAATCTAATTCACTTTATCAAAATAATTACAAATATGATATGAAACTCTTTACTATTAAATATGTATCCAAACGAAAAATTATAAGCTCGCATATCTAAAATGTCATTAAAATATAAATAAATTATTATAAATAAATTGATTTGGCTTAGGGAGTGTTTAAGTAAACGTACTCGTATTTAGATACATAATATATATGCTAAACGTTATTTCCCCACGAATTTAATGTTAATTTTTTTTCCAAATAAAATTTTTTTTCCAAATAAATTATTGAACCAAAATGTTATGTATATTTCATAATATAATTCCAAATCAAAATCGCACAGAAATTTGAATATAAGAGGATTTTAAAATTTATTACATGTACGGGTGTTCACGATTGGTTCATACCCTTACTCGTATATAGATATAAAATGTGTAGAGATGAACGCACATATTCGAAGGCTTTGCGATTTTCATAACTAATTTATGATTTTCGAATAGCATATAATTCAATTTAAAACATCTTTTATATGAATATAAGATTCTACAATTACCAAGCGTACATTAAAAATTAATCGGATTATTATTGTAACTTTAAAACAGAATTTAGGTACTTTAATCTGTTTGCTTTCTCGAGATAATTTTGCAACGAATATCAGAGTAATGTTACATTTTGATATAAGAGAATAAAATTTACATCACTCATTATACCGTTGAGACAGATAAGACTCTTGTGTGAGATACGTGCCTCGTCGTTGTGCTCTGAGGTAATCTAAAGACTTAACATAAAATTCAAGAATATTTCTAAACGAATATTCATTCGTGGCAGCACTTAAACACTTAAACTAGCGACCAGAGTTTTAATACCATATCGTACCATCAATAATACTACTCGAGGGCTCCGCCTTTTTAGCACTCCATCCAAAGGTTTTGATAAAAATTATGATTGGAAATGGCAGTGAAATATGTCCAAAATAACAAAAATAAACAAGTGTATTAATAAATACACTGTTAAAAAAAATTCGTATACGAATTTTGAGTGAAAATGCCGGATATAGAAAATTTGGGTACAAAGCCACTATGTGAAAATTAGACGATAAGACGATATCCAGAAGACAGATAAGACTGATCAAATGAGCTAAATGACATTTCTATAAAAATGGGATATTTTTGAATTTTGTTCTGGTAAATTAAGTCAATTCCTTTAGGGTAGTTTAAATAAATTACTAAAATCGTTGTGGTTTGTCGGGAAATATCTATAAGGTAACACAATAACATGAATTAACCGTAAGTTTCCAAATTGAGAATAGAGGTATCCTTTTTAGTTTTATTAGCACTTGTTTTTTTCTCACACACTTGTTACTTACTCAGCCGATGACTAATCGCGTAACTGGTACCCCCCCTCCCCCCCCCCCCTAATTTTTTATTATTAAGTTTTTCAATAGAAACAACAAGTGGTTGGAACGATCAATAGATTAATTTTTATTGCCTATTTTTGATCTTTCCTTCTTTTATTTCTTTTTTGTTTTTCTACTATATACAGGGTGTCCCAGAATTCGACGACCAAATGAAGCAAGGTGATAGCGGAGCTCATTTCCAATAAAAATAGCCAAGTAAAGTTTTTTCGAATTGTCGATGGTGTAACAGTTATGCCACTTCTATTGTTTTAAGAGAAATCGCATGCACACCCACCAAAAAATTAATTTAACAAAAAACAAGAGTTCTTTTGTTTAATTTTATTTTTTAATACGATCTAGAAGAGTGTGCCTTTCCGTCAAATAAAAACAATGGTTATGTAAAATTTTGTTTCTCAAATTTTATTTTTGTTGATGTTTACGTGACGCCAGCGGAAAAATAATGTACTATAGAAAGTTGACTCATTATCATAAAAATATGCGACACTAATGCAGATCTTAAAATGGTATCACACACTGCGCTAGTCACAACAGAATGTTTTTATCAATTTTTCACGAATTAAGTGGCGTTTGTTAAAAAATGCACCTAAGAAAATTTCGATTTCTAAAATCGATGCTTTATCAGAAATAAAACAAAATGAATAAGTGTTCGAAGTGTCTACCATTTGCCAAAATACATAATCGGCATCGCCGTATAAAATTTTGCTTAATCCGTCGAAATCCACGTTCACTACTTTTAATGATATTCGACGCTTCGATTATACGTTGCCGTATCTCATGGTCGGTTTGGTTTACTCTTTCATAAACCAGCTCTTTATAATAACCCCACAGAATTTTTTTTTAAGAATTTAGATCAGGAGACCGCGATTGCCATGCAATGAACCCTCATCTTCCAATCCAGCGGCTTGGATAATTTACGTTGAGGTGGTGTTTCACTACTTATGCATCCAAGTAGTTTTGTAGAAAATTTAGATAGATAGTCATCCCCGTTGATCCGACGTGGGAGTTCAAATGGGCCAATCAATTTTCCATCGACTATTCCCGCCCACATGTTCACTCCAGATTGATGATGTTGAAACCGTCTACGCCGCACATTATTTTTGGATTTACGGGGCTCAATAGTGCAAATTATGGATATTAAATATCCCCACCATTTTAAAACATGTTTTGCCATTCCATAAAATGTTGTTAAACAAATGCGAATTTTCTTGGCATCGACGCAGCATTTCTTAATAAAATTACACCCGTTTTTCGTGGTCAGCAGGTAAAAAGTCTTGTACACGTTGCACATGATAAGAGTGAAACTGATTTCTTTTTAAAATACGATGCAATATGGACAGTGGCACTTCCGAATGTCTTGATAAACAACGAACAATTATAAATGGATCGTGTGTCACCATTCCAATTACTCTATCTTCGTCTATATCAAGTTGTCCGGCTGTTTCATATATTCACGGACGACCAGGGACTTCGCCTTCACTGCACATTTGATGTATGTTTTAAAATACTCTGTAATCGATATCGTCCCTGGTATTCTGTATGTATGGAACTAATAACATGAATTACAAAATATTTTTCTTTTTATACCACAAATTTTGTTTAATTCGGGCTATTAGATTTGCTTAAAAAAATTGTTACACTTCAGTTTACCATTGTGTTCATCATTTTGTTTTATGTTTGACAAAGCATCGATTTTAGAAATCGAAATTTTGTTAAATGCATTTTTGAATAAACACGTCTTACTTTGTGAAAAAAATTGATAAAAAACATTCTGTTGTGACTAGCGCGGTCTGTGATACCATTTTAAGATCTGTAGTACATTATTTTCTTGCTGGCGTCACTTAAACATCAACAAAAAAATTTAGAGAAATAAAAAGACTTTATATAACCATTGTTTTTATTTGACAGAAGATAATACAGCTTATAAAAATGATTTTATTGGAAAGGCACACTTTTCTAGATTTTATTAAAAAAGAAAATTAAACAAAAGCGCTCTTGGTTTTTTTTTAAATTAATTTTTTTGCGATTACACTAAAAACCATTAAAAGTGGAATAACTGTTGCACCATCAACAATTCAAAAGAACTTTACTTGGCTGTTTCTGTTGGAAATGAGCTCCCCGGTTACTCTGCTTCGTTTGATCGTCCAATTCTGGGACACCCTGTATAACAACATTTTTTTTTTTATTTTTTTTTTTTAAACAAATTTTAATTAAAATATTCAAAATTTAATTTTGCGAAATAAAAAAACAAGTGCTAATAAAAGTGTGTTAATCAAAGAAAGTGAAAATCAAAGAAACTGCCATTTCCAAACAGAGAGCTTTGGATAAAATTTATTTTGATTAAGTGGATATCGTAGGATTAGTCGGAAAAACGAGTCAAGAGCCATTTCCAAAAGAAGGTACCCCTTTTCCTTCTCGTAACTGAAATACATTTTATTGGTTATGATAAATATAAGATAATTTCTGGAAATCGAAGAGTATGTCGGAAAATTCCACTATGTGAAAATATAAGCCTTACGTTGACACAATCAAATGAATCAAAAGCCACTCAAACCGATTTTATGGGTTTGAGTAGTTTTCGTTAAGATAAATTTGAGATATTGCAGAGTTTGTCGGAAAATTCCGCTTTGTGGAGATATTACCTTTAGGTTGACTCAGGAGCCATTTCCATAAGGAGGGAATAGCTATCCTTTTTCGTTCTCGTAAATCTAGTCGGTTTTATTGTTTTGAGTAGTTTTAGTTTAGATAAGTTTTGGATATCGTAGAGTTTGTCCGAAAATTCCACTATGTGTAAATGCTAGCCTTAGCTTGACTGACACATTCAAATGAGCGAGAGGTCCTTTCCTTATGGAGGGGGTATATATCATTTTTCGTTCACGCAAATCTAATCGATTTTTTTGGTTTGAATAATTTTAGTTTAACTAAATTCTGAATATCGTAGAGTTTGTTGGAAAATTCCAGTATGTACAAATGGTAGATTTAGATTGACACAATCAACTGAGCCCAGCGCCGTTTCCATATTAAGGGGATAGGTAACATTTTTCGTTTACGGAATTATAATAGATAAATTCTGGATATCGTAGAATTTGTGGGAAATGTTCATTACAAAAAATATTAGACTTAGGTTAACATAACCAATTGACTCCTCCCTCCTTTTTGAAATGGCTTTCGACTAATTTGTTTGGATCTGCTACTCAAACCAATAAGACGAATGAGCAATATGATCAATATTGACAAACTCTACAATATCCAGAATTTATCTAAACTAAAACTACTCAAACCAATAAAATTGATTAGATTTGCGAGAACGCAAAATGATACCTCTCACATCCCCTTCTTATGGAAATGGCTCATGACTCATTTGATTGTGTCAACTTAAAGCGGACATTTGCAAATAGCGAAATTGCCCGACAAACTGCGTTATCCAGAATTTATGTAGCCTAAAATACTCAAACCAATAAAATCGGTTTGAATTACGAGATCGAAAAATAATACCACTACTTTTCGTTTGGAAAGGGCGCTTGACTGTTATCCTAAGGCTATAATTTCAATGTAGTGGAATTTTCCGACAGCCTACGATTTATTTTATATATTATTTGTATCAATGGAATCCACTAAAGCAACTCAGCTGCTGTTCTGAGTTACACTTTGAAATCCTATAAAAATTCATTCTTAAGACATAACAATTGGGTTTAATTGAGCTTTTGTTCATTTATCTATGTTTTCATTTTTAGTTCCTTTTTTTAAATTTACGTATCTATATAGTAAATAATATTTAGTTGAATTCAATTAACATAAATGACTAGTTTAGTTTTGTTTTCTCAAGATTATTCTTAACTCTTTCTATTGCTACCGTTTATGAAAAATAAACAAATAAGACGCCTATTTTCGTCTCTTTCTATTATAATATATATAGTTGTTTCGCCAAAATTTAGGTTTAGCAGTGTAATTACTAAAACATGTTCTGTATTAAACATTTCTTATTGGATTTGTGCCATTTGGATAAAAATATATCTTGTTTCAAAGAATCGTGTCTAAACTGGAAGACATAAAGTTAGAAGGAATCGTTTTCGTTCTTCACAACTTGGCAACAATTAAATACAAACTGTTACTTAGAATACTACGCGGAAGCTATGGAAAATATTTTAATTTGGATTATCACACATCCAACGATCGGAATCATCTGGTCAATTATCATTGAGGAATGATCACTAATTATTTTCGATTGGCTACCCCTGCGTAACGATTTATTGCGAAATTAATTAAAATCTCGTCATTTCCACACGATTCGGCCAATTCACAAGAACCCCATAGAGATGCTGGTTTTTGGAAAGTTTTTGATATGAAATTTATGCTTAAAGCGCCAGCGATCAATTCCAGCGATCGGTCGTATAAGCAACAGGCACTATTTGAAATAACTGTTGCACAAATCTTCAACGAACAATTTTGTTTTAAAACAAATCGAAAGACCCCTATATAAACAGCGGTTTCTGGAAAGGTCTTGGCACTTTCAGAATAAAGTACTCATCAAAAACCTTTCAGAATCCAATTTTTACAGACGAGTGGTTTTATCGACATAATTTTTTTTTGTTACATATTTTACATTCTTAAAAAGTGTCTCTTAACAGTTCGCTATTTTGCGTTTAAGCAACATTTAGGACCACAAATTACAACTACATCTACAAGATTATCCATATACGGACATTTTGTTGAGTGCACCGTTTTTAACAAAAAATAACAACATTATGTACAGTGGTGTTGAATGAAATGGCACAGTTGGTCCATAAAAATATGGAAAATATTATTTAATTAGAGAAATAATTATCAATTTCTAATATTTTTATTTTATTTAGGTAATATATGTAGGGAAACTTAAAAACAAGTATATAAATTATTAAACTTGAAAAGGCTTATTCATAAAAATAGCAGTTCATTTCCATCAAATTACAGTGTTTATCCTGTCTTTCAAATGGTGACACAACTTTTTATTTACTAGTATTTATTCGTGTGACCTCTATGTTGTATTGGCCGTATTATTGCTGAAAACACCAGCCTTGTTGCATGGCATCTTCAGCATATCCGACCATTACCTCATTCAATATTTGAACCTAAACGTCGGCAGTTATTTTTTCTTTGGTCCAATAAATTGGACCAGGTCGATACCAAGTGAAAGCACTCCACACCATAATAGATCCTCCACCATGCTTAACGAGTTTTCGATGTAATGCGGCGATAAACTTTTATTTGGTGGTACATAATGTCGGCCATTAGAACTGAACAGGTTAATCTTCATTTCATCAGTCCAAATAATTTTTAACCCATATACCCTCTTGAATAAACGGTTTCAAGAGGGTATTACCTATTTTAATTAGTAGTTTTGTAACACTGATGAAATATGTTATACATGTATGTTGAGTAGTACTCTCAATGACAAGTAGCTAACACTTAAGGGAAGGTATGTTATATGGTCGCTATAAATACACACATAAATGGCGACAAATTCTACCAAACAGAGAACTATTCTGTAGACCTGACCTACAACATTTCAATAAGGGCTCAGTAAAATTATTTAAATAAAACTCTCATCACCTGCTTGAAATTTTGAGCGAATCTAATTTATTTTCACAATAACAAGACATCACAGAGATTGAACCACCATATAGGAATACCCCCTACGGGTTTCACCAATCAAACAAAGATTATAAACTTGCTCAGTACGATTTTTTAAAATGCAATTCTGGTAATGGTACAACTTCAGAAGGCATGTTTAATTGTTGGGTACGACTATTTGTTTTAGCCTCCAAATTTAAATCATCAATTTTGGTGAAGGTACGATCGGTTTGTAAAGTAGGGTTGTTATGTGTACCTTGGGGTAGACTTTGCAAAGTAATATCCCCATCGAAACTCGGTTCTGGTAATGGTAAAACTTGTAAAGTTTCAATGTTTAGTTGCTGAGTATATGACTCAGCATCCAAATTTAAACTATCGATGAAGGTTAGGTTATTTGAATTAATCGCATGATTGTGAAATACATACCAAAAATAATACCAAAAATGTACACTGTTAAATTCAAAAATATTCCAATTGGATTTGTTTTGTAGTGAAATTGAAACACTTTTAGATAATCTTTAACATTTATACTAGAGAAGTCCCTGAATCCTTAATAGTGTCGCTGTAAAGATCAAATAATTTTCTAACAATTTTAGATAAACACGAGAAACTTGTGATATAATTCACTAACGTTTTTTCAATTGTAAAGAAGGTTTTTTAAGACAATGTTTCTACTTTTATATCTCCGAATCTAGAGATGTTCACGGGGTCTCACCTATATGGCTGAATAGCTAAGTCAAAACCTCACGTGTGTGGTGAATAAGTTGGAGATATGATGATTTGTAAATTGTCCAGCGTATTTTAAACAATAGTGGTTTTTGGTTTCAATCTATTTTCAAATTTTTCTGTTGCCGCTCCTTGAGATGTTCATAATTTTTTTAATGTATTTTGGGATAGCATACATAAAATTCTAACATTGAAATAAACGTGGTTATTTTATGAAAATATTTACTGTGCCATATACGACTTAGAAGTTTCATGAATTTGAATAAATTTTCAAATTGTATTTCACCGATCCCAGAGATGTTCACGGGGCCTCATCTACCTGGTCAGATCGATCAGTCAAACCCCTATGTGAATAATGAACGGGATCTAATTATGATGATTTTTAACTAGTCCAGAGACAATTTTTACGTTTACGGTTATATCGCCCATCCCAGAAATGTTCACGGGATCTCTTTCATATATTCGAATAAGTCAGACAATTTTCTATCAATATTGTGAAAATGGGACACGAATGATGATTTTCATCTTGTTTTCCATAATTTACAACTTCTTCGTTTGCAATTTTACTCTCAATTGGAAATTTTGGTATTTTCTCCAATAGGATTTTTACTCAATTGACATTCCCAAATAAGCTACGAACCCGATTTATTGTGAAAACATTCAAATAACAAAAATTTTATGGATGTTCACAAGGTCACGATTATACTTTTGGATAGCTCAAAATTTCGACTATCGATAGTTCCGAACAGGGTTCAATTGTGATGATATTTACTGGACCATATACGACTTAGAAGTTTCATGAATTTGAATAAATTTTCAAATTTTATTTCACCGATCCCAGAGATGTTCACGGGGTCTCACCTACATGGTCAGATCGATCAGTCAAACCCCTATGTGAATAATGAACGGGATCTAATTATGATGATTTTTAATTAGTCCAGAGACATTTTTACGTTTACGGTTATATCGCCCATCCCAGAAATGTTCACGGGATCTCTTTCATATATTCGAATAAGTCAGACAATTTTCTATCAATATTGTGAAAATGGGACACGAATGATGATTTTCATCTTGTTTTCCATAATTTACAACTTCTTCGTTTGCAATTTTACTCTCAATTGGAAATTTTGGTATTTTCTCCAATAGGATTTTTACCCAATTGACATTCCCAAATAAGCTACGAACCCGATTTATTGTGAAAACATTCAAATAACAAAAATTTTATGGATGTTCACAAGGTCACGATTATACTTTTGGATAGCTCAAAATTTCGACTATCGATAGTTCCGAACAGGGTTCAATTGTGATGATATTTACTGGACCATATACGACTTAGAAGTTTCATGAATTTGAATAAATTTTCAAATTTTATTTCACCGATCCCAGAGATGTTCACGGGGTCTCACCTACATGGTCAGATCGATCAGTCAAACCCCTATGTGAATAATGAACGGGATCTAATTATGATGATTTTTAATTAGTCCAGAGACATTTTTACGTTTACGGTTATATCGCCCATCCCAGAAATGTTCACGGGATCTCTTTCATATATTCGAATAGGTCAGACAATTTTCTATCAATATTGTGAAAATGGAACACGAATGATGATTTTTATATGCTGTTTAAGTTAGCGGCAAGTGGCAGCTCAATCGCAATAGAGAATTTATTTTGTTATATAATTAGAAATTTCTTATTCCTTTTGTATCTCTTTTCTTTCTTCCAAAAAGTTTTTATTCTTGCTTATGTTTTTTGCTGTTTATCCTAGTGTCCAGTCGGCCAAAAATGATAAAAAATATCATGATATTTTTTTATTACGTTTTGCCATAAAACGCACTCATTTATCACAAAAAAAAAACCGAGAAATTTTTTGATTCTAACTTTCAAAGTTTTTGTATATACCGGGTGTTTCTTTTAAACTGAGACGATCAAATATCTCGAAAAATAGCCAATCTACAGAAAAAATGTACATAATCAAAATCTAATCATACCGCGGGGGAAATACATTAGTGCAAAAAAATAGTCCCCCACCCCCCGCTTTGTAGGTGGGGCGGGGGTAACTTTTAAACTAAGATAGGAAGCAATATTTTTTATTGCAGATACGGATTCTACGACCAAAAGTACGTATGATTTGAATGAATTATTTTGTTCGGATCATGATCGATGGCGTTGTAATCGACGAAATTAAATTTTTTCAATTTCTCCTTCTTAGAACACACGCATTCGATTCTGCAATACGTTTGAAATAAAAAACATCACGTTTTCATTGGAAATACTCGAAATTCGTCATCAAAACAATTTATTAATGTAAATGGCAGTGTCTGGTTGAATTTCAGCACACGCATTTCTGATTCGCTCAATCATGTTCTCACGTGTTGTTGGTTCTTGTTTGTAAACTTTGTCTTTGAGATAGCCCCACAAAAAGAAATCTGGCGAAGTAAGATCTGGTGATCTGGCAGGCCAATTTACCGGACCAGCTCTACCAATCCAGCGACCATTGAGTGTGCAGGACAACCATCATGTTGAAACCACATGTTTCGTCTCAGTTCTATGCTCAAATTTTCAAGTAATATTGGCAGTTCATTTTCCAAAATGTTTCGCTACATTTGGCCTATGAGTTTGTGGACACATTATTCCACACCACACGTTGACAGTCCAAGGACGCTGATGTTCAACTTGACGAAGCCAGTGCGGATTTGTAACACTCCAATAATGCATGTTGTATCGATTAACCGTTCCATGGTTTGTAAAAGACGATTCGTCAGAGAACATTACGCAACGAAAAAAATTGGGGTTTTGTTGTATTTGTTCACGTGCCCATTGACAAAAAGTAACCCGATTTTGGAAATCAGCGCCATGAAGATCTTGGTGTAAAGACACTTGATATGGATGATACTTGTGCCGTTTTAAAATTCTCCAAACACTGGTGAGGAACAATCCGGAATCGCGAACTTTTTCTCGTGTACTAACATGAGGTTTATGAGCCACTGCTGCCAATACAGCAATTTCTTTTTTTTTCTCCAGTGACTGTTGCTATACGGGTCCTCTTTTTCGGTTGAACATTTCCATCAGTAATAAATTGTTTGATAGTACGGCCAAATGAAGCACGTGAACGAATCCTATCCGGAAAACGTTGAGCGTAAATAGCAACAGAATTTTCAAGATCGTCTCAGTTTAAAAGAAACACCCGGTATACCTATTTTGTTTAAAAAAAATTATTATGATGAGAGGTTACGATTTTGCTAACATTTATGTGATCTTTACACATTAAATTGTTATCAATTCAACGTAAATTAATATTTAAACGAACAGCAAGAAACACTAGAAAACTATGTCCATATTTACGATATTTACGTTTTGCAATTAGATAGAATACAAAATAGTTGTGTATAGTTTCTGCTTCTATTAAGTACAATTATGATTAATTCGGTATTAATTGCTGGATTCATCTGGCCGAAAAATACCTCTATTTTATTTCGTTAGAACGTAGAATTACTACGTTTTTTTATGTGGTTGCAATTTTATTATTAAAATTATTTGTTATGACAAGTGTATTTTGACGTACAGAGCTAATTTATAATTTTATTTCAAATTGGTTGTTCACTCGGTTTTGATATAAAATTATACGGAGTGAAGTTAGGGTCGCAAAAAATATCATGATAATCTTTATCATTTTGGTCGGGCTGAACACGCCGTATCAAACCGAGGGTTTTGATACGTAAGGATTTTGCTAATGTAGTAGTCCGTGGTTTATATGGGAGGTTAAAGTTGGTTCAAACAATTAAACTATGAAGAGTGTCGCTAGTAAAAAAATGGCATCCGAGAAATACACGAATGTTTATAGTGCTTTGTGGTATGTATAACAATTATCGAAAAAGAAAGAGATGTGGAAAGAAAGGGTTCCGGAAAAAACAGCTGAACGAATAAATAAAATAATTAAAAAAGTAAACGGAAATCATCGGTAACTCATTTTGTTTTATTTAAAAATAAATTATCGCTACACATTCAAGTAAATCTCAAATATGGTAGTGTGGGAAATATGGGACGGTCTATATAATCCCTATTTAGTTTGGTACTTAATATGAAAATTTCATTGACCTAGATTAATAATTATTACTATTGAGATATATCGATGGCTTAATATTAAAACTGACCAAGACAAACTTTCTCACAATACTCTGCTCAATTCGAAAATGTAACGAAAAACATAATAATAGATGAACTTAACATTGCAGTGCAATTTTCCATAATATTCTTTAAAGTAGTCAACTCCCCGTAAACAATTAAGAAAACCGACAGTAGGTGTACCACAAATCACACCATATGACACCATATTGCTGATTATTTTTTTCATACTATTGTTCAAGCTCTTTAAAATAAATTTCGTCTCTAATATAATTTTGTGTATCACACAAATTGCCAAAAACAAAAAAAATAATTGCCAAAAGCACTGTTGCGATGGCGACGATGTAGACATTTTTTTTTAAGTTTTCAAATTAAAATTTTGCTTATTAATGCTTTTTTCTGTGCAAAATTTATGTAATTAACTTTTGCTTGATATGCCGTTATACCCCATTAAAGCTATATATAACAACAAAACAGGAAAATATTAAAAACAATAAGGCAACCCGAAATTTAATTTTCCACCTGTGCTCTCTCTCATAACTGTAGTACGCCATAAATATGGAGCATCAAAGTACGTAAGAGATTTCCTTAGTAATGCAATACCTACATATATAAAATATATAAAATACCCTAATATGTAAAAAGGGTGTTTTTCAATTTTTCGAGAGTCACTTAGAATTTTTAATAAATATACGACGGAGCACCTACCCCTTACACAAATTGTTTAGTTATTAAACAAATTAAAAAACTTAAATTATAATTAAAGTAGAATAGTTTAGAATTTAGGAAAAAATTTTTTTTAAATTATGTATCCTAACTTCAAATTTATAGTTCTAGCTATGTGAAGAAGAAGCTACATAACTACGAGTTACCACTCACGCCCCCCACATACAAAAAATATTTATTTTTTCTGTCTTTGGCAAATTATAGCACGAAAATAGGAAAAACTAAACTTTTAATTTTCTCGTACTGTGAATATAATTACATATCTAGCAGAAATTATTTTTATTTTACTCTGGCAATGTTAAATAACATTGTCAAAACATAATAATTAAATAATCAAATATTGTTCTTTAAAAGAAGTATAAAAATATCACACACACGGAAAGTTTATCGTCTTTTGTACAACAAATAGAAATTTAACTATTTTCATACAAATATCGTGTTTATCTTCTCATCACATAAATCTAAAACGTTTCCTTAATGTATGTACAGTGTGCTTCAACAGTTTGGTAACTGTGAGTGTATCTTTCAAAATAGTCTATCATTTGAATCATACTGTATTACGGTATCGCAAGTAACTACATTTTGTAATAAAACATTTATTATCTAAATAGTTGCTTTTATTATTGGATGTACTTAATTTGTATACAAAATTAAAATGGGAAATACGCATAAAACAATTGAAGTAATGAAAATGAGGGAGACACATTTTATGAGTATAATTTCAAGATTTTAATGGTGTTCTGTTCTGTTTTGATAATTAAAATAAAATTTCAAAAACTATTAGTTAATGAAATTTATCGAAATTAAAAAAAAACTATGTATCACGATACAACCAAAGATAATACAGGTAACCCCCGAAGAACACGGGACTTGAAGAGCACGAGTTTCGAAAAACACACAATGAAATACACAATCAATATACAAATCTTGCCAAGATTTGAAACCGAGTTTCAACTAAATATCGAAGCCTTGATATTTGACAAACTCAACCAACAGTTGCCGGAGGTGGACTTTGATGCAAGATGCTGGACCCATCTCAAACAAATACAACTAGCCGATCTTTATTATAACAAGGCACAACCAATTGAACTCACACTTTGTGCATACTATTATCCAGCAATGATAAACAACAACATCATAAAAGATAATAATAGGCAGCAGAGGCGGCACCAGAACAAACCAACCAACAACAATGATAGCTACTAAAGGCATTGAAGATCAATCGAAATTACTCATAGAGGTAGATTCGATACCAGAAAACAGAATTAATACGAAAGACGGAGACATGGTTAAACAACATTTCCAGTTAACCTCAGAAAAGGGATCAGATGGAAGATATGTGGTAAGAATTCCATTCAAGGATAATCATATCAAATTAGGAGAATCCAGAAAAAAGCCGCTGCCAGGCTAATACAAATTGAAAATCGGTTCAAGAGAGATCCGTCTTTTAAGTAGATATATCACCAATTTATGCAGGAATACATAAATCTGAAGCACATGGAACTCGTGCAGGAGCAGGTTGAAGATCACAATATAGCAAGTAACACCTATTACATACCGCATCATGGTGTAACCATACAGGATAGCACCACTACAAAACTTCGAGTAGTGTTTGATACTTCGGCTAAAACTACAACAGGAGTATCTTTAAACGATTGCATGATGAATGGTTCCAAATTACAAGATGACCTAGCGGATATAAAATGTGGTTAAATTTTAAGGGCCGACGTTGAATGTGAACCACACCTAAACGTCAAGTTTTTTTCTGCATTTAATTTGATATTTCTCAATTTCAGACTAACTCAATTTGAACCATGGAAAGATACACAATCGAGCAACGCGTTAAAGTTATTCAGGCATATTATGAAAATGGGCGTTCAAATCAAAATGCATATCGTGCACTTCGTGATTTTTTCGGTCAATCTAATCGTCCACATGTGTGTACAATCGGAAAAATCGTGCAAAAATTTGAACAAACCGGATCTGTAGGAGATTTTAAAACACCAGTGCATGCTCGTACAGCTCGTACAGCAGAAAATATTGCTGGTGTTCGCGATAGTGTGTCTGAAGAGCCGTCCACCTCAACTCGTCGTCGTGCCCAACAATTGCACCTCTCACGCTCGTCGTTGATGAACATTATGCATAAAGACTTGCATTTACACGCTTATAAGGTGCAATTGACTCAAGAACTAAAGCCTCTTGACCATTCCAAAGGTCGTCAATGGTCAGAATGGTGGCAAGAAATGGCAACAGTGGATGATCAATTTTCGAAGAAACTCATCTTCAGTGATGAGGCACATTTTCACCTCAGTGGATTCGTCAATAAGCAGAATTGCCGCATTTAGGCGAATCATAATCCAAGAGTGATTGTCGAAAAACCAATGGTGTGGTTTATGGGCTGGCGGCATCATCGGCACGTATTTTTTCAAAATGAGGCCGGTCAGGCAGTTACTGTGAATGGTGTTCGCTATCGTGAGATGATAACGAACTTTTTATGGCCCGAATTGGAAGATATGGATGTGGACGATATGTGGTTTCAACAGGACGGTGCCACTTGCCACACAGCTAACGAAACAATGGTTCTTTTGCGCGGCAAATTCAATGGCTGTGTTACCTCACGTAGTGGCGATGTCAATTGGCCGCCAAGATCATGTGATTTGACACCGTTGGACTTCTTTCTTTGGGTTTATTTGAAAAAAAAGGTGTACGTCGATAAGCCAGCAACAATTCAAGAGCTAAAGGATGAGATAATTCGGCACATTAACGGCATAGAACCTCAATTATGCCTAAGCGTCATCGAAAATTTGGACCATCGGGAGGAGGTGTGCCGCCGAGGTCGCGGTGGCCATTTGGCCGATGTTTTGTTCCATACATAATTGAACCATACCATATTATCATAATAAAAAGAATTGACAATAATTTCCTAAATAATTTGTGTTTTATTCAAAATCAACATCGGCCCTTAAAATTTAACCACCCTTTATTATTGCGATGGCGAAAATACAAAATCGTAATGAAGACGGACATAGAGAAAATGTATCGCCAAATCTGGATAAACGAACAAGAATTACCAACGAATATTATGGAGAACTCAACCGTCTAAGCCAATGACAACTTATAAACTTTAGACAGTCACATATGGGACAACCACAGCCAGTTTCTTGGCCATAAGAGCTTTGAGACAGTTAGCTCTTGATAGAGCCAGTGAGTATCGAGTAGAAGCACATATCATATTGAAAGATTTTTATATTAACGATTTGCTGACCGGATGCCACAATATAAGGGAAGCATATCAATCAGTTCGCGAATTAAAATTGCTAACAGTTCGAGGTGAATTTAACTTACGAAGATGGTTCTCTAATCAAGTGAATTATTAAAACATATACCAAGAGAGCTGCACGGTAAGGGTAATATGGAAATCAAGCTAAACGATTGCATCAAGATCCTAGGCATTTTGTATGATCCACAAGAAGACAACTTTAAATTTGATGTTGCAAGGCTTCAGTTATCCAGCAACCAAGCTACAAAGCGTTCATTATTATCCGAATCATCGAAGCTATTTGATCCAGTTGGACGGCTCCCTCCATTAACAATTACAGCAAAAATTAGTTTAGTTATCCAGCAACCAAGCTACAAAATACCGACACAGAGCTTCACGGTTTCGCTGATGCTTCGGAATACGCATGTGCCGCTGCTATATAGAGTCGAACAGTAAACGAAGATGGAACAATAACAACACAACTGTTAACATCGAAGACAAGAGTCGCTCCAACTAAAGTGAGGTTGTCAATTCCTCGACTAGAGCTAAATGCAGCGTTATTATTATCAAAACTGCTTAAACACGTACAAGAAGCCTTAAATCTAAACAACTGCAGGATGTAAGAGCCAAGCAAATTTAAGGCATTCGTGGCAAACATAATTTCTGCAGTAAAATCCTTGATACCGGCCACAACATGGCATCACGTAAAATCAGGCGACAACCCAGCTGATATAGCTTCACGAGACGCACCACCATCCGCACTAACAAACAACAAATTATGGTGGGAAGGACCGGACTTTCTGTTACAAAATATAACTAGTTGGAAGGAAGTCAACAGTTCTTCACTTACTTATACACATCATCATAAAGGATTAGAAGAGAAAACTTAAAAAACTAATGACAATAAGCAGAGAAGAGCATTGAATGCATTTTGAGCATTTGAGCATTTTCATTGAATGAATTATTTGAGCGATGTTCAAATTACAACAGATTAAGCAGCTAACAGGTATAGAACTTCGGGATGCGGAAACAACAATTCTCAAAGCATTACAAAACAAGATTTTTCTAATGAAATTAGCTGTCTTAACCAGGCTAAACATATTAGCAAAAGAAGCAAGCTACTATCATTGAATCCAACTTTAGATGAAAATGGCTTGTTACGATTAAATGGACGACTTCAAAATTCAGTATTATCAAGGTCCAGCAAAAACCCCATCATCCTGGATAAAGACAACCTTGTAATACAAAGAATTATGGAAAATGCTCATATCAGTACCTTACATGGGGGTGCCCAACTAACATTGTCGTATTTGAGAAACAAATATTGGATTATTGACGGTAAACGTGCCGTATTTGCTTTCGTAACAAACAGCATCTTACACAGCAACAAATGGGAAACTTACCATCTGCTAGAGTACGGCCGGGAAGACCGTTCGCCAAAACGGGTACCGATTATGCTGACCCCATTCAAGTAAGAACAACCAAGGGAAGAGCTCACTGCATGGTAACAAACGCTATACATATTGAAATTCTAAGCGATTTAACAATAGAATCATTTATTGCTGCTTACAAACGATTAACATCCAGGAGAGGATTATGCTCAGAAATCTACTCTGACAATGGGACATACTTCGTTGGAGCGAACAAGGTAATGTTAAAAGAACACCATCGCGCAATAACCACATTACCGGACGAGATTGCCGCTATCATAGCCAACGACGAAACCAAATGGCATTTCATACCGCCCATGACACCGCATTTCGGAGGCATATGGGACGCGGGCATTAAATCTACCAAGTTCCATTTAAAACGAATCATAGGAGAAGCAATTCTCACCTTTCAGGAGCTTTACACAGGATTTACACAAATCGAGGCACGTCTAAATTATCGACCGCTAACTCCACTGACCAATAATCCAACAGAACTATCAGCTATAACAACAGAACATTTTTTGATAGGTCTCTCAAGTCACTGCCCGTCGTTGATACATATAACATCTCTTTAAAAACAAGATGGCACCTTTTTGCGAAAATGGTGCAAGGCTTTTGGAAAAGATGGTCCTCTGAATATCTCCACCAACTACAACAACGAACTAAATGGAAATGTAGCCAACCGAACCTAAAGATCAACGACTTGGTGTTACTAAAGGATGACCAACAACCAACCACACGTTGGAAACTAGGGCGAATTATCGAGACACGTGCCGGAAGCGATGCTTTAGTTCGAGTAGCTACAGTGAAGTGCGAGAACAATACCTTCAAGCGGCCAATTGTGAAATTGTGTAAACTACTAATTGAGGAAAATTTAAAGGATCTAATGCCTATGAAAGTCAACCAGAGTGAAGAGGAGCAGGAGTCGCAAATATCCAAGAATTCCGAGAGGATTCTGCGGCAGCAACCTCATCAACAAGTAAAAAACCAGAGCAAATTGGAACATCTGATGCTTGCGACGTTGTCCATGTGTTGCATTTTGGGATTCGCTCAGGCAAACATAGACATTACTCCATTCAACCATTGTATAGGACCGCCCAAAGTCAACTGAAGAAGTCATGCATAAACGTTGTTGAAATAAACTGCGAATTAATTCTTCAACAAATTCTATGGCAGTTCAACAATTTGGAGGCAGATAATGAATTATTATTGGCGAGCAACAACAAGGAAGTGCGCAGACCAAAACGAGGTTTAGGCGACACAATAGGCGTTGTGTTAGGCGACATGTTTGGGATTCTTACAGAACGTGAAGCAAGAGAATATGAAAATCAATTTGAAGCCATAAACAATGATCAGCATCAATTAGAGACACTGATAAGGAATCATACCACAATAATAGACAACACATTAAGCTAATAAAGCATAACTCAATTCTTACCATGAACTCATTAAACAAACTGATAAATGATCATGGAACGCTGAAGGCTGAACTAGAACAATTGAACGAGTACTTCATACGGGAAAAGCAAATTCGTTTAATATTAACTTCAAGCATTGAATTGATATTAATATTGAAAAATTTGGAGGACACGCAACAAGCCTTACTTGACATAATCCATAATGCACATAAGAACATTTTGCACCCTTCATTACTCTCCCCGGCTAAATTGGATCAAGAACTCGAAATTATTAAAAGACATATACCATCAATCAACGATCACCATACCTGGGCATGGCATTCCGGATCTTCTTCACGTATTCGTTTTTCCAGTGCCTAATATCGAACACAAGAATTCGCAGTCTTACATCGACACCAAGGCAGAATATTTAGCGATAGATGCTCACCGGGAACAACTCGCATTAATGACTAGAGAGCAAGTAAAAAATTGTCAATCATTTCAAGGAAGAAGATTTTTGAGGAGATGCATCTTGAGGAATTATGTTTCATCTTCCAGTTTCACTGGATAAAACTTAATGCCAACAATCAGTGGGTATATGCCTCAGGATCAAGGATCAGGCATAGTAAACATCAAAGCTAGTTATGTGCTACGGGATGCAAATTTTTATATCGTTGCAATCGGATCCTATTCTAACCATTTGGAAAAGGGATTCTAATCATCCACAGTACGTAACGCTTCAAGATACCGACAAATTGGAACAAGAGATAAAGATCCTCGAAAATATGAAGATTCAACTACACGAGGGGAAGAATCGTCATATCCACCATTATACCAGGACTCATGTCATTTCTGGGATCCTTTTAGTCTTAGGTGTCAATTGGGGCATGAAATGTATAAGACAAAGACGAGCAAATCCTCGCCCACCACCTTCGCCACTTCATTCAAACTACACAATTTGCGAGTAATTCTTTGGAAAAATAATAAAATATGTATTATACACTGTGGTGCAGAACTATAGCCACACCTTAATTTTAACGCATTCACTACATTAAAGAGAAAAGGTTAATGTATAATTCATGAAATCTAAGAGAGAATAGAAAACTACGAACGAATAACGAATAATACCGAAATGTTTTGGTTTTGTTTGCTGGTGCATAACAGACGCATTTTAGTATCTACTAATTATTTGAAAGTTACGGTTTGTGTAAATTTTGTTGTTATCCCTTGCAATGCCGCGTGGTTCTTATTTAACCGATATAGAAAAACGCAAAATTCCTGCTTTTTGGGAAGAAGGTCTCAGTATTCGAGAAATTCCTCGTGTCTGTCTTTTCTGACAAAGTGTTCCGCACATTTTTAAAAGATCCGATTAATTACGGACAAAATAAGAAACGAGGACCAAAAGAAAAGCTTTCGAAACGTGATAAGCGCCAAATTATCAAAACTGCCAGTAATTCGATGAAAAGCGGACCCCAAATAGCACGAGCATGCCACTTAAATGTATCTCGTTGGACCGTGAATCGGGTTTTAAAACAATCTTCATACCTTGCTCGACAAAAGCTTACGTCTGTGCCGAGATTATTGTCTCGTCATAAAGAAGCCCGCCTCGAATTCGGACGAAGAAATATGAGTACGGATTGGAAAATGGCAAACCTTTCTCGTAAAAAAAATTGTTAGATTATTTTTTCAGATGAGAAAAAATTTAATTTAGGCGGTCCGGACGGTTTTGATTCTTACTGGAGGGACCTGCGCACAGAACCACGGTATTTTTGTAAGATAAATTTCGGTGGCGGTTCCTTGGTGGTTTGAGGAGCTTCTTGTATCGATGGAATGCTAGCGTTGGCTTTCCCATCGACCCGCATTCCATATTTAGAGACGCACAGAACAGAAAATATAACTTTTCAGCAAGATAACGCTTCAGTGCACAAGAGCAATGAGACTCGCTCATGGCTAGAAGCGCTTAATGTTGAGGCATTGCAATGGCCAGCCTACTCACCAGACCTAAACCCAATTGAAAACATCTGAGGAATCAAAGTTCCTGAGGAAAAGAAAAATCTTTGCTGAAAACAAGCAATATGAAAAGGTTTTGAACTTGAAAGTGGCCGTGATTGAAGCGGTGAAGATGTTCGAGTAAACTTAGTTGAAAGTATGCCGAACAGGATATTTGGGCTTATTCAGAACAAAAAAGGCTCTACTCAATATTAATTTTATTTTAATTTTAACTAAAGTAAATTATTTTTTTCTTTTATGTTCCCTATTAGCGTGCGTCTATAGTTGTGCACCACTAGGAAACTAAACATTGAATTATTACGGTGAATACAATTAATACATTTTCCAATTTCCGTTGTAAATTTTGTTGTTTTACTATGCCCTTTTATACTGCACCATTGGCTTCACCTCAAACTTTCTTGGAAACAAACAATGTCCTAAAAAGTTGATGCGTCTATAGTTCTGCACCACAGTGTGTATGAGATATGAGCCGTTTATGTTGAAAGCATAAGTCACTTTTTTCAAAAATCAAGTTAATGATAACATTAGTAGTTACAATCTAACGGTAGCTTTAATTATTTTAATTTTTTTTTTCAATATTACAACTGATTCTGAGATCATCTAATAATTTATGTAGCTTAAATCCTTTTCTCGGCTTAGGATGAGTAACCTATTGGTCCATACTGGTTTTAGCATTTTCCTGTACAGAAGCAATTTGTTGTGTATTGAAAGCTCAGAATACCTATCCATGAGCCAGTTCATTTTCCTATATTTGATGTTTAACTCTTTTTTCTTCTTGATGTGTTCTTTCCATCTTAGCGTACCATCGAGAGTCATTCCTAGGTATTTAGCTGTATTTGCATATGGAATTTGGTTTAAGTTGAGAACCACGGGAATTTAGTTTACATTTTGATTTATAAAGTTGACGTGTACTGATTTGACTTCATTTAATAAAATGCTCACAGTGTTAGCTGCTTTTTTAAGTTTGCTTGTTGCTTTACTAACTGCTAGGATAACTGTATCGTCTGCAAATGTTGCTACTGTAGTACCTTATATATTCGGCAAGTATCTCGAATAAAGAATAACCAAAATAGGTCCAAGTGGTACCTGTCTTGTGGTATACCTGACGAGATTCTGTTTAGTTCAGAGTACTAATTTTCAAATTTGACTTTAAAGTGCCGATCTGCTATGTAGGATTTAAGAATTTGTTAAATTTGCTTAGGCAGGTCTCGATGTAGTTTGAATGTAAACCCTTGGTGCCAAATTTTGTCGAAAGCTTGAGCTACATCCAAGAAAATACTGGAGCCACCGTCAATTCAGCCACCGTTAATTATTTGAACTAATATACAATTTGACCAGTAATTAAGTCATATCGTGAAGGTTTTTTGATACTCAAGTTATTATTGATTTCAGTTTTAAGTTCCAATAAGGTCACATGTCTTATGTTAAGATCACTTACTTTGTTTACGGCCGTTGCATTTTCATTTACTGTTTGTCTCGGCAACGGTTGAAAAGTCTCTTCTAAGTAAGCAGCAAATAGAGAGACTGTCTGTTTGACACGTTTAGCCTAATTACAGTCATCATTTTTGATAGGGTGGCACATGAATTTTGATTCATTTTAGCCCCTTCATTGCTTTGTAAAGCGAATAATCGTCATCCTTTAGATCAGTGAGACCTCGAAGTCGAAAAAATTGAGGATATTTTTGTGTTGCGGAGCACGAGTCTGCGGCCAGATTCTAAGAGCTTTCCGTTTCTCTTTAATAGTTCTCTGGCCTCAAGAGGACAATTGTGTTTCCTTGTGGTGTTGGTATGAGAAATTTGAAACCAGTTTAACTAATCCCCACTCTAGCGATTGAAGAGGTCATGAACTGGTTGAAGCACAGTGTAATATCCTTGACTGATATCACTATCTGTGTGGACAGTCTGGCGGCCATTCTTTCGCTGAATTCAGTTTCCCTGCAACGTAGAGTACGACTCTTCAACTGGAACCAGGGAGAGAATGTGTAGGAAGGCCTATTTCTGGGCGGAAAGCAGCAAGTCATAGGAAAGCAGTTGCCTTGGCAAGTGCTAGGTGACTCGCCAGTCCGACTGGCAGGGTAGCGAAACAAGTATAGCCTGAGCTGAGCTGAGCTTGAAGCGATTCAAGATCTTGATCATACTACGGAAGTGTGATCTACGTAAAATTGTAACGATACTTACCGGATACTTACCGGATACTGCCTTTTCAGCGATCATGCGAGAAGGCTGGGTCTGGATGCAAATGACTTCAGCAGAACTGCAAGGACGGGGAGGAGGAGGAGACTCTTGCTCACTTCCTATGTTCATGTCCTGCGAATGCTGACAGACAGCCTCTCTGATATCGAAAGCTGTAATGTGCGAGTTCTCTTACGCTATGTGAATTGCATTAGATGGGTTTAAAGAGCGTTTAATGATGTCGGATCCTGCGGTATCACAATGGGCCAAAACTGGCCTAATTGTGCAATAGCAACCACTGAAACCTAAACTAACCTAACCTAAGTGACTATGTGTCAAAATCTCAATGATGCTCACCAAAAAATTTCTACTTACGAAATTTTTCATAATAATTTTGATATTTTGAACGGGCCAAAATCCGACACCCTGTCGATGCACATAGAAATGTAGCGCAATTAGTCAAAACTGAAATTAGCTCATATATTGCAATGAAATTTGCTCCACAGAATTTCGTTTGCGGACTTTTTCGTTTTAATTATGATAAAACGAACGGGTCAAAACAGGGTACACTGACACTCTGCACAGACATGTGGCGTATTTTGCAAAGTTGGACAGCTTTAATCTAACACACTATGTAGGCGGCTATGAACCAAAATCTTCCGTATTCACTCCTCTGAATTTACATATTCGGACCTTTTCTTTCTAATTATTATTAACGGGCCGAAAGGGTGACCATCTGCATAGACATGTAGTGTATTTGTGCGAAATTGGACAGTTTTAATCTATGGCATCATGTATGTGGCTATGTGTGAAAACCTCCAGGATTTGCTAAGCAGAATTTCAATTTGCGGACTTGTGGCGTATTTTTGCGAAGTAGGGCAGCTTTAGTCTCTTGCACCATGTATGTGACTGTGTGCTAAAATCTCCAGAATTCGGTCTACAGAATTTCCATTTGAGCACTTTTTCGTTCTAATTTTAATAAAATTAATGGGTTAACATGGGGCAACCCGGCGATCCGCATAAATGTGGCGTATTTTTGCGAAATTGTGCAGCTTCTATTTTTAGCACTATGCAGGTGGCTATGTATCAAAATCATTAGGATTCGCTCCACAGAATTTTTATTTTCGTTCCAATTATGATAAAATGGAAAGGGCAAAATGGTTCGCCTGTCGAGCCGCATACGCATGTGGTGTATTTTTGCGAAGTTGGACAGCTTTAATCTATTTCATTGTGTAGTTGGCTTTGTGGCTATGTGTCAAAATCTCCGGATTCTCGCCAAAGAATTTTTACTTACGGACTTTTTCATATTAATTTCGATATTTTGAACAGGCCAAAATTCGACTTCCTGTCGATCCGCAAATAAATGTAGCGCAATTAGTTAAAAATGAAATTAGCTCAGTTTGCGAACTTTTTCGTTCTAATTATGATAAATTAACGGGCCGAAAGGGGGCAGCTTGACGATCTGCATAGACATGTGGCATTTTGCGAAATGGGATAGGTTTAGTCTATGGCACAATGTATGTGGCTATGTGCTAAAATCTCCATAATTCGATCCACAGAATTTTCATTTTCGGATTTTTTCGTTCTAATTGTGATAAAATAAACGGGCCAACATGGGACAATCCAGCGATCCGCATAGACATGTAGTGTATTTTTGCGAAATTGGACAGGTTTAATCTATGGCATCGTGTATGTGGCTATGTGCGAAAACCTCCAGGATTCGCTAAGCAGAATTTCCATTTGCGGACTTGTTGCGTATTTTTGCGAAGTAGGGCAGCTTTAATCTCTTGCACCATGTGTGTGGCTATATGCTAAAATATCCAGAATTCAGTCGACAGAATTTAGATTTGAGTACTTTTTCGTTCTAATTTTGATAAAATGAACGGGCCAACATGGGACAACTCGGCGATCCGCAAAAATATGTGGCGTATTTCTGCGAAATTGCATAGCTTTAATCTTTGGCACTATGTAGGTGGCTATGTACCAACATCACCAGGGTTCACTCCGCAGAATTTTCATTTTTGGACTTTCTCGTTCTAATTATAATAAAATGGAAGGATCAAAATGGGCCACCCTGTCGATCGGTATAGGCGTGAGGCGTATTTTTGCAAAGTTGGCCAGCTTTATTATATTGCACTATGTATTAGGTGTGCGAGTAGAAACTCGGCTTTGAACAGAAACACATAAGGTTCAGTCATTTACAAGCTGTCGTTCCGTGTGCATCAATTTTAAGAGATGCATGTCGATACGCAACATTTATGTCATTGCAGTATGTTTTCAAATAAAAAAAAATCTGCTCAAATTCAAAAGTAAAAAAGTGGTATGCAAGATTTCTTGATGGCAATTTTAGTCCTGAGGACGATCCACGTCCAGGTGCAGTAAAACAATTTGAAGACGAAGAACTTAAAGTTTTACTGAATGAAAATTCGTGTCAAACTTAAAAAGAGTTTGCGGAACAGCTAGGAGCTACTCACCAAGCAATATCACTTTGATTGCATTCAATGGGAGGGAAAAACACAGAAAGAGGGAAATTGGGTTCCTCATAAACTCACTGAAGAAAACAAAACCTGAATAGTTCACATTTGCTTTCTCGGTACAAAAGATGACAAAAAGTAGATTTTGTACGATAATCCTAAACGCAGTAAACGATGGGTTGATTCAGGCCAGCCATCAACATCAGTTGCAAAAATGAATATTCATGCCAAGAAAGTGTTACTGCGTATCTGGTGGGATTGGAAAAGAGTCATTTACTACGAGCTTCTGGAACCAATCAAACTGTTACAACTGAACGTTACCAGGCCTAATTGATCAAATTAAGTGTTGTGTGGAGGAAAACAGACCATTTACAGGTCGAGGAAGGCGGAAGGTGATATTGCTGCATGACAACGCTCGTCCACATATAGCAAAATTAAACCAGGAACTCATCTTCTCATTAAGCTGTGAAGTTTTAAAGCATGCGGCATATTCTCCAGACTTGGCTCGCTCTGATTACCGCTTATTCAGATCGATGTCATCATATTTGAAAGATCAGCGGTTCACGAAAGTTGAAGATGTGCACAAATGGCTGGATGACTATTTTGCTTCGAAACCACCAAGTTTCTGTGGCGAAGGCATTCATCATCTACCTGATAAATGGCAAAAGATCATTGATAAGGGCAAATATTTCGATAATTAATCACCGTTTATCGAACCCGTATTAAACGGGACAATATTCGGCACGCAGAACTCAGACGATGTTTCCAAATATTTTGAAAAATTTATCGGTGGGTAGTTGCTTCAGTGGAGTTTCAGCAGTAGATAGGCGAATATTCTCTGGTTAAAGCATCACTCAGGTGTTCTTTCTGCCATTAAAGTGAAGTTTAGGTGCAACAAATTTTTAAGTGGTTTGCATAATCGTTCGGTTGTGAAATTTCAGAGACGTCTCAATAGGAATAACAATTATGATCGGGATTTTACGGGTTCCAATATACTTTGCGTGCGGCTGAGGCTCGTTTAATATCAAATAACACTCGGCTGTTTTGTTATGTCAAATTATGTGTGGCTTGTAGTTAGGGAAAACAACCCAAATTCTATTGGCACCCGGCGGTTAATTTGTCTTATTGTTATTGAGGATAATAACACCTTCCGAATTTCTTGTGGTCCTTGCAAGTAAGGCCATATTAGCATCGTAATTATCGGTATGACCAATGATTATAAATGTTTCACGAACCTGACTGGTCTTGTTTTTGGAGACACGTAGTTTGTTCCTCCTATTGATATTAGTGAGGTGCAAATCAGGGGCAAAACCATACACGCCGCGTGTGGAAATTTTAAAAGTTATTCGAAATTTTATATCAAAAAGTGGCGTCGTTCGATGGCTGTAAAGCTGACGAATAATTTTGAATATTTATGTGTTGCTATTCTACATTTTACTGAAGCAATGGAACAATACTGGCAAACCTGTTGTTATTTCCGATTCAAATTTCACTACCGTTTAAAATTTCCGTGTGGCATTCATGATTACGCCGCAGGATCGCCAGGTATACACACATCTATTTGCGTGAACCAGCATATATCACACATGTCAATGAAAGGAAAAGAGCAATTACGAAAAAATTGTCGAAATCAACCTTGATTTCCCTACTGGGAAATATTTTTATAGCAATCCTACTAATAATTTGCATTAGCTAAAATACCCAGAAACAGAAGTTCAAAATATGTCAATCATAATTGATGTGAATTACAAGGAAAGCTTGTTTTTAAGTTGGCAACACTGTTTTGTTTGACAACCGATTTGGCAGTTGACATTTGCTTTCATAATCAATAGACTCACGTCAAAGCAACGCTTGCAAAATATTGGTTTTGTTCGTTAAACTCATCGTGTATTACGTCCATTTTACGGTCGCTATAATCGTATATCAGAGCGAGTAATTTGGTTAACTATGGATCGTTTTCGCACCACGTATACTCTAAACGATAAGACGCATCCAGTAAGACGTCAAACAGTACGTTCCATCAACTTTATGGAAGATTTTATCTAAGGATCTTGGTTTACGTGCTTACAAAATTCAACTTGTGCAGGAATTAAAGCCATCCGACCATCGCACACACCGCCAATTCGGCCAATGGGCCGATGCATAAATTGATATTGATGTTGATTTTCCAAACAAAATTTTGTTCAGCGATTAAGCTCACTTTTGGTTGAATGGGTACATTGATAAACAGGATTTGCGCATTTCAAGACCAAATAATGCACAAGCCTTTGCCAGAAACATTTGATGAACGACTAATTTCATGGTAATGGTCCTGTTAATTGGCCACCGAGATCGTGTGATCTAACTCCATTAGAATATTTTCTTTGGGTTTCTGTTAAGTCACTTGTCTTATTAGCCTTATTAGCCAGATACGGCCACAATTGCTGCGAAGAGTGATCGAAAATTGGACCTCCAGATTACGCCATGTACGCGCTAGCCGCAGCGGCCATATAGTCGAAATCATATTTAAGAATTTATGGCATAAAATTATCTCAGTATTCGAAGTTGTCGACGAGTATTCGACAGCCCTCTACGAGTATTAGACATTGATGACGAGTTGTCGACGCGATCACATAAAAATTGATACTTGATTCGTAAACGCCCACCTGTGATGAGGTTATCGTTCTCACCACATTGAAAATTCTAGTTTCACGGTGCAACACGCCGCCGAAAATTTGTAAACTAACGCATGAGGTACACAAGTGTATTAATGATGATTTAGATCTAAGTTTTAAGTTAAAGTGAACACAAACTAATTTTTGTCCATACTACTTTAAATTTTACTGCAAACCATAAAATATAAATTATTTATATATGTACACCTTTAAGGCCTAACAAGTTTTGATTACCCAAAAAAGCGTAACACCGTAAAATCCATAAAAAAATTTATATTTTTTGTAAATAATCCGATTTTCCTCCATTTATTTGTCCCAAAACCATTTTATGCCTGGAAAATGGATAGTATTAACATTCGAATTCGATTGGCGTATACAATTTTTTTATACATCAACACAAAAACACTGATAAATACGTATATCAAATTCGAAAAAGCACTCGACCATTGTTTTTTATACATAGAATCCGAATACAGTAGTTTAGGGTTAGCGCACAGTATCATAAAACCAAATTTTAAGTGCCTTTAAAAAAATTATTTATCTAAATTTAATATGTGTATAAAATAATACTATTAAGTGTAAAAACTATAAAATGGAAATCTCCAATGTAAATACAAAAAAAAAAACATCCAAAACGCCATAAATTCCCATGTACATATTTAAATTTCTATTAGATGAGTCACATATACATGACAAGAACAAAAAAGTTTGTGTAATATTTTAAAACAAAATTTATGGCGAAAATTGGAAAATATATTGCTTTTTTTGTACAACCATTCTCCGCCCAACCACCCGAAACATACGGAAACGATTCGTTGACAAATTAGTGTAAAAATTAATGTTTTAAAACAAACGCAGAACAAAATGTGAAAACAAAACCAAATTTATTATCAAATGAACAACGTTTATAAATTAAATATTCGTACACACAAACATACACACCACCCAAAAACACACCCTTACACCACTTTCAGATAATATATCAATTTATGACACACAGTAAGTAATATCATTGCTCCATATCAAGACAAATCGTTCATGTACTTTACTCACCTTTTGTGCAACAAAAATCTCATATATTGTGCAAACGCCCGTTATTGTGATCCCTTGCTCTTTGCACAGCATTGCCGTTGCTACAAGAATCATGGATGCGACTAGATGACGCCAACCTAAAAAAGATACAAACAAAAACAATAATATTAGTACATATCTTTCTACTATCTCTGTGTATATATCTATAGAGTAAACGGATGTTGGTATTAAGAAAAAGCTTATATACAAATTGATGGAAATAAATTTTCCTCGGAAAATATTTTTCCATTTCGTCTTGTTGTCAGTCATTCAATTAATCAATAAATTAAACAAAAAAAAAATATAAAGAAGGATAAATTTATGCTACAACTCTCAAAATGTAAGATGTAAAAGTAGCAACGATAAAAAGAATTTATTTCGTTTTCGATAAAAAGAGAAAGAGAGCGAGAGAAAGAAGACCAAAGCGTTATATTAAACATTAGCCATCGCTTTTAAGAAAGCCAACAACTACTGGGGAAAAAAATGACGAAAGAAATCAAACATCATTGAAAGTTTCATGATAAATGAGAAAGATTCGGGTCAAACCAAATAAATTTGCTGAAAGAAGTCAAATTTTCAAACGGATTTATACTTTTCCAAGTTTTGATTAATTGATCAACTTTATTATATGGAAAAGTGCAACAAACTAAGAAAATAATTACAAAAACTTATTTAATTATAACTTTCCGAAAAACCTCCCTTTAGTTCATAATTTTTGATAGTTGGTGCGAGAGAAAATTAAGAGTTAAATGGATTTTGCCTTTTGCAAATTCCATTAAGTACATTTCTATTAAATTTAAAATACAAAGTCGACAAGATTGTAAGTAATTTTATGAAACAGTACGACTTTGTATGCTTTGCAATCCGTACCTCTAATCAACGATAAAATTAATTTGATGCTGCTTGGTGTGAGAGCGGGAAATTACTCATTACGGGTGTTTTTTTAGAGGTTCACATCTTTAAGTTGGCAACACTATTTTGTTTGACAACTGACATTTGATTTGTCAATAGTTGGATTTACCATTTTATAATAAATAGACAACGCTTGCAAATTGTTGAATTTTTTTTATCAAAATAAGGTTCTGTTCGCCAAACTCATCGTGCATTTCGTCCATTTTACGGTCGTCAAAATCGTCCAAGAGAGCGGGTAATTCGGTTAAGTATGGATCGTTTTCGCACCACGTATACTCTAAATGATAATACGCATTCAGTAAGACGTCAAACAGTGCGTACCGAACAAGCGATAGACGCTGTACAGCGTTGTATTGAGGAAGACTCAAATCAATCAACTCGACGTCGTTCTCAGCAACTGGAGATGTTGAATTTGAATTGTTTTAGTAAAACACTTGTAAAAAATTTCGCTTAGAGCGACAATATTTATTAATTTATTATTAGGAAGATCGATTTCGAAAATAAATTTCTTCTTCAATTCATTTTTTTACAACTAATTAGGTCGTAAATTCTGTTGGTTTTGGTGTTCAATTTGTCATTTAATAAGATGTTGCTGTCTTTATAAAGGGTGTTTTTTTAAGAGGTTGCCGATTTTTTTTTTGAATAAAACACATATAAAATTATGAAATGACCAAAATTTTTTTTTATTTGGTAGATAATTTTTTGGCATTTAACATTTAAACACAATTTCTGGCATATGGCTACCACGACTATTTTTCACAAATGTCATTCTGGAGGTCCAATTTTCCAGCACTTTTTCAAGCATTTGAGGGCGTATGTCAGCAATGACACGTTGAATATTGGTTTCCAAAGCGTCAATCGATTGAGGTTTATCCACATAAACCAATGACTTCACGTATCCCCACAAAAAGTAATCGAGTGGCGTCAAATCGCACGAACGCGGAGGCCAATTCACCGGACCATTTCTCGAAATAATGTTGTCGTTGAAAGTTTCTTTCAATAAGTCGATTGTTTCACGTGCTGTATGGCAAGTGGCACCATCTTGTTGAAACCACATTTCATTCATATCCATATCTTCAAGATTTGACAACAAAAACTCATTTAACATGGTTCTGTATCGATTTCCATTCACGGTAACGCGTCGTCCTTCCTCATTTTTAAAGAAATATGGACCGATGATCCCACCAGCCCATAGACCGCACCAAACAGTACATTTATCAGGATGCATTGGTAATTCTAGAACGGCGTGTGGATTATCTTTGCTCCAAATGCGACAATTTTGTTTGTTGACGTATCCATTTAACCAAAAATGCGCCTCATCACTGAAGAGAATTTTACGGTAAAAAAATGGATCTTCGTTCAATTGATTTAACGACCAATCACTGAATTCACGGCGCAAACGATGGTCGTGTGGCTTTAATTCTTGCACCAATTGAATTTTGTATGGCACCAAACCCAAATCTTTACGTAAAATTTTCCATAAAGTCGATGGACAAAGTCCAATTTGCTGAGCACGACGACGAATCGATAAATTGTCGTTTTCTTCGACACTGGCCTCAACGACAGCAATATTTTCTTCTGTACGAACTCTTCTCATTCTTGTCGGTGGCTTGGCATCCAAAAGAGTGAATGTAGACCGAAATTTGGTAATTACGTTCTTTATGGTGGTCTCTGACGGACGATTATGTGCACCATAAAATTCACGAAGTGCTCTATAAACATTTTTAATTGAACACTGATTTTGAAAATAAATTTCCACGATTTGAAAACGTTGTTCTGGAGTTAACCTATTCATAATGATTTGCCAAACAATACTGAGTAGAAATGCCACTTTGAGCTGTCAAAACAACTGTCATAAAATAAAACGACATCTATCGGAAAAACAAACCTCCTAAAAAAACACCCGTTATTTGTAAATTTCGAATTCTTCAAATCTGTTGAGTATGTGTCCTCTTTCGGCTGGTGCGGCTGGTTTTATGGCTTTGTTGAAACGGATGCTTTTAGCGCTTAGAATATTGATGGATTGGTTGATTGCTCGTATTGTGCGTGTGTTATAATCTTTCGTTGGATCTGCTGGTAATTTTTCAATGCTGTTGTTATCGATGTATTCTTGGATTTTGTTATTGTATTCAGTTTTGCTTATGATGACTATTGTGTTGTCTTTATCCGCTTTTGAGGCAATGGCGTCTTTAACACTAACAACAGCATTGCAAAATTACCAGCAGATCCAACGAAAGATTATAACACCACGAACAATACGAGCAATCAACCAATCCATCAATATTCTAAGCGCTAAAAGCATCCGTTACAACAAAGCCATAAAACCAGTCGCACCAACCATAACAGGATTGCCTAAAATTCACAAACAACAGATGCCAATAGCCAAGCACATCAACGCCATACTGAAGGAGTACATAAATTTAGAAAGTAACAAACCTATTAATAAATAACCTAGATTTAATAAATAAAATTAACCATATAAAAAAATACCGAACAACGCAAAATTAGCTTCTTTTGACATCACTAACATGTACACAAATATACCAATAGATATTACAATAAATTTATAGAATCAAATCAACAGACACTAACGAGATAATTAATGCCATTACAGAAATCACCAAACAAAACTATTTTACACACAACAATGACTACTACCGTGTTACCTTTTGTAATTAACGATATCAATCACAAGTCTTTAGATATTGTATTTGACTCAACTAATTTAATGGCGAGTTCGGAACACCTACAACCAATCAAATACATCTTCAAAAAAACAAATCGTGCGGGGCTACAAAGTTACCTAGAATCCATCAACTGGCAAACAACTCTCAATTCCAATGATATAAACGAAAATGTTGACAAATTTAATGACATTATGCAGTAAACCACAAAATGCTCACCCTCAGTGGTTCGATGTTAGACTAGTTAAAAAATCGGAAGTCGAAAGCGTATGCCAAAATGTTGAAAAGCGGGTTAGAAGCCGACATGTTTCTACAACATAGTAACGAGTTTGAAATTTACTTCAAATCAAAATACAGGTCGTATCTCGATCAAGTTCAAGGAAAAATCAAAGTAAATCCAAAACAATTTTGGAAATACTTTAGGAATAAACGCGAAATTGACGGATACCCTGCAAATATGACATATAACAATACCAGCTCCTCAAACTCCAAAGATATAGCTGACATGTTCGCGAAATTTATCCAATCAGTCTATAAACCAAGCGTTACTAGTGGATTGTACGAACAACCCAGCAATACCAACGTAACAATAACTCCTTCTGTTATATATGAGGATAACATATTATCGGCTCTAAAGAGATTTGGAGACGGTTGTGGCCTTGACAATATTCCCGCTTTTATTCTGAAGGAGTACGCTGACATTTTAGCAATTCCATTATGTTACCAGTTCAACCCCTCCTTAAGCGCCGGTGTGTTTCCCGAAAAATGGAAAATTTCAAAAATTACACAAATTTTTAAATCGGGCAAACGAGATGACGTTACATGCTACAGAGGAATATCAACTACATCATCAATTCCAAAATTGTTTGAATTAGATTTATGCAACAACTTGGGCAGCATGGGTTTATGCCTGGCCGATCCACATCAACTAATCTGGTTGAATTCACCAGTAAAATAATTCATGAGATATAAAACCATCATCAAGTTGATGTAGCGTATACGGATTTCAGTAAAGCATTTGATTCCATCTGCCATCAAAAAGCACTCCGCAGTTTATTCGCATTTGGGTTTTCACTCGAATACATAAATTGGTTCAAGTCCTATCTATCAAACCGGCGACAATTTGTAATAATGGGAAATGAGAAATCAAACGTTATTAAAGTTACGTCTGGTGTTCCCCAAGGATCTCACATCGGGCCGTGGATATTTATTGTTTGTATAGATCAAATAACCGAGATAATCAAAAACTCAAACGTGCTCATATTTGCTGATAGCGTGAAAATTTTTCGAACTGTTAATGGAATGCTAGATACGAAAAAATTTCAAGAGGACATCGATAGATTAAGTGAGTGGTGTGATCGAAACTTGCATTACTTAAATATTAAGAAATGCAAGATCATGTCTTTCCATCGTAAGAGAAATCCGTTAATTACTTCCTACAAAGTCAACAACGAAATATTGCTAAGAGTTAATGAGATCATAGATCTAGGTGTTGCATTTGTCGAGAATGCTAGTTTCAATAGGCATATTGAAAAATAAATTGTATTGCGAGAGCGAATGCCATGTTTGAATTTGTTAAAAGGTGGACAGGTATGCAGGTTAAAGATATTCAAACCTTATGTTCACTCTATTTCGCTTACGTTCGATCCCCACTGGAATACGCTGTACCGGTCTGGAATCCATACTATGCGGTACACATTAAATTAATTGAAAGCATTCAAAAGAAGTTTCTGAATTTGTTGTTAAAAAAAAGTGACTGGAATTACGACCACAATTTACCATTCCATGAAAATGTGGCTCGGTTACCTCCATACTCAACAAGATGCACGGATTACAAAATATGCACGCTTGAAAATAGACGACTTCTCGGCTTTCATTGGTAACGTTTTGCTTGGTCACGTTGATTCAGCATACATTTTGGAAAACATATCAATTCATGTGCCTTGCAGAACATTTCGAAACCATGAATTTTTAGTACTAGAACACTATTCCACAAACTATGGAGAAAATAACCCCATTAATAGGTCGTCTAAACGTCTTTAACGTCAATGTTAAATCAAGATTTAATTTATATATTTCTGTGTTTTAATTTTCTTTATTTTATTTTTTTTAATATTTTTGTTTTAAATTAAATTCTGAAATCATACATGCAAATCACAGAATAGATTTCTTTAAATAAATAAATAAAAATAAAACTACATACAGACCGAAGGATTACCAATGGGAAGCCCATTGTCAGGTACATTAGCCGAAATATCCCTCAACGAGTTTGAGAACAGGCATATCATGAACGCATCCAACAATAATTTCAAAAACATCATATACTGGTACAGGTACGTAGACGAAATCATTTTATTATTCAAAGGATCCAACAGGCAATTAGACAAATTACACCAACACATAAATAGTAGAGAACCCAACATAAAATTCACGTTGGAAACAGAAAAATACAATAAAATCAACTTCTTAGATCTCACGATTGTCAACTACAACCAAAAAAACGCCTTCAAAATATACATAAAACCCACCGAAACAGATCACACAATCCCCAATGACTCACACCATCCATATCAACATAAAATATCAGCATATAACCACATCACCACAGAATTTTTATTATTTGATGAATTTTATTGAATCAAAGTAAAAAATGTCTACAAATATTTAAATTTTCGAATTGCATTAGGAGTTTTTGATTTGGCCACCATTAGCCGTGATTATGGCCTTAAAACGGCCGCCAAAGCTGTTGCATGCAGCACGAAAGTGGCTCTGCGGTATTTTGGCCTATTCCTGGCGAAGCGCTTGCTTGAGATGATCGTCACTTTGGTATTTTTTTTGTCCCAACCTTCCTCTTCAAAATACCTCAACCGATTATTGTCTGCATAATATTTCCCCTTAAAATTTGAACCAAAATCAAACCAGTTTTCTTCTTAACCAAACCAAAAATAATTCTACTACAATTAGCATATTGCTTCATAAACAAATTATTTACGTTTCTATAGTACGCAACGAAATTATTAGATACGTAGAGGGATGAAGTGTGATGCGCAGTGTAAATGATTTCGAAATCTATGTAACCAACCAAAAGGTTACAATCGTGGGGACGACTCACACCCAGGAGATAGTCTCAAAAGCCGGGAAGCGTTAGTTTACCATGTGTTGAAATTCTTTAGGTCACAATTGAAGATCTTGACTTCGAAATTAAAATAACAAATGTTTTATACTGGGCACAATCTATCTATCAATCCAGTGTTGTTCCAAAAATACGTTAACGTATCTCGTATCTCGATTTATTACCAACATCATACGATACGTTTCCAACCTTATTTAAAATAACATCTGGTACAAATTTGAAGGCTAGCTTTCCTGAAAATTGTTTAGATGCATTACTCTGCACAAAGTTTTGTACAAAAACTTCCTGGCCAACATTAACCACTTTGTTCCTAGCACGAAGATTATAATTGAAAGCGTTTTGTTCATAGCTTTGAGAAGATGACTCAAGACAATTTTTTGTACTGAGGATAATATATCAGTATTATTCGGAATATATGACTGGTTTTCATTAAGACAGTTTAAATCTCTCAACAACTGATAAGTTGCTGCCCAAACACGAGAAAATGCGGGGGAAGCTTATGCGGCCATAATAGCCGACAAAACTGACCGGTTAACTCTTTCGACTACGTTACCCTGCGCAGAATATTTAGCAGTAAAATCGTGCCTAATCCCATATTTTGATACCAATGACTCACATAGATTCGCATTAAACTTAGAGCCGTTGTCGGTTAGAATGCTTTCAAGAACTCCAAAAAGATGAAATATTTTATTTTCTAGGATCTCAACAACCTTTGCCGAGGACAAAGAACCAAGAACCTTGGATTAACAATAACAGGATTTGCGGTCTCAGAACGAAAGGATATAAATTATTATACTAAAGTAACTCTGAGAAGATCAGATCATATATTTTAGTGAAAAGTAATTTTAATATTTTTCTTCTTCCTCAATTTAGTAGCGGGGAGGTCTGGGGAAGCACAGACATTAACGAGAGGAGTGAGTACTTTTTTGATTACTTATTAAATTCTTTTAGTTTGCAAAATTGGGCGAGAACCAACATTTGTTGTTAAGAATCGACAGGATATTTTAGATGTGACCTTTGCGTCATAAATAATTTTTCATATGATCAAGGAGTGGAGAGTGGCGAGGGAGCACTCATTCTCTTTATCACCGATATGTAACATATAACCTCAACGTTAAACCTGTTATCCGGAAAGCCTTCAAGAATCCCAGAAGGACAAACTGGAAAAAATATGAAAAGGTGGTGGAGGAACTATTGCAGCTGGAGGTCCCTGGACTTCCGGCGACAGTAGAAGAATTAGAGTACGTGGTTGATATTATCACAAAAGCATGCAATCTTTCATTTAATGCTGCGTGCCCCTTGATAGTCTAGGAACAGGCAGAAGCCGACATGGTGGGCCACGGAGATGGGAACCTATCGGAGGGCGTGTAGGGCAGCCCTTATAAAGCCAAGAACACAAGGGAGGATCGGGATTGGGAATTCTATAAGGAAAACCTAAGAAAGTACAAAAAAGAGTTGAGGAAGGCACAAAGGGGTTTTGGAGACTCTTCTGTTGTAAAGAGGAGGAGGTCTCTGAGGCTTCTCACCTTAGTTAAATTCTATCTACTAGCCCAAACAGTCCTTAATTAGACCGGACGGGTCATGGTCAGCTTCAAGTACGGAATAATTGAAGCTTCTCATGTAGACCCATTTTCCAGGAACTTTGATGACACGATGAAGCCTGGGGGCCATTAAGGAACACCTTCAATAGATATGGAGGGCATGGTGGACAAGGAACGAATCCTGTGGGCGCTGAACGGTTTTAAGCCTTATAAATTGGCGGGTCCGGATCGTATTATAACAGCAGATATCCAAAGGAACTCGGCAGTTATCCTCCCCTGGCTGGGGGATATCTTCGGGGGATGCCTGAAACCGGTCTATATTCCTAAGAAATGGAAGGAGGTCAAATTAGTGTTTATATTGAAATCGGGAAAGAGCTCACATACTTGTCCAAAGGACCTGAGGCCTGTAACCCTATCATCCTTTCTGTTGAAAACCTTGGAAAGCTGGTAGATGTAAATATTCGAACAAAAATTGAGCCAAGAAATTGGACAATGTCACAGCATGCGTACTGTAAGGGAAAGTCGGTGGATACAGCTTTGCACGATCTAGTACGCACGATTGAGAAGTCAATTGGCTCGCAAGAGTTTTGTATTGTAGCATTTCTGGAGATTGAAGGTGTCTTTAATAATATAAAAACGGAGGCGATCATGGAAGGATTGTCATTTTTTAGGGTGGACTAGAAATAAGAACTCAACCTAGAAGTAGATTGATAAACCAGATGCTGGTAAGCAGGATTATTACTTCGGAACTGGTGGAGTCCACCATTAGAAGACAGGTGGTTAGAGGAACCCTACTGGGATGTGTAATGTCCCCCTCTCTTTGGAGTGTAGTGATGAAGGGATTGCTGTTGGAGCTGGAGAAAGAGGGGACAGGAGTGGTAGCGTATGCAGATGATGTAGCGATAGCTGTCTCAGGCAAATATCTGGATACGATTAGGGATGTTATGCAGAATGCACTCCTGATCGTTACGAAATGGGCCAGAACCCTTCAAAGACGGAGCTGATATTATTTACTAAGAAATACAAAATTCCGGTAGTAAGCCCTCCTACCATGCACGGCATGAGACTGACTTCTACTGACAGCGGGAGTTTTGGGCATAATCTTGGAAAGTAAGTTCAGCTGGAAGCCTAACATTATGGAAAGGGTGAAAATTAATCGTATAGGAACGCCATAGGTAGGATTGAATCCAGAGCTGGTAAACTGGCTCTATGCAACCTCTAGGCCCTCTGGTGGGGCCTGTGCTGATGTACGGGGTGGGCGTGTGATGGCCAGCTCTGGATAAAGTAACATATATAGGGATGATGGAGAAGGTGCAAAGAACAGTATGCATGCTTATAAACGGGGCGCTTAAAACAATACTTGCACGCGCTTTAGAGGATATGCTCCACTTTATTCCAATTGAATTTTTTGGTAAGCAGATGGCAGCCATCTGTCCTTCGAGGGAATCCTGGAGGAACGGATCAATACTGCAATTTTTCATGGACGGCTCTAAGCTAAAGGACAAGGTAGAAGCCGTTGTCTTCTGTGAAAAGCTTATTGTTAATATATCTGTTCGTCTCCCTGACTACTGCAGCGTGTACCAGGCTGAAATGGTGACGATCGGGAAAGTCGGGACATG
Source organism: Nephrotoma guestfalica (assembly GCA_963691935.1). Classification (NCBI taxonomy): domain Eukaryota; kingdom Metazoa; phylum Arthropoda; class Insecta; order Diptera; family Tipulidae; genus Nephrotoma; species Nephrotoma guestfalica. Next base: position 209,543,922 of record OY829914.1, on the reverse strand, counting down.
GTTGAAGCAAAACATGGTATCCGTGACGGATATCTCAATTTATGGGGACAGTCAGGTGGCGGTCAGATCACTAGAGGTGGTTTGTTTTGAAGTCACGGGTGGCGCTGGATTACCGATCATCTCTTAATGAGATGACCGAGTATTTCAGAATTCAGATATGCTGGGTCCCTGGTCACTCAGACGTCATGGGAAACTGTAGGTCAAACGAAATAGCTAGGTACAGTACGACTCTCCAGATGCAGCCGGAAAGGGCAGGTCTGGGGAAATCTATAGCAGCGCCCAAATTGGCGGTCAGTAAAAAGGCAATCTCCTCGACAAATGAGAGATGAACCAACACTCTCACGTGCAGGGTAGCAAAACGGACTTGTGACGCTCCAAAGCACTAGGATCCCTGGGGAAACGAGAGGTAGAATTGGTCGTAGGGATACTGACAAGACACAGTCTGTTTGGGGAACCAGCAAGAAGGCTGGGTGCACAGAACGAATGACTTTTGAAGAAGTTGTATGGGCGAAGAGGAGGAAGTGGCTTTAGGGCAGTACCTATGCTCGTGTCCAGCCCTATCAGACAGAAGTCATAAGTACTTACGTGTGTACGGAATGGACAGCCTTTTGGAACTCGCGGACTGTGGAGTGCGATATATTTCACGCTACATATAACTAGCTCTGGATGGTTTCAACGGGAGTAAAGGGGAGATAGGATCCTGTGGTATCACAATGGGTCACTATTGGCCTAAGTGTACGATAGCACCCTCTCTAACCTAACCTACCCTACTTTGCGATCTCGTAATTAAAATCGATTTTATTGGTTTGAGTAGTTTCAGGTTAGAAAAATTCAGGATATCATAGAGTTTGTCGGAAAATTCCACTACGGGTAAATGTTTCATAATTATTTCCCATAGTCAAAAATTTTGGGAAACAATAAACATTATACTGTGAAGTAAGCAAACATTTTGAGTTTTATTTTTCTTATGTTGTCTACCGTGAGTAATTTGCAGCGAAATTAGAAATAGAGACAACTTGCATCGTTCCGCATGACATGCAGAACACATGTGTTTCATTCCATATCAAGTAATGTTTTTTAAATTTACCGGGTGACTGACACGAAGTGTTACCAACTTCAGACTGTCATTGCTGTCAAACCAGTGACGACAGACTGCTCAATTTTACACTAATGATAGTTCATTCAAGCGTACACAAGCATTTTAGTGGGAAATATTCAGAAAAAAAGTTATCCGCAATGGAATTCAAGCGTAATAGTGTAATTGCTCTACATTTGGCTGGAAAACCACAGCCGCAGATTGTTAACCAGATAAAACATCTGCATGTGAATAAAATGTTTGTGTATCGCACCATAAATCGTTATAACGATACTGGCAGCATTGCAAAACGCCATTGTGGTGGACCGAAACGCACTGCAACATCGCCGGATATGATTCGGAAGGTGAAGGCCAAATTGGGTCGGAATCTGCGCCGTAGCGGCAGAAAAATGGCTCGTGAGGCGAACGTTTCGCTCGAACGGATGCAGCACATATTGAAAGATCATCTCCTTTAGTCCAAAGGCCTTGAAATTCCATAGAACGCATGGTCTCACTGATGCTCAAAAAAAGGTTAGAGTGGCAAGGGCAAAGGAGTTGTTACGCTTGCACGAAAGTGGCGATTTGGTTTTATCCGATGAGTCACCGTTCGTTATTGAGCAATATGTGAACAAGCAAAACGACCGGATTTACTTGCCCGGCCGTTCTACTGAAAATTTGGACCAACGGATTGCCACTCGAAACCAGGCGCCGCCGATGGTGATGGTTTCGGCCGCCGTAACAGCCGAAAGCCATTCACCGCTCGTTTTTTTTGGACCGTGGCATCAAGATAAATGCTCAAATTTATTGGGATCATGTGTTGGAGGAAGCGTTGAAGCCTTGGGCACAAAATAAAAATTCTGTGACGTTTTGTTTTGGTAACACTTCGTATGAGCCACCCTGTATTTTGCTCCACTCACGCAGTATTATGCACGTCTGTTTTCACCATAAAGAATTATGATAAAAATAAATTTCTCCCAATTTGGCTTGTCGCCAATTCGGTAGTTTCTCTCCATATTCTGGTGTACCTTTCCGTAACACACATGAGCGAAGGTTTTTGATTAATATTCTACTGTACATACATATAGTGTAAAGACGTATATAGAGTCATTAAAAGTTACGAAAGTATATATAAACTTACGATATATAAAACGCTTATGTAACATTAAATGGAAGTACACATAATATAATAATATAATACAATAATTAAGTAACTATTTAATCACCAAATTTTTTCCATTATTTTGAACTTTATATCTTTTTTTGGTAAGTTTTTGTAAATATTGTCGGCTATAAAAATAAAAGTTTTTTTTAGTAACAATTAAAGCTATAAAATTTCGAAAGAGCTTTCATCATATATGTATATTATATAAAATACTGAACCGAAGCTCTATATAAATTATATGATGGCAACAAAATGGAAGTCATTTTTTTGCTTTTTGTTGTTCAATTTTATTAGATTGACATATAATAGGATTCAATTATTTACAGCACAATTAATTGGTAACAACGCTGCTATGCACGAGAAAGAAATTGGACATCATTCAACTTTTAATTTGTGTGCTTTTAATTCATATAATAATGGTTAATAATAAAGTAGGTTATGTAATAGGTCTGAAATACCCGTATACACGTTGAAAAATTAATTTCAGCTCAAAAAAAAAATAAAATTAGAAATGACTACATACTTTGGTGCTAGCACTACAGTGGTGTTATACAGAATAACACCGCACCGCACAAAATTATATGCTTATGGGATAATATTCACGCACAAAGTAATTTGTTCCTTCTATTCATTTATAATTTATATCCTGTCATTGATAATATAGATTAAAAACAACGGAATGAAATATTGAGGGATAGTCTCTCTTTACTATGGGCATGCTATAATTTTTGTTGTTATTGTGGAACATGACAAATTGCCGACATAGGATCGGCTGCTTGGTGCGGTTGGGTGTGTATACCATCAAAGCGGATAAGATTATGTTATATAAAGGGAACATTAAGTCTAGCCTCCATGGAATCGATAAAATACGATTAATTAATTATGTCCGTTTACGAGATAAATTTCTAGCCTAATTTACATATTTATAATTTTATAAAAAATAAAGTTTAGCAAGGATTAGTAATTTATATCTGCATACCGTATCACTTTAGTCAATTTTGCCTAAATACCAAAAACTATTGACAAATTTTTCCCATTTTTTTGCCAAACATGTTACATAATTTACTGGACCATAAAACCATATCTGCTGTATATGTTTTTCGTTATCAAGAAAATTTCTTTTGCTCGAAGCATAGAAAAGGATATGCGGAGAGAATTTTTTTTTATATTTTATTTATTCATAAATAAATCAAATAGAAAAATTTCACATAAAAGATCATGTAAATAGATAAAGAATATATGGTATGCATAGATGCTGTATTATATACAAATAAAAATGTAACAAGGAAAAAACTATGTCACAAAAATTTATTGCTTGTACTATACAGTTTAATCTTTCGTATAATATTTTTTTTGTATTAACTACTTATTCTTGGTGGCTATATCGTTTGTTGTATGCTGGGACTGACAAAAATAGCGACTTATTGGCCTTTAACGCTTTATTGTCATAGCAGTCATAACCGAAAATATAATTGGGTACAACGGCTGCCTCGCTTATTTGAGCTTAACGTGTCTTCTACTTGTAGGTGTTGTTACGTGTGGGTGAGTACCTGCAGCAGGGAAACCATGTATACGTCGATTAAGCCCAATTTGTGCTAATTAGTGCTCGCGGGTAAAAATTAGTGCTACTCCAGAAGACCTTTGTGAAGATAGTTCAAAATTCTAGCCCCGAAAATAAAAAAGGGCGCGTATGGCAATACTATTTAATTCTATTTATACTATTACGACATTTTATTATACAGGGTGGCTGAGACAAAATGTTACTGATTTCACTCTGCTGTCATTTGTGTAGTTGGCATTTTCGCGCGTCAATTTTTTGACAGATTGAAGTTTGGTTAGTTGTTTACATGTGGTCAACAAATAATTGTTCTAAATTAATATCTTCATAAAAAAATCGTAATGGAATTCAAACGTAATAGTGTAATTGCACTGTATTTGGGTGGAAATTCACAAACAGCAATAGTTCGTCAGCTCCAGCATTTGAATGTGAATAAAATGTTTGTGTATCGAACCATAACTCGATACAACGAAACTAGTAGCATCGCTAAACGCAACAGAGGCGGTCCCAAAAAGACAGCAACATCAAAAGAAATGATACGAAATGTGAAGAAACGAATCCAACGAAATTTTCGTCAAAGTGCCAATCAATTAGCCGCACGTCTACATGTTTCACGATACAGCATTCAAACCATATGATAGATGCAAAAAGTTCAAGATCTTACGGAGGCACAAAAAAAAGTTAGGCTTGAAAGAACATGAGCATTGAAGGCCTTGGCCGAACGTGATGAGATTCCAAAAATTGTCTTTTCCGATGAGAAAATTTTCACCATTCAACAGTTTGTGAATAAACAAAATGATCGTGTTTGGTTAGAGCACAAGTCCAACGATAATTTGGACACACAAGTCGTCATGCGCAAGCAATCACCAGCTTATGTTAAGGTTTGGGCTGCAGTGACTGCAGATGGACGCACTCCTCTGGTTTTCATCGAACATGGAGTCAAGGTAAACCAAGAGGTGTACCACCAAAAGATCCTAAACGATGCTTTGCTACCTTGGGCACGTAAATACTTTGGTACCAACCGTTGGACATTCCAACAGGACTCGGCACCGTCACACAAACGGCGGCTGATTTCGTCGAAAGAATGGTCACCATATTCACCAGACTTGAATCCCATGGATTTCTCCATATGGTCCCTTTTGGAGAGTAAGATGTCCACTAAAAAATACGAAAGTGTTGATGCATTGAAGTCAGCTCTTGTTCGAGAATGGAATAAAATTCCGCAAGCTTTCGTTCGGTCAGCATGCAATGCTTTCTATGGAAGACTGAATCAAATAATCAGAGCCAAAGGAGGTCATATCGAGCAGTAACATGTTTTTCATAAAATGTAATATGTTTTCAACATATTCCACGAAATTTCAATAAAAAATAATCAAAATTAAAAAAATTACAGCGTTTTCATTTGGTAACACTTGGTCTCAGCCACCCTGTAATTATACTCTCTCCTTATACATTATACTATTTATATGTCAAAAATTTAATAAATAAACATTTTAAGAACCCTTTTAAAAAATTTCAAAAAATGTGATAAAAGCTTGCATACAGAATTCTATAAATAGAACTAAACACGTCATTCAAAATATGTACAACATTTTGAGCTCTTAAATAAATTACGTTAAACAAAAAATTTACTGTCAACTATACTAACAACGAATATAACTTTAGAATATGACATATAAAAGTGTCGGGAATTATTTGATCGTAATTTCTATGCTTATTTGAATTGAATGAGCTCAGATGTTCATAGAAGTCAGGAACTAATTGGCACTTCATTAAGTATCCTTATTCGAGCCGAATTAGGACATCCCGGAGCATTAATTGGTGATGACCAAATTTATAATGTCATCGTAACTACCCATGCTTTTATCATAATTTTCTTTATAGTTATACCTATTGTAATTGGAGGATTTGGAAATTGATTAGTCCCTTTAATATTAGGGGCTCCTGATATAGCATTTCCTCGAATAAATAATATAAATTTCTGAATATTACCTCCTGCTCATACTCTTTTATTAGCCAGTAGTATAGTAGAAAATGGGGCCGGTACAGGTTGAACAGTTTATCCCCCCTGTCAGCCAGAATCGCCCATACAGGTGCCTCTGTAGATTTAGCAATTTTTTCATTACACCTAGCTGGAATCTCTTCTATTTAAGGGGCTGTAAATTTTATTACTACTACTATTAATATACGATCTAGAGGAATTACCCTAGACCGCATACCTCTATTCGTTTGATCTGTCGTTATTACATCAATTTTATTATTACTCTCATTGCCTGTTTTAGCGGAAGCCATTAAAATACTTTTAACTGACCGAAATTTAAATACTTCATTTTTCGACCCCGCAGGAGGAGGTGACCCCATTTTATACCAACATTTATTTTGATTTTTTGGGCACCCAGAAGTTTATATTCTAATCCTTCCAGGATTTGGAATAATTTCACATGTAATTAACCAAGAAAGAGGAAAAAAGGAAACATTTGGAGCATTAGGAATAATTTATGCAATATTAGCAATTGGTTTATTAGGATTTATTGTCTGAGCTCATCATATATTTACAGTAGGTATAGATGTTGGCACTCGAGCATATTTTAATTCAGCTACTATAATTATTGCTGTCCCAACAGGAATTAAAATTTTTAGTTGACTCGCAACTTTACATGGATCCCAATTAACATATTCCCCATCATTATTATGATCGTTAGGGTTTGTATTTTTATTTACTATTGGAGAATTAACAGGAGTAATTTTAGCTAACTCATCAATTGACATTATTTTACATGACACTTACTATGTAGTAGCCCATTTTCATTATGTATTATCAATCATTATATTTGCCCCAACTTGCGGCGCACATCTCAATTCCTAGACATAGCAAAATTGTTAAAAAAAATCACACGTGCTCATTAAGCAGATACCTATCAAACGATGTGCACCGCTAGTTGGGCCAACGAATAGTTACTGACTTCTTTGGACTATATCTCGATTCCTAAACATAGAAAAATTACATACAATTTTTACATTTTTGCTTTCAACCCCGGAAATTTCGATTGTTGTGACAGTTTTTAACTATCGTGACAGCAAGAATTTTCGGGGCTGAGAGTAAAAACGTGGTGATTTTTTAGGCTGGGTGTAGAAAATGTCATGATATTGCTATCATTTTGTTGCCATGGCGTTCGTCTGAGACTGAATTTAGCCAATCTTCACACATATATGAAAATTGTCTTCACACATATGTTTTTATAAGTACATATTACAAAAATACTCACAGCCCCGAAAATTTCAGCTGTCAGGACAGTATTTTACTATCGTGATAGCAAGAATTTTCGGGGCTGAGAGTAAAAATGTGGTGATTTTTGGGCTGAGTGTAAAAAATGTCATGATAGCAATAATTTGTATTGCCATCGCATTTTTCGGGGATGTAATTTGGGTTATCTTCACATACATGTCCAGTGGCCCTATTCTGGCAATTCCCTGGTAATAGGGAATTGGGGAAAGAATTTACATAGCATCTAATGTATAAATCTGTTTTTTCTTGCCTACTGAGGAAAAAAGATTGATGTAAATTTTTATAAATTGGGAATAACATTTCCATAGCGAAACTGGCAGGGAAAATTATTCCCAATTTTATTTTGTTTTCAAAAAAATTACTACTAACTTTTTACCATAGTATGCCGAAAAAAAATAATTTAAACTGAAATTATATGTAAATCTTTCCCCAGTTCCCTATTTCCGGGGAATTACCAGAATAGGGCCACAGGAGTATAAAGAACGCGAAAATAAAATTACACATTTCGCCTTAACTATGATAAAATTAAAACCCGATTCCTAGAAAAACCCATAAATAATTTAAGCCAAATTTTAACACTTTCGAGAGGCAGCTAAACTAAACCAAATGTTTGCTTATCATAGATATTACAATTACTCCTAAATTTTCTTTCATAAACTTACTAGATCTGGCTGGCTTTGATCCCGGTTATACATTATCTCATTGAACTACTCTGAGTAGACAGCTTTTACCATCGGTGTATGATAGTTCCATTGCTATTCTAAAAGATCTTTTAAATACTGCGAACTTTCTGACCGTTACGACGGACATTTGTATTAGCTGTACGACTGAATCGTACATGTCTATCACTAGCCATTTTATTGAGTCCAGTTGGTTTTAAAAATCAGAATTGCTAGGGTGTTTTATATTTACAGAAAGACATACTGCGGAAAATATTAAATCGAAAATTGACGACATACTGGAGCAATGGAATTTACAAAAGAAAGTTCACACAATTGTGACCGATAACGGAGCAAATTTTGTTGCAGCAAGTAGGTTCACTAAATTTAACCATTTACCTTGTTTTACGCATTTGGTTATGCATTAAAGCTAATAAGGCCAATTCACATGAAAGCTAATGCAGCATCAAAATTAAAACACTTTCAGGAACAACTGAATGATGGGTCGGTTTTGAAATTGAAAAACGATGTCGTCACGAGGTGGATTTCCACATTTCATATTTCAACGCATGGGACAGTTGAAGGAATTTATAAATGCTGCATTGGAGGTCCTCGACAGCTCCATTGAAAGGCTACATTCAGAATAATGGGTAATTGAAATCAGTTAATTATGCCGTTTACTCGAACCATTTAAGTTAGTGAGTGAGGAGTTTCTGAGGAGGTGATAGTGGAACGTTTAACGTATCTGAAATAATTTTTTGAGAATTTTTATATGTTTAGTATTCGAGTTATAGTCCATTGAACTCAGAAATTATTCGCTGGCCGGACTAGTGGGTCACATAAGGTGATAGAGGAACGCTTAACGTATTCGAAATAATTTTTTGAGAATTTTGTATGTTTAGTATTCGAGATATAGTCCGCGTTGAATTCAGTTTAATGGCTATAGTGGGATCGATGGGAAAGTGGATAACCTAGAAAATACAGTACGTTTTAATTATTTTGTTCGATACTTTTTAAATTTAACATAATTTACATTTCATAAGATTTGATCCACTTTTGTAAAATTATTTATTTCCAGACCAATTTTGGCTATATTCTGGTTATTTGGAGGTGATAGTAGAACTAGGTATATCAAGTAATATTTCTAGCGGCTATAAAATATTTTTTCACCTGGGATAGCAAAGACACAATCTGCATTATCATCTTTCGGCTGGAAACTTTCGGCTAACTTTAATAGGGTTGATTTTTTTTATTAAGGATTGGTCCGCGTCTGACTCAGCCAGTTTTGTGCCATATTGTTTACACCGAGTAGATAACTAATATTCGACACGTGTAGACTATGTACCATGGTACCGCCCGTAAGAATTTCGCCCCAAATTTTTATATGGAAATTAAGCACGTTTGAAGCACATCTATATGGTACCGTTAAAATGTGAATTTGTTCACCTAAATATACGTAGTATGCCTTTAGAGAATTAAATGATGGAATGGGGATGCAGCAAATTGCCAAGCGTCTGTGACAGGTATGTCGGCCGTTAGCCAATACAGTTTCGGCTGACTAGGTAGTAAAACCGCATATCAAATCGTCACGTTAAACGTACATATATATGTCAAAAAGCTCGAAAAATGGAGTGAGTTGGAAAAAATGATGTTTTTTGTATGATTTAGCTGGTTCAGTATAAATTCAATAAATTTTTTTATTTCAATTTTCTTCAACATCATTACCATAATGAAATGGTAAAGGGCAAAGAAATGTTCAGACATATAAGAATCACATACAATCCACATGGATTGGACTATCTATTGGGTGCTATGGCTTTGATTTCCACTTTGACTTTCCGAGTTATTTCGTTTCTGCTAGCATCATTCATTTCCATGTTACAGATGGTCGTCCGACTTTCCTTTTCCCTTGCTGAAATGGAACCAAAGAACTTGTCATGTCATTCTTAGACTTCCTCAGAATGGCCAATCCATCTTCACTTGCGCTTTCTTATTTGAATCTCAATGACTGCTTGATTCATTTGCCTAAGGAGCTCAACATTTGTTATTTTGATGGGCCAGGAGTAGCTCAGTATTTTCCTAAGGCATTTATTTTCAAATTTTCTTATTGCTGATCTTATGTGTATGCTTCCAGGTTTCGCAACCGTACAGCAACCCTGATTTTACAAACGAATTGAACATTCTTAGCTTGATGTTGCGGTATAGGACAGATGAGTTTCAGACTTTGTGTAACATGATGAATGTTGTTCTGTTGTTGTTGATTTGTTTTTTATATCTTCATCTGTGCCACTCGTTTTGGCTAGGGTACAACCAAGGTATAAAAATTCTTTAACGTCTTCTATTTCTTCTTGGTTTATATATATATTGGTGTGAATATCGTTGTGTTTATAGCTTCATCGTCTTGGTTTTCCTGATATTTATTTTGAGGCCAACTTCGTTTGCTAGATGTGATAGCTTCTGTACTTTACGTGGCACGCCGACGTGTTTGTGTGTTTTCCCCACCACTATCGTTTACTATTAGGAACAGATGCGGCCAGAATACGCACCCTTCTTGCCTTTGTTTGTATTGCCTTTGCTCAATACTTGGTATTGGTCGCGGTATTTGGTCTTTACCTGTTCGATTATGCGTTCGTTTAATTTCTTTGGGATGCAAATTTCACAGTGTCTTCCATACTGCGTTCCTGTGTATTGTATCGAATGAACGTTCGAAGTCCACGAAGGGTAGGTGTACTGGTAAATTCCATTCGTTAGACTGCTCAATGAGGATGCGTGTTGTGTTAAAATGATATGATCGGTGAAGTTTTACCGTGATCTGAAGCCAGCTTGTTCCTTTCTGAATTTTGGGTTATTACAAGTGTTACAGCTTTTACAGTTTCCGACCTGTCTCCTTTTATATTTCAGCTTATATATAGTCCATCCCAGAGGTCTTGTTATTTTTAATTATAGCAATGACACCACTAGATTTCCACTCCATTGGTGGATGAGTGCTCATTATTAACGCCAGTTTTTAATTCAAAAATTTGTGTATCGTTGGTGGTGTTGGCTCCAAGATATTCCTTCCAATCCCGAACAGATGCATACCTTATTTTAGGATGTTTGTGAATTTTCTAGTTGCCTGTTGTCGCGTGCATTGAATTTTTTTAAGTATGCGCATGTTTCGGGTTGCTCGGTCACTTGATGCCATTTTCTTGATTTCTCGCACCGTATCTTCGTATTGATGTTTCAGTTTGAACGTATTTTTGGCATTTTTGCAACTTGAATTGCCAGCGTTATTCAATTTTCTTCTTAATTTTATGATTGATACAGGGTTTGCGTCTGAATTCTTGGTACTCGCCCATGTGTATTTGTAGCTGATTCGATTCTCAAAATGTGTTTCTTTTGTCGGCATCTTTTAATACGTCGGTGTTAGATTTCTTTTCTTGGTCCATTTTATAGCAACGGCCTTAATTTTAAATTGTGATATTACCAGTTGGTAGTCACTTTGAATGTCTGCACCACTAAGCAATGAGTAACATCGTGAGAAATTTCTTATTGATTATTACGTGATCTATTTGGATCGTTGTTCTGCCATCATGTGATGTCCATGTGTATTTGTGTATATTTTTGTGTAGAAATTTACTGACACCTCCTGAATAGTTGGTTTGTAATGCAGAAGTCGATGGGTCGTTCTCCATTATTTATTGTGTACAGCGTCTAATGGTTGCTTCCAGGCTGGTTGTCAGGTCGGTGTTATCTGTTCCAATTCTCACATCGAAATTTTCTTCTTCTATTATCTTGTTCATTTTAATATGCTCAGGCCTTATTCATCGCGTGAGGGTATACAGTCAGGTAATTTACTTCGCTTGTGTTTATTTCACCACTGTTTTTCCATCTCACTTCACTGAGACCAATAATTTCGATTTTGTAACGTTTCATTTCTTTCCCTAATTGTGCAAACCTTGTTGCTTTCTGTTAGAGTTTTGATGTTCCAATTTCCGATTCGCGTCCGTGTACGATAGCCGAGGGTCGATATTTGCGATTTGAATTATTTCTTGTAGTATTGGTGTTTGTAATCATTTTGAACTCTTATTAATGAATGAATGCTCCATTCCTAGACAGGGCTTCTAAGAAAGGGATACTGGCATACCTGGGAGGGGGGAGGTTTTGTTCCCATTCCATTATTTACTTTCTTCTATGATCTTCCCAAAAGGTGATCCAAATTTGTACTGACCCAATAGTTGCTTGATGTTAGTAATGAAGTTGTTATTGACGTATCTACCTCCGCCACAAGAAAACTCCTGTGAAAAAGGTCAAGGAAAAACAAATGTTGATTGAGAAATATAATTGGTGAATGTCTCGGACAACCGTAGTCCTGAGCTAACCTAAACAAAAGGAATATCGCTTACATTAACAAATTGCTACCTGTATTCTTGTTCAAGACAATATTTATCGGATAATTTGGACAGTCTGGAAAAACCACATTATCTGCACGCCACATGGTTTTTTAACAACATTTTATTTGATATCGCTACAAAACTAACTCGATTTGAACCAGAATGCAAATTATAAATTTCTATAGTCAGCAGAAAAACGCCTTAGAAGATTCTCCCATTTTTCGAATGCCTTTTCGAAGGATTACATCACCGCCAATACATAATCGATTTGTAATCAGCAAATGTGACAGGATCCTGTAAACACCTTGTATGACAGTTACGGTAGCTACCAGTGTACGCTAAAGAAATTTTTCATTTATTTTATGAAACCTGGATTTATAAAATAATTTTGGGTTAGTAACGATTGACCAAGATATTTCAATCTCATCTATCTGTTTTATAAAAATTGAATTTTAACTGTCAAAATATAGGTAAACCCCAATCTACACTGGAAAACTATAAGATGACGACCTGGTAGAAAAACAATAGAAATGAGAATAGAAAAGCAATAATCTATATTGTCTACGTATTGTCTACATATTCTACCAATTCTCAACATTGTCTACTCCAATTAATAATCAATTATCTACGCTATTTTCGACACTAACATGTAGACAATACAGAAATACGCGTAGACGCACAACACTGGGCTCAGCCAGTTGCAAGGCGAGTTCAGTATCAAAGGAACAATGCCTTAAGTGCTAAATATTCACATAGATCGGAGATCTATGGATTTAAATGCACAAGGATAGTTCTCTAGCGTTTGAAGTACAAGGGAATCGTTTGGAAAGGAATCTACGAGCTACCATTGAATTTAGTCGACGCATATTTCTATAAACCTTCGTTTCAAAAACCTAATTAATGAATAACTTTACTCTGCTCGAGGTGGTCAAAAATATGCCTAATTTATAATAGAGAACTCGGATAACAACATCCTTCTCAAGATGACTGGCTAATGGAACATTTTAATCGTGGAGTAATTACGAAGGATGCTCATCAAACCGACTGTATAAAGAATATTGACGACAAAACCCTTGACGATAATGCTCCCCGAAACAAGACAAGTCTCAAGAGTCATGAATCATGTGACTAATCGAAGAGATCAACGAAACAATTGTCAGAAGTGGAATATAAATGATAACGGTGTAATGTGAACTTGCTGGTTGACATTTTGTAACCAAAATTGGCAAAACGAATTGTTTTATCAACATAAAACATGATTATTTATTACCAATGCAATAACGGTTAGTTTGATTCAAATAATTTTATAATGATTAAATTAGTTGCGTTCAACATTCCATTCGAAATCACAGATTTGGTTAGCTTTGTTCCAATATTTTACGAGGGGTTTTGAATCGATTTTGATCTCATTTGTTTGATAAATTCGTTCGCCATGGGTTTTCTGGGATCTAACCACATATTTTTCGTTTTGTGCCTTGTAGGCCCTGGGCATTCGTTTCTTTACCCAACTCGCGTTTCACTTGGTTGCTGTATTATTCTCGAAGGATTTTCTATAGGTTCTAGTACTTTCTTGCGGATAGGAATTTTCGACGGTACTCTTCCTGCTCCTCTTGTCAGTTCGGCGTCCATTCGACGAGTAAAGATGATAGGTATAGAAATATTAGGCAATGGAATATTTAATGGTTTCGACTTAACCTCACCAGGAATTTCGACAGTTGGTAATGAGTCGGGCTCAGGAAAAGGCACGTTGTGATGGTATTCTTCAACAGTCGGCAACAATTCTATAACTGTACCAGGTTTCATTTTCCTTAATAACCACATTGGTGTATTTCCAATAATTTTGGTGGGATTTACATAATTGTAAAGAAAATCTATTTCTGCTTTCACTTCTGCTGCAGTAATCGCTGGATTGACTTTGGGACGTTTCTCTTTAGGACAACCTTCCCTTATTGGAATTCTAGACACTTTCAGTTTTCGTTTTGCTGCCAAATATGTTTTCGCTTCCTGTTCCTTTCTTTTATTCTCTCGAGCTACAGCTAAAACCGTTTTTAATATTTCTTCCGGCTCTTGGCCTTTCAATTTATTTTTGAGATAATTATACTGATAAGGTGTCAAGCCTAATTGTTCTGGTTTGTAGTTTGTAAAATATCGTTTAACTGTGTTTGTTTCCGTTATTGTTAGAGGCCTCATTTTTACAAAGTAATATGTTGGTAAATTTTTTAAATTTTGTAATTCACAATTGACATTTAGAATTTAGTTAAACCAGCCGAAATGAAAACAGAAAAATTCTAAAAATATGCGCAAAAAAGTATGACTTCGTCTAAATGTTTAGCCCTACTACGATTTGCATATTTGCATATCGAAAATAAAACTTTCGATACATTTTTTTGAAATTTTCTATTAGAAGAATGTCCTGATTTTTGTTTACATATTTGTGAGAGAAAAGAGAGCCAACTGCTTTTTCCATATATTAATGCCAGGATGCTACAAAAATTGAGACAACAAGTATCGCACAGAACAAACTACAAGATATTTTAGAGGAATATAAATGTCAGACGATGTTTCATCTCAAGCCACAACTAAATACCTTCGACAAAAGAAGCGCGATCATATGTGATCATGCATCGAAAACATCAGCTTCCAAGCGGAACTAGGAAATTGAAGGAATTGTTTTGCTAACACCAGGAATTACACTAAACACTTCCACTCAAGTAATACACTCATCAGTGACGGAATGGGAGAGCTAATAACAAACGTGGCTGACGTTCCCTCAGTATGGCAAACCTACTTTCAAAATCTGCTAAATCCTATGCTGAAATGACGAAATGACCCCCATTAGAGCAATAGCTCCTTCAGGTGAAGAGAAAAATGGAAAATTGATTAAGCTCGGAGGTGCTACTCTTGCAACAAATCCATACGATCTCATCGCCTTTATTTGGGACCAAGACAAGCTCCTAGAGAATTGGAAGACTACACTCATATGTCCGTTGCACAAAAAAGGCGATCGTCTTAAATGTGGAAACTATCTTGGTATAGCTCTATTGCACACTGCTTACAAATTGTTGCCTAATGTTCTACTTGCCAGACTCACCCCTTTCGCCTGTGATTTTCGTCCAAACTGATCGACCACTGACCAGTGTTTTACCATGAGGATGATCTTGGAAAAATGTTGGGGTACAATACATCAACTATATGAAGACTTCTGGCAGGCATGACAGAATAAATCGCGAGAACCTATGGACAACCCTCATATGCCTAGGAATTCCAGACAAACTCGTTTCTCTATGTAAATTAACAACGACTGGGTCTGTATGTAGAATCGTAACTGAAGGAACTGTATCATATTCCTTTGAAATAACATCTAGAGTACGACAGGGAGATGCGTTCGCGCCTGTGCTGTTCAATTTGGCGCTTGAGTCCGTAGTGAGGCAAAGCAACATTCAAACTTCGCGCTGTATATTTAATAAATCAGTCCAAATTCTTGGATATGCAGATGATATCGCGCTTCTTGGGCGAAGACCTAGTGACATTAAGGACAGTTTCATACCGCTGGAGGTGAACAGTAGTAAAACCAAATTAACAACACCCAGGAACATCTCCATGGCAGATCTCGGAATTGGCGATCATAATTTTGATCGTGTCGAAAACTTTAAATACCTCTGGTCAGTTATAACATCGTTGAATGATATGCAGGCAGAAATAAGAGCCCGAATCGCTGCCGAACACACCCAATCAAAATTATTACGATCTTAAACATCTATCGCAGTCGAGCAAGCTCGCACTTTATAAATTACTCATAGGACCATGACCTTTAATGACTGTAGATTGTTATCTACCTTCGAAAGGAAGGTCATTCGTTAAATCGTTGCTCCAATTAAAGCGGCTTCGTATATGAACCACGAAATAAAGCAACTTCTAGGAGCTAGCGATATCATCGGATTCATCAAATCCAATCGAGTTAAATGGCTTGGCCACGTTGCAAGGTCCCCACAACATCGGATGATCAATAAAGTCAGCTGGTGTGCGTCGTAGAGGAAGACCTCGACTGCGCTGACGTGACGACGTCAAACAAGATCTACGTATATTAGGATGTCGAAACTGAGAGAGCGAGAGAGAAAGAGAGAGCGAGAGAGAGAAAGAGAGACAGATTTCATCTCAGAGTCAATCGTAAAGGGTTTGTTGTACAGAGTTTCAACTGAAAGCTTTGTTGATAGTGACATGTAGTTCACCAATGAATACCAATGATGCTCGTTATTTCCCAAATCCAAGGCATAAAGAAGTGTCAGTTTTTGTATGTACCTGTTACCACTGCTACATACGATACGTAGATATTAAAGTGCTAATTCAAATTTTGTGTACACAAAAAATACCCCAAACAACACGTTTGGGAAATATTATTTGAGTTAAATTTTTTATTAATTAAATAATATTCACTTACATACAACAAATTTTATAACAACGTGTTCTTAAAAAAAAATCGGATAACATTTAAAGTTTTTTAAATAATTTCGGGATTGGTGGGTGCTTTCTTCTCATTTCTTGTATTATGGATGCTAAGCAAGCACTTCTCTTGCTCCTCATCTTAGTTTTGTTCTCGGTTATGTGGAATCAATTTTCAGTGCTTGCCTTCTGGGTGTTGCGCATAGATTCTGCACTTGAGTTTCTATTCACTTCTGGCTCTTGTTCATGAATCGATGTTGTTTCAACGTAGATTACTCAGTGGTTCTATTCTCATTTATTGTCTAATCGGAGTTTGCTAATTATTTCTTTGCCATTTTCGATTGTTCTGGGCATATTTTTCATGGTTCTTGTCTTTGCATGTTCATTTAATTGTCAAGTGCTCGTATTATCTGTATTAAGGATACATTTCACGGTGGTCATGTTCGTTTTGTCGTTGTTTGGCACATATTTTTGGGTGTTATAATCTACTATTTTTTGACACATTGGTCCTTTGATGCTCGTTGATTTCTTTGTCCAGCTGGCGTTTGCGCTTGTCCCAGAACTCTAGATTGTGCTGCTCTCGATGCAGCGTTCACAGTCTTCAGTGGTTCAGCTTCGAACAATGTCTGCCATGATGATGGATTCTCGGCGGCCTCGGTGCTTCGCATGCAGTATTGGACGCTCTTGCTCTCATTTCTTGACTTTTAGGTTGACTCGGTACATTTCCTCGTGTTGCCATTGATTGCTGCGAGGTTCCCGGCCGTGATTCTACACGACAGTTAGGACTTTTCATTTCTGGAAGTGGACAGGGCGATCTCCGCGAGTCAGGTGGGCATGCCAGCCTTGCTGGTTCTACAGCGATTCTAGACGGCGTATTCCGTCTCTCATGATGTTGGGTTCTCGGTTGTGTTGACAGCCTCGGTGGTTGGCATACAGTATTGGACGCCCCTCCTCTCATTTCTCGACTTTTAGGTTGAGACGGTACATTTCTTCGTGTTGCCATTGATTGCTGTGAGGTTCCCGGTCGTGATTCTACAGGACAGTTCGGACTTCTCATTTCTGGAAGTGGACAGGCCGGTCTCTGCGGCTCAGGAGGGCATGCCAGCCTTGCTGGTTCTACAGAGATTCTAGACGGCGTATTTCGTCTCTCATGATGCTGGGTTCTCGGTTGTGCTGACAGCCTCGGTAGTTGGCATACAGTATTGGACGCTCCTGCTCTCATTTCTCGACTTTTAGGTTGACTTAGTACATTTCTTCGTGTTACCATTGATTGCTGTGAGGTTCCCGGTCGTGATTCTACAGGACAGTTCGGACTTCTCATTTTTGGAAGTGGACAGGCCGATCTCTGCGGGTCAGGAGGGCATGCCAGCCTTGCTGGTTCTACAGAGATTCTAGACGGCGTATTCCGTCTCTCATGATGCGGGGTTCTCGATTGTGCTGCCAGCCTCGGTGGTTGGCATACAGTATTGGACGCTCCTGCTCTCATTTCTTGACTTTTAGGTTGACTTAGTACATTTCTTCGTGTTGCCATTGATTGCTGCGAGGTTCCAGGTCTTGATTCTACAGGACAGTTCGGACTTCTCATTTCTGGAAGCGGACAGGCCGGTCTCTGCGGCTCAGGAGGGCATGCTAGCCTTCCTGGATTTATGGCGATTGGCTTAGGAATTTTTGAAGGACCTAACATAGCAGGATTCCGTTTTTGTAATTCCATCGAGGGCCGTCGTGTTTTAGGCATTGGCATTCGTAATTCCTTCGGTGACTCTTCACCAGGAATTTCAACAATTGGCAATGGTGATTCAGGCTCAGCTAAAGGCACTGAACCCTGACATTCTTGAATAGTTGGTAAAAGTTCTATAATATTACCGGGTTCCATTTTCCTTAATAAAGATACTGGAGTATTTCCAGGAATTTTTTGGGGATTTAAATAACTGAAAAGAAAATTAATTTCCGACTGTTCTTGTGCTTCCGTTACAGCTGGTTTGTCTTTGGGAAGATTTTCTTTAGGACAACCTTCCCTTATCGGAATTTTAGAGGCATTCACCTTTCTTTTGGCCTCCAAATATGCTTTTGCATTGTCTTCTTTCAATTTGTTCTTCCTAGCTACCGCTAGAATAGTTTTTAATATTACTTCCGGTTCTTTATTTTGCAATTTAGTTTTGAGACAATCGAACTGATAAGGCGTTAAGCCTAATTGCTCCGGCTTATACGTAACAAAAAATCGTTTAATTGCGCACTTTTGCATTATGGTTAAAGGCCTCATCTTTGCTAAATAATGTGGAAAATTTTTTTAAATCTAATTTTATACAATGCACATTGAAATAAATTTAAAATTTTGATATTAAACTAGCCGAAATAAAATCGAGAAATAATTTAAACATTGTTCAAACAATGTATGCATCCGTCAAAATGTTTAGCCCTACTTTGATTAGCATAGGGAAATCAAAGTTTTGAGCAATGGCAAATATTGTAGACCAATTGCTATACCTTTTTTAGATCCACCCATTGTGTATAAGAGGACAGCGAATCGTAATTCTACTTCCTATGTAGTATTCTAAAATGAGATCTTCACCTAGCGGGCGCACAAAATAAATCGGCAAATCACAAAACAAATCGAAGTTTATTTACTATACAAAAATAGCAATGATGGCCGGCATGGAAAACATAATTAGTACTTTAATGGAGTTAACAGAAAAACTTGGTGCATCTGTAAACCTACCAAATGGAGAACAACGAATGGAAAACCTTGATTATACGAGTAGCATGCAGGTTTCGCATTACGATCCAAACTAGGCACACACATTCCAGGTGTGATATCGACGGTACGAGAAACCACAAGTTGGACGCAAACTCTCATGACCAATTCAAAGATATTCTCCTCTCAAAATCTCTGACCGATTTCTTATAGGCTAAGGTGGTGATGAAATTCAAAGATGCTTTTGGATGCCAAGAATCGTTGATCAATATACGGTACAGGTGTCTTCAAACCACAAAGGATGCGGGCACAGATTTTGTCACTTACGCAGCAATAAACTGACAATGTGAGGAATTCAAATTGAAAAATTTAAACGATAATCAGTTTAAATGTTTAATGTTCGTACGCCTTTATAATCTTCTCAAGATGCTGAAATTCATCTTAAATCTCAAGCGCGACACAGCGATTATTGGTGGTAGATTCATTTCTCAGCCAATCATCAACGCTATGAAGCATGCGCGTAACCAGGTTCTTCAATTTCATCGAAACCGACTATAAGTAAATCGAGCAACTTAACTCCGACTAACAAACAATGTTGGCTCTGTTCGAGATTGTCAACCGTATTCCGACGCAAATACGTCAACGTTGAGATCAATGGTACCATTGTAAAATTACAAATCGACTCGGTATACGATCTGCCCAGCGTCCCCATTATTGTAAAATTTAAGTATGAAATGAGGATCAAGATTATCGGGCAAGTATGTATATTCTGGTAAATATTTAGCCACAAATATTACATGTTTTAGGTAAATATTTTATCGAATGTTTTCGACAAAATCGTCATTCCGCGACGATATCGTAAGCTGACGCGACGAGAGTACAAAATCACCTTCTAAGGCACTTCTACAATTGTGACCACGCACAGTTCTTCCTATGGAACGAGTGCATATCGAAATCACAGGATCACTTAACGGAAAATGGTCTCTGGTCAGTGTTGATTTCTATTCAATTTTTCCCGACGTCCACAAATGCACTAACATCGAGAAGATGAGCAAATTCTTCTCACATTATGGTAATCAGGAAACATTGGTAACCGACAACGGGAATCAATTCGCCAGCAAACAATTCAGTGATTTCTGCCGTACTCGGCGATACTGTCGGGCGAGATGAATGATTTGTTGACACACTAAAAAACGGATCTGACTTGTTGAAACCTACCCTAGAACACGGAAGGAATCGCGATATTCAACAAGAGCAACAGTTCAGCCCCAACCCAACGGAGCACAATATCTTATTTCTCAAGGCGACAATGTATACGCAAAAGTGTATCGCCGCAACGAATTATTTTTGGAATGCGGTATCATCGAAAAACTAAGCGGCCGTGTTATTTATTCAGTACGTCTTATTGATTCGAATCGCACGTTACGATATTCTGCCAATCAATTAAGACTTCGCTACACCGATCATAATAATACCGAGTCCGATCATTTACTATTAGACCTGATTATGGCACCGAATTATTATTCAATACAGCGAATAGTTCATCATTTCGCGGAATTTCAGGATTTTTTACAAGGCCAATCAAGAGCATCATCACGAGTGATGATGTACCCACAACAACTGAAAAATTCTGTGGAAGCTCGACCATAAGGTCTACGTCTGCATATAAGGAGGGGGATGTAGAACAGCAAATCATAATTGAACTTTATGTAAACGCAATATTCTAAAATGAGATCTTTGCCTAGCGGGTAAAGAAAACACTATTACAAAATAAAGTTTTGTAATGATTGTCTTGGGCCTGGCATCTCGGTATTAACTAAAATTTAAATCGAAAACTTCTAAATCATCTTACGGTTTAAAAAAATCACTCAATCACTTCAGGCCATCGGTTCTCAGCTCAGCGTTAATTAGGATGCAACTAGCTTATCGACGCTCAGATTGTTCAAGAGAATAAACCGTGGGGATGAAGAAGACACAGATTTTTTAAAAATAAATTTCCGCATTCTGTTTCTTCGTTCAATTTACTTCGCACGGAATAAACGTATTAAGTGTTCTGCTACGGGATCAGTGCTGCTGAGATATAACCAGGGAAATAACTGATCGATAGTTTCATAATGACTTTGACCGTGAAATTCTTACCGGCCTACGATTTAACTTAGTGCAGCATGTCCGATGGTTTTTGATCAGGAAATTCAATTGTGCCGCGTACACTTGCCAGCCTGTGTTGCCGAGAGAAATAGCACAGAGTCTGCAAACTTCTGTTTGTCGCTAGTCATCTTGTTCGTGTCGAACAAGTTTTAGGATTGGTCTCCCAGATCACTGGTAGTCGCGAAAAGTGTTTCGACGTGGCTATTTCAGGTTGGAGTTCTGCATGTTGGTGTGGGTGGTTGTCTTCATGGACCACGTATTTATATTTACCTTGGTTGTCCACGTTGGTTTATAAGAGCAACTATAACCGTATGTTAGGACTGCACTCTTCTAAAGACAATATCACTGTATGCCTACCTACTACAAAAATGTATTATACTACCTGCACATTGCAACTTCCATATCAACCTATACATTGTCAAGAAAGACGGGTCGGTGCTGATCGCTGCACTCCAACAGAGAGAGACACCATTGTGATTATTAACCTCAACAATTGTAAGCAATGAATAAAATGCGCGTTTGCATCGCGTTTTGGTGGATCTCGAACCCAGTACCTCCCGGTCCAAATGCCAAAGTTTAGAAGCTCAACATAGGTTTGCCCTTACAAATGCAAACAGAAAACATTTAGAACCATTTTCGGCCAAGAGTAGGAAGTAAGAAATACATTTTTATTTTGTCTTCATCTGAGATTTTGGAGGTCGGCCATTTACTAGAATTTGAGCATCATGCTGGTGCTGGCCACTTGGTTATAATTCACCATATTTCAATATATATAGAACCAAAGCGAAGCAGGGAGATTGCATTACTCTCAACATACGTCTGGTCCTGAAGAGACACCAATTAAAGACTAAAGAACCATTTCCCACCTAAGCTGTTCTTAAGAGATACAAATTTTTATTTAAGTTCAGCTGCTAGTTTGGTTATAGGCCATTTACTCAAATTTGAACTTAAAGCTGGTGCTAACCAATCGAACAGAATTCACTCTAACACGCACCATCTCTAAACATCAAACTCCATTTCCGGGACAGAAAATTCTTGGAAGTTGTAGACGATTTTCATATTAATATGGTAAATATGGAGACATACAGAAGCAGAAAGATTATGGCAATCCTAAAATGCGGCTGGTATGAACAACGTTCCGGTCTAGGGTGCTCTTTACAAATTTTTATTTAACTTCTAGAGATTTTTGATTTTAATGCTCAAATACATAAGTGAACTATCTTATTATATCGCGATTATACAATCTACTTCCGCTATTGTCGGATATTGAAGAAGAATCTCATCACATGACGCGAGTTCTAGTAGGAGTAACATGGTTGAAGTATTCGCATGGAAACTGAAATTTTAACTCAAACCATCAAATGCATCGTTTTTTAACCAAGAACTTTAGTGGTTTATTTACTGGCACGGAATTTACTGGCAGCGTTTAGCACATGCATTGCACTAAAGCGGCTTCGGCAGATCTTATTCTTCTACTGGTAAAAGAGGGATAAGACTTAGTTTTTATTGAAGAACCGTGGATAAATAATACTGGATCTATACTTTTAGAGCGAAATGGTAAGTAATACTCAGGTAAACCGAAGAATATTAGGTTCTGCATTCATGGGAAAAATAGTATGGTGTCATAACCGCTACAGGTTCAGAGTAAGGTGTATACAAGAAGTTGCTGGTGTCAGTTTACATAAACTGATAAAAGAAAACTTCACCTAAGCCCATGAGGAGCAAATTTTAAAGGAATTGTGCTCTAATAGGAACTGATGCTAAAGCACAATACATAATCTCGAATAGCAGGCCGACAATGGAGGTAAGACATTCTTCGATTACTTGTAATATTTACCTCCTTAGTTTGCAATATTGGAGAAGAAGCACTATTGGTTACTAAAACCAAACGAAAGGTGATAGATAGGTGGGCCAAGTACAGCATTTATTAAAAGTTATAGGAAAAGTTAAATGTTATGTAATAGAGAACTGAGGAAAGCACAAAAGAAGACTTGGACACCGTTTTTAGAGCAAATGGAAGAGGACTCTGCAACCTCTCTCCTTAGGTAGATCTCTCTATTAATCCAATCACCCCTAGTTATAAGATTAGACCGGTTGGTTTGGGGATATCGTCAAGTTCAATTAGATGGTATTCAGCAAGTAGGGAAATTCTTAGAATAAAGAGGTGCTCAAATGCTCTTTTATCTTCACAAAATGGGCCAGAAAATGTGAATTAACCCGCACGCTACAGAGGTGGTTTACTATTCAAGTTATGGTTGGAATTTCCTGATGTAAAACGCCATATCCTAAGGTTGGACATCTGTCAATAACATAACCTTAAAATATTAGCGATCTCGCATCATCGACCTGAAAATATCGAGTTATGAGCCGAATAAGCGTGATTTGCGGACACTTTTGGTTTACTTCTTTAATTTGAAGAAACCTGCAGCTGAGTCGCATCGATTGTCTGAAGATGCATGTGATGAGGCTGCTTTAAGTAAGAGAAATTGATCAGAGTGGTTTCAAAAGTTTAAGAACGGTGAATGTAATGTCGAAAACAAAGAATGCGATGGTAAGCCGAAAATGTACAAAAAAGTATTATTGGATGAAGATTCGTGCCAAACGCAACATTAGGAGTGGCTCGACAATCAACGAAATTGTGTTCATATAGAAACTGAAGCCGAGAGATGCTGAACGCCGATTTGTTTATGTGAAATGCTGCTCGCCATGCATAAACGAAAGGGTTTTTCGCATTGCACAGACACCGGTGATGAGAAATGGATTCACTACGATAACCCAAACATCATGAGGACCACCTGGCCATGCTTCAACATCGGCAACCTAGCCGAATATTCATGAAAAAACGCATGTCGCGTATTTGATTGATGTCATGTATTATGAGTTGCTAAATCCGACCGAAACTATATATTACTGAGGCTTAATACCGAGCACAATTGATGAAATTTAATACATGTTTGACCAAAAATAACATTTTAATTTTGAACATGTAAAAAATATTAATTTGTCGGATCAGATGCACGCGCCCCTTTTGGCAAAATATGAACAAAATCGTACCGTTGCAACCTAGCGAAATTAGGCTCCGAGCTAAATATTTCCATGCAATACATTTTTGACCACACATAACATTTTAATTTGGACATGTAACAAATATTAATTTGGCGGTCAGATCCACGCGCCACTTTTGGCAAAATATGAATAAAATCGTACAGTTGCAACCTAGCGAAATTAGGCTCCGAGCTAAATATTTCCATGTAATACATTTTTGACCAAAAATCTCATTTTAATTTTGGACATTAATATTTTTTACATGTCCAAAATTAAAATGTGATTTTTGGTCAAAAATGTATTACATGGAAATAGTTTGTTTGGAGCCTAATTTTGCTAGGTTACAATGGTACCTAACTTTACATGCAGTGTATTTGGAATAAAATATAATATAAAACGTAGCGGGGCTAATTTCGCACAAGAGTTAGAGGGATATGTGTTGCCTGATTTTATTTTTAATTTTGGGGATATAATTCGAGGATAGACACTCAGAAATTCTGCGGCGTTTTTCGATGTAACCTTTGCATCTCGGCTTATACGAAGGAATCGTGTATCACATTTTGGTACGAAGCTTGCACCGAATCTATTTGGGTTGTAGTTTTAAAACTAGTGCAATGATTACATCGAAAGGAAATTTTTGGTTAACTATTGTTTAGCGAATTTAAAATAATTCGCTAAGATATTGTGTTGATACTTTGTATGTAAGGTCAAAGTATTTTCCGTATATTTGTAGTATGGTCAGCAGTACAGTTTGGCGAGACATCTAATTAAAGATTTTAAAACACGGTAAAGTATAAAATATAATTCAACAGGTTGTTTTGATAATAAAATACATAGGTTTTAAATTTAAATCTTACACTCAACTCACTTTACAATGTAACTTGTATGGTAACAGTTTCAAAGTACACTAGCTTCGTAATTAGTCCTACGATGCATTAATTTGATTTAAATGTAATTGGTCACATATTTTGATGCAGACTATAACGCTTTTGTTAAGATGCAAAACTTACTTCGATGAACTTTTGTGCTGGAATCATATACGTAATTATTTGCGTAGCATATCAAATTTTTTTTCGAGTGTGTAACTTTACGTACGTATGTTTTTAAAGTAAAGCTCTACGAAAAAGAGTGGAAGCCTCAGTATGTGAAACATGGATAAACCCCGCCACACCAAAAAAAATATTTGGGGAAAACTGCACTTGGGGCGCTAAGAAAGGGGCTGGTTTATAATCTAATGATTTTTGTAGAGCTGTATAGTCAAGGAAAAGGAAGAGAGTTGTGTTAATCTTTTTGCTTTGAAACCGATCCTTTCTATACGAAAAAAATTGCAAGTCACTAAAATTAGAAAAGATCAAATCAGATTTGCTAATTAGAGTTGTGAACAAAAAAAATCATAAGATCATAAGTGATATTGACAAACGCAATTTGGAAGACGGAATTTGACGGATTCTAAATTAAATTATTTGACAATATTTTTGGCTTTTAAAGTATTTATTGGATTAAATTATATTAACAAAGAAATAGAGCTGCAATTTATTATTTATATGGGATGAGAAGGGGATATGCACCAATACCGCAAACCATATTAATTTCAATCAATATCAAAAGTTATTTAGTTTTAAAATATAAGTTTTCATTTCCATTAAATTTGATCCGAATTGTGAAAATTTGCAATTTGCGCTTTTCATACGACACTATATTCAGAACTTTATCAATATCAACTTAATGTATATTACCAAATTGCACTAATGGAATGTAGCTGAAGAACGAAAAGTTGTAACAAATTTCTCATGTATAGAAGTTCAACCATTTTTTATATCATAAAACTTAATTTTTGAATACATTTAAAGCTTATATTCTTATGTGTAGTACTAAGGCATACACATCTCAAACAATAAATTTACTTTACGTGTAAAATAAATTATAAATTCGTTTGTTCATATATTTCGATTTCGAACACTTAAAAATAAAATATAAATAATATTTTTAAAAGGAAATAGAAAACATAAGAAAACGGAAAAGTTGCGGGAGCACAACATTAAAAAATCACTTTTCTATTTTTACAGAATTTTTAGTTTTTTCGTTGTTGTGCTTTTCCAAACAAAACCGACTCTTTACAAAGATGAACATTTTTTGTTTTGTTTTGTGGGTTTTCTCAGTTCATGAAAAACTGTACTAAAAAATTTTCCTGATTTTTTTTTTTCAAAACATCTGCATCATTAAATCTAGTTTTTTGATTCTTTCCCGTTCTGGCAAACGCTAACATCAGCGAGTGAAAAATTGTGACTTATAGTCTTTATAATGTAAAAAAAGTAAAATTACAAAAAAATAAATTGAAATGAGGACTTTTGGTTGGCAGTAAAAGCTATATGCATACAACACCAACAACAAAAAATCCTGCAAGAAAAATCAATTTTCAGAGTAAGCGTTTTATTTTTTGTTTTGTTTTATTTTACTCTCCAATGAACGAGGAAAAAAGCACACGAGAGCTTTTTGTTTTTGTAAATTGATGCAGTTTATAAATATTTTTATATTACATTTCTATTAATAAAAAAAATGTTATTTATTTAAATTTGTGTATACATACGAGTATATACAGATTCAAACTGTAAAAACGCTATATACGGTCATGAAAAATAATACAAAATTTAAAAAATTGGGTATGATGATACCGAGCACAATGAAAAGCGCGCAAGTAAGCTAAAAATATAAACCAATCTCTATATGTAAAGTATGTATGTACGTATGTATATAAGACGACAAATATTAAAAACGACAAACATTGTTTGTCTCTCTTGGGAGGCAAATATGACAACAGAATCCAGATAAGAAGTTTACATTGCCTCGTCAGCGCATAAAGCACAAAAAAAGTATAAAAATTGGATATACAAATTTTTTTTGTTTGTTTTATAGAAAATTTCCTTATAGTCGTAAAAATTGATGACGATGAGAGAAGAAAAATCGCTTAAAATTTTCGCGCGATGGTTTTATTTTGCATGAACAAAGAAAAATTAACCGTTATATTATGTAAAGAGAGAAAGTTTTAATGTAAAAAATTGTAAGTCAAATATTTTATATTTTAATTCTAATACACAGTGCGTAATGCAGTTATGCCACTTCTAATGCAATGGAAGCTTTTACTAAACAAAAACCTGATCAGAAAGGATTGATTATATAGTTACGAACTGTACTCCTTACAGATATAAATCTCAGTGGTTGGGTGGTAAATGGTGGTAGGCATGATAAATAGTGGCATAGTGAATTATTATTGTGTTTTATTTGCAAAACGAATTATGAATACGTATCGAATGACTAAAATTTGTAACATGTGGTGTCAGAAGTGAGATTTTGCTAATACTAGCAATGGTGAAAACCATAAACACTCGCACATCCTAGCAATTGAAGAATAAGCTGCAAAACCTCGGGCTTTCAACCGAAGGCAATAAAAGCGAGCTACTTTCCAGACTACAGAGCGTCATAGGCGACAACCATCACCGACGCCAGCATAATCAGGGATGCCGCCAGTTACCCCAAATGTTGAGCACAAAGCCAACCGCAGCGATGGACTAAACAAAAATAATCATTTCAGTACAGCCGCCTACACCCTGAAAAAAAGGAAATGCAAGCAGCCCAGGCCGCCAAATGTGATCAACAAAATGCTCAATTGGCAGTACTACGAATAGATCAATCCGGTCAGCTTGTCGATTTGCACAAACAGTAGAACGCGTAGAATGAAAAGCTCGACCAAATTGAGCCTATCCAAGATCTTTAAATTAAAAAGCTTCGAGGAGATAAAAAAAGTCCTTTTGGGAGAAAGTCGATAGCCTGCTCAAGGAACTTGATGTATAAATCAGGCAAGAGCTTGAAAATAAAATTAAGCAAGTGGAGGCTTGCCTTGAAGCACATACCTCGCAATCTATAGGAGATGGCCAGCTAAATAAAAAGTTTTGAAGCGAAATAGTTGTCAGAAGCTCGAGGAATTTTAAAACCTCCGACAGTTCCACGAAGCAGTAGAGCACAATTTTTGGGGCGCAGAGGGCAGCTCAACGCACTAATTTTGTCTCTTCGAAGCAAAGCTAAAGATGTCTTGCAAGCTGTATCCGTAAATGAAAGGAGTTATGAGCGGGTCATGACCGAGTTAGAACTAAGATGTGGGCTCGTCTGCGAACTATGCAAGAAACAACTCCAAAGCAAGCAGCAACAAGTTGTAACGGAATTCTATTATATCTCGTTATCAACCCATACCCAATAATCTTTACGTTGATCAGAGTAATTTCACCATGATCTTGAGAAGATATGATCTTCATAGAAATTCATTAAACACTTAGTCAAACTGGAATTATCTACTTTTCTATATGTTTGTTGTTGCATTCATATAAATGAAATTGGTATAAGATGCAATACGATAAACATAAAATTATTTCTTGTTTACATTGATGATGTATCCATATTTTTTGTGCTGTGCACACGAAAAAGCAAACGTTCTACATAAAGTTAACTAAATGACCTATGTAGACATTTTAAAACGTTGCAATTTTCGTCGTACATAAATATAATTTCCACAAGTGCGTGAAATTTAGATTTATGTCACGTTGTTTCTAATGTGCGGTGTTTGTACTAAAATTTTGCTGATTTCGGGAAAATTACATGAATTGGTTGAGAGAGAAGTATATTTCCATAACTAAATTTTCCCCCTCTCTTCTCTGTCAACCAGTTTAGTGTTGTATAAATACCGCGCACTATTTTTTGGTAGAGGCAGTTAAGTTTTAGTGAAGAAGGTATACTAACTTAATTACTCACAGAACATAAGCCGTGGTAATTAAGTAGTAATAGAAATTAGGCAATAGACATTAATTTTTTTAAATAAGTCGAAGTTTTTTTTTGATTTTGCATAAATAACGTAGTTCTTGGTGTAACAGGATAAACACTTGTTTTTATTGTGTTTTTTTTTGTTCGAGAATTCGAGGGAGTTCGAGTTTTACAAAATACTAACATAAAGGGGCCCAATTGGTAAAGGGTCTAACAGCCGCTCCATTAGGGGCGGAAATCGCGCAAGTGCATTAGCACGCGGGTTTCCTTCTGCTAGTAACGCTTTACCAATTTTTACTTACTAACTATTAAGGCCTGAGGCCAAAATAATTAAATTTTGTTGTTTTTGTTTATTTTTACTTCCTGTGTATCTTAGGGTAATTATGTTATCCTAAATTTTTTTTTATTAAACAACCACGGTGGGCATGCCAGCAATGTGAGGCATGAATCTCACCAATTTGGGTCTGATGCCTTATTCACTTAATTTAAACTCCTGGTTTTGACGGCATAGTCTAGGCCGTCTCATCTTTTTTTCTTTTACGTGCGGTAATCTAGGCCACTGCTCATGCACCCCATCACCCACGACCAATGTACCCCTACTTGATTGAGCTGCGGGTACCTAAGCCGCACGGGGTGTAAATACTATGGTAAAAATTCTATGATCCAGTTTGGCCTTCAGCAGAAGCTGAGGTTAAGCTGTTTCAAGTGGCGCCCGAATGGGGCCCAAAATTGGCGCAAATGATTGGTATAAGTTGCCAAAAGATTTTGGAATCGTTTATGAATCCCAAATTTAATTGAGGATTTCCTCCTAAAATTGAATGATTGATTGTTTGAAAACTCGCACTCCGAGGAATGAACTGATATTCGTGGTAGCATCTGGGATTTCAACTATGTTTAATTACAGATTATTTATTAATTCACTCATCAGATTGTACGGTTTTCGGTACCGTGTACCACCAACAGTTTTGATTTATTCTGCCAGCAAGGGAGAACGACACGTTTCCCTGATGTAATGAGCATACCTCTTTCTCGGCCGGAAAATTTTTTGAGAGTATAAAGGGCTGCACATTCTCAGGTTATCAAGCGTGCCATTCCGTCTCCTGGTCTGTAAAGCCGAACTGCCCCAAAATTTTAATTTTTCCTCTGTTAAATGCTTATGACTATCGGTAAGAAATTAGCACGAGCCGTAGGATAAGTTTATTTGTTTTAAAATGTGAATTTCTAAGTCAGTGCGTAGTTAGGTTATTACATAAATCCAATTAAATTTTTCATCCTCCGGGATGGGGTTGCCAGTTCTCTCATTGTTAGTTGTAGGCGCGTTCACGGTATAATGTGTTTAGCTGTCCAATCCGGTTTTCTATCAGTGAACGGATATTGATGAGGGTTTCGGACATAAGTTAAACACTATTATACCACACTGCAGAAGTCCTTGGTGATAACCGGCGTGTTATCATCCCCAATAGACAGCAATAGCAGCTGTTGTTAGAGGCCTGTAAATGTCTCATCAACATCAGTTGACTTACATGGTAACGTTTTTGTTACCCACGTAGGTGAGGTGAACGTTTACCCATGTTTCTCTGAAGTGAGTAAGACTGCCAACTGCGGATACTAACACATTAGTGTTATCTGTTCATCATAGCAACAAGGATCACCTTGTGTTTTAGATTAAGGCAACTGCTGCAAGATGGGGAACAAAGAAACATGTTCATCGAAATTCAATTTAAATTCAATTCCTTTTCCCATCCTTATTTTGACCTAAATTAGTGAAATTTTTGTTTCAGGAGTAAGTGAAGAAGAAGTGGTTGTTTTTGTTTTATTTAGTTTTAAAATTAATTTTTTAGTTTAGATTAGGTCTGTTTAAGTTAGGATTTTTTTTAATAATGATATATCCAAGTCAATTAAGTAGAGATGAATTGCTGGTAGAATATGAATTAAGAGGAATGCACACGGAGGATCGTCAGCAAGCGATAATCGTCCTTGAGGGAGCCTTTAAACGAGAGCGAAAATACCTTTTATGTGCCCTGCTAGTTGCACGTGAGGCAGCTCAAGAATGTCCACTCCAAGAGGCAATAATTTGTTTTAAAAAGTTGGAGGAGGTTCGAAAATTGCTGAGAGCCTGGATATGGGTAGTTTAACCATAGATGAGCTGAACCCAGTTTTCTACACCAAACTATTTCATATCCTAGGTCGAATCGACCTAAGCCCTGATTCCGAGGTATTCGACGATACAATTGGTGAGATGAAACAAAGCTGGTCTAAACTAAGGGATATCGGGTGGTCCCGAATAGATTACATTATGACGCTGCGAGAGGCCGATAATCAGCTAAAAAAAATTATTAGTAGTGTCACACGAAGCCAGAGTTCTTCTGGGAATTAGTGATGATGCGCAAGACCAGCAAACGAGTGCGCTGTTGCCCTTAAATAATACGTTAACTGATTCAGCATCACGTGCGTATTATACAAATGAGCGCAAGCAGCAACAACATCACAGGTTATTGCGAAAATTGCACGATATTGCCGATGTATTTAGTTCGGCTAAAATAACATCAGAAAAATCATTACCGAGAGACACGCAAGTAACAGATGATCAGATAGTCCAAAATATAAATAGTACTAGACCATCGCCACAATCATCACAAATAACGTTACAATCAACGTTAAATTCAAATGTCGTATGTAGTGGGACTGACATAACATCAAATAGCTCACCGTCAATCTGCATCTGATTAGAAGACGATGAAAATCTTTCGGAAGGTGTAATTGATCAAGTTGGTGAACAACAAACGTTACATCGATTATCTGATTAAATATCATCTCAAGACAACGAATGTCACTGCCGACATCACAGCGAGAAATTGTTAATGACACAGAATTAGATCATAGTGATACACTGCAAGATAATCATTGGGTTGTTGATACTTTCTCTCCGAAAGATAAATTATCAAGTTTAGCACCTTTACCAAATAACAAGACTTCGGAATCTAACTTTAGGAAGCTACCTATCAAATTAGGTAATAAAAACAGAATGAGAGTCTCTAGAAACAAAAAAGCTCACCTCGCAAAAAGAAGAAGAGGTGTAAAAATCACAAGCCATTGTCATATAGAGATCGCAAGAGGCAATTTAGAATCGTACAGATATCGGGGCGATTCACAATCCAATATATTGACACTAACAAAATATATTTCAAGATAGAGAGAGAGTTCGTAAGGTATTTAACTCTTACACACATGTACAAAGTGTGTTTTAACCGGAAGTTCCTAGCGATGACTCTCCATCGAAATTGGAAACGCCGCCGTAGAAAACACAAACGAGTACCTCATCCACTTTCCCATTAGACCATCTATGTGTAGTCGGGCATGTACATAGATGATGTAATGGTAAGGTGAAGGCTGGTATACCGCGCGCGAAATTATGAATATACTAGCGACACTAGTTAAGACAATAGTCTTAGGAAATTATAATATTAAGTTTAGTTTAAAGAAAGGATGAGGTTGGCTCAACCCCATTCAGATTAGTTAGCTAAGTGGGATTGAGGTAGCGCCATCTACAATATTAGTTGTAGGTTAAGTTAGGGATTACGAAAATTAAGAAAAGTTAAAAAATAAAATTAAAGATAAAAAAATGAAATAAATATCAAAATTGAATTAGTATTAGAACGAAAACGGTAAAGATTATGTGATACAGTGTAGAACAGGACAAAGGAGTACCAAGCCAGCAGAGGCTATACTGAATATTTGTTCAACGCTCAGCAAAAATAGGAACAGTTTTGTACGGTCCATTTTACAAGAAGCCGAAGTCGTTAAATGTCACCGTCAGCATAAAGAAAATAACATAGCCACTTGGATCTTCATGTAAACTGTCAAGATCATCATGGAGTAGAATTGTTCTTGAAAAGAGATTTCGAGATGAAGCTGCGCTGTGTTTATTAATGTGGCGTTGGAGTAAGGAAAACGAAAAGCTGTTAATAACACCAAACTGTATATTCAGTGAATCAAACCCGAATCTAAGAATTAGCATATGATGTTGTACTCATTGACCAAAAATCCAAAGACATCACTAATAGTTATTTATATCGCGTGCCCCATCAAAGTATTACGAGAGTCCGGAGCACAAATCTCGCTACAATTAAATCATTATTTACCAAGTGGAACATCACATTCTGAAGAGACTTGGCTGTAATCATACCTTATAACCAGATAACAACTACGTTTTGATTTCCGACGATACAATTCAACTATACCTGGACCCTAGTTCCTTAAACTGAAAATAATAATAAAAGTTACATACGCATCTAGAATAAGTCATAAGCATAGTACGAAATCATCATAAGAGGGTTTAACATTCAAACATTACCTGCCATATTTCTGAACCAGATAGAGGAGCCATTTCTTCGTGAAGTTAGAGGATGAATGTAAATACTCGTATATCGACGATATGATACATCGGGTTATGAGATTCATCCAACATAGTTCGACTCGAGGTCTTACCGTCCAAACCGTAACTGGAGACAAAACAATTATGTATCACCGAACAGCAGGGATTCTACAATAAACTGGCAAGTAAACCACATTTTCTTATCATCAAGTTATCTCTAACGACCAAACTAAGCCAGAACTAAAATAGGGATACGTTACCAAGATTGCTAAGCAGAAGGATGAAACCAATTAGCGGTAATGTAAATGTCGACGTTTCTGTTCCTACTCAACGTTCAGCGTTAACCTTGGGGTAGTACCACATCCAGAGCTCAGAAGGAACCCACCCAGGACCCATCGGGAAAACTTATTATAAATTAAGTAATTACCATGTAGATAGGATTTATTGTAATATAAGAAAACTAGGTTAGCTAGTATTAGGTTAGCAAGTATAGTAATAATTTAGTTAGCCACAAGTTTTTCGTGTACCTAAGAAAAACTAAAAAAATGGCAGAAGGAAACTTGAGAGGATTAAGATTAAGATTAGTATTATAATAGTATATTAATTTAGACAACAACCTATAGGATTTAATTTAGCGAATAAGAATTAGTTTAATAAGTATTTAGTGCCCGGCTAGCTCAGTCGCTAGAGTACGAGACCATCTCATGGTGTAGGGGTTCCCCATGTTGAGTGATTCCACTCAGACTTCATGAGTGTACTGAATAAATTGTAACGAACTTCGGTTTGATGCCTCTTGGTGGTTTGACTCACATTCTTTTTCAATCCTTAGTTTTTTCGTTTTTTTTTCTCTTTACTGATTTTTTTTTATGATTCGCGTTAACATTTGATCGTCATGATGGGTTAAAATTGTATTCCAATGGGGTAGTGAATGATTTAAGTGAAATGTGTGTTTAAGCTAGGCCTTCCATAGATATAAACAGACGCTTAGAGCACACTTAATTGTTATATAGTTGTTGGTAACGATGGCTGAACCTGCATGTGTAACGGAATCCGCCCATACAGCTATACGCTATCCAATAAAAAAGTGTGCAACCAATCAGGTTACAAATGGCGCCGAAACAAGAACCGTAAGGGTCAATTATATTTTTTTTTAATATTTTAATTTAACGTAGAGTAAAATTTGATTAATTGTGTTTAAATTCGAATCTAGATAGTAAAATCAATTTAGTTGGTGGTCCTAACAAGGAGGTGGCTTCACCACCCATCGGTCATTTGAAAACTGCTTAATGTCCTTGCGGTTATTCCATCTTAGTTTTATTTTGACCTTCAGATTTTTAACAAATCACATTTTTATCAAGTGATTTGTCCGTCATGCCGTTTGTTGTTTTTTTTGCTTCTTGACTTAGTTTATACCAGTACCATTACTTTATTTGCTTAAATCCGTTTAATTTTAAAGGTCGATGGTACACTTATTTGCGTTACACTTGATGGTTCATGAATTGAATTCCGGGTGGTGCAATAAGAAAATGTCTTTTAGAAATTAAATGTGGTATCTTTTAATCGTCATTTTTAATTTACTATTCAAACTTACTGTTCTAATTTTTTCGCGACCGTAATAATTATTAATGATTGGCAAAAATTTAATGCTGGATTAAATGGTTCGGAAGAAGTACCAAACTCCCAACCTGAAAGCCAAACTGTCACATGTAAAAGACTCTCCCGATGTTGAACTAAACTTGATCAAACAAAAATTTCCCGAGATTGATGAATCTTTGGAACGAGTCGAAGAAAGCTCAGCACAAGACGAGAAATATTGATTATTGTACAAAACAGTATACTGGAGAGATCGAGTTTAAAGACTGGGGAACTCATTTAGCATTTCGGTAATTAGTATATTAGTCGGGACTTTAGAACGAGTAGCACGAGCGTTAAGCAAAAGAACAAAAAAGAAACATTTACTCCGGATTTTCTAACTGAGATTGAAAAAGCGAACTATCGCCTGAAGACCCGCTGCCAAACGATGAGATATTACAGATTCTAATGGATAACATGAATTCTGCCTTAAAAACGCGATTAGTAACAAACATATTTATTCCATTGAGAAATGTAGACGGACCTGTGATTTTATTTTATTTTTATTTTTTTTAATCCATGCCATCTTTTCTGGGGCCGAAGCACTTCCTGCTCTTTCGCGGTTGATTTTCCCGTCTTACATTACGCAATTCCTGCCAAATCGAAGATGTACGGCTATAAGACCGATTTAAGTTACCATCTGCGCATTGCATAGCTCCATGCCAGCCTATAGCACTGGACATGGAAGATGGGTCCTAGTTGTGTTCCTTTTAATCATAGATCGTAATCTGTTGATGAACATTTCTTTTTGAATCCTGCCCCTATCGGGATTCGAACCCGGTACCACTCGATCCAAGCGCCAAAGCTTTAACCACTGTGCCATTTGGTCGGACCTGATATAACTATGAACAAATCTGGAACACAACTGGGCTCGTTCCGCGGCGCTTAATTGAGTCCCGAAGACGTCCGCACCAGGGGTATCTACAAGTCGTCGTTACAAAACAAACAATACCGCAAAACTTGAATCGGATCAAGCGGGATGTGAAAGTGACGACGTGGTTTGCTGGAATTGCAAAGATCTTGGCCATAAATTTCTATATTGCAAAATGAAAAAAACGCATCAATTCTGCGAAGGTTGTGGATTAGCTGGAATAGACAAACATAATTGTATGAGATGTCAAAAGAAACGAATTCAGGGAAATGTTCCACCGAACGCGTCACATTTGGGAGAATGCCGTTCGGGGAAACCATTGGCCCCCACCAATTAATCG
This sequence comes from Nephrotoma guestfalica, assembly GCA_963691935.1. Taxonomy (NCBI): domain Eukaryota; kingdom Metazoa; phylum Arthropoda; class Insecta; order Diptera; family Tipulidae; genus Nephrotoma; species Nephrotoma guestfalica. The sequence goes on along the minus strand of OY829914.1, from coordinate 209,507,457 downwards.
AACCAACGACGGTCAATTTCCAAATAATGGCTACTAATAATACTAGGCCTGTTATGACTCCAAATTACCGATTGCAACGTATAAAAAACTACTGGAAACAACAAAAATCTTATAACCATTTTTGAACTGTAACCGAATTTTTAACTCTAAAATTTGGTTTACTCGATAGTTGTTCCAGTGTTAGCATTCTTCGCAAAAACAGTGTACAACCGATAAATTCACTAGGATTAAAAGGAACCAAACTAAATACATACATCCAAATTGCAGATGGTTCTACTAATCCAGTGATTGGTCACGTATACTTACCAGTAACCTACCTACAAAAAACGGAAAATCCAAAATTTATCTTGGGGTTAATTTCTGGAAAACATTGCTCCAGACATAATTAGTGAAGTCACAGAGACGAGTATGAAATCAAACAGAAAAACCATCGATCAACACGAACTGAGTATCCAACACAGGACAAAACTTGATCAAATAATCAAGGATTTCGCTTCCTTTGAAACGAACGGGCTCGGTAGAACAGATCTAGTAGAGCACCATATTGATGTTGGAAATCAAACACTTAAGGAATGGTTGTGCTTACTCTTCAAATCTCTTTAAAGCCGATAAAATGTTATCCTCAAATATAACAGGAGTTATTGATACGTTGTATCTGCTGGTATTGTTATAAATCATATTAGCAGGGTATCCTTCAATTTCGCGTTTATTCCTAAAGTATTTCAAAAATTGTTTTGGATTTACTTTGATTTTTCCTTGAATTTGATCGAGAAACGACCTCTATTTTGATTTGAAATTAAATTTCAAAATCGTTACTATGTTGTAGATTCTTGCTATGTATAAGGTAGATTTCAAAATCCTTATTTGCGATTTAAAAATAATTCAATGAGACAAGTCTATCTAGTCAAACCGATGTTACGAAGTGAAAGAGAGTTAATATTGCAATTCTATTCCGTATCAGGCTTCCGATTTAAAATTAGTTTTCTGAATTTGAATTGAATCATAAAACTAATTAAAAATTGTATCAAAAATGCATATAACATTTGTATTGGGAGTGAATCAAAACGGAGTCGAAAAAAAAGAATCAAAAATGAAGTCTCCCATATAGAGGCGACCTCATATTTGACTCGTTTCTGAGTTAGCTTGTTTAAAGGGTGTGCCGTGCAAAAATGTCATAATAATGTGTTAGTTATGTATCGATAAATCAAATTCGCTATGAACCGCTTTCAGATTTAGATACTTGGAAGTGAGCAATCCAATTATAATTCTTTAAAATTATTATACAGTGAACTTTAACGGATAGGTTTCAAGTTTGAAGAAAATAACAGAAGTCTATATTTCATACCAAATTTCAGAATCAATATTGAGTATACTAGTGCATCTGTTATCGCTCTTTATAATTATGCTAAGCACCTTACATGTTTTATTTGTACGTTACCAGTTCTCTTATATAATAAATACCTCCTGATCCACAAGCAAAAATATGAAAATAAACCAAACGTTGTTACAATAATCTCTTGAAATATCATTCTAAAACCAACAATATTCTAAATGTCTTCTTATGCATTATATACGTACGGGTACGAGTAAGTAGCCATCAAATTTTCCATATACATAAAATGAAAAATATTACGCCCTTATTTTATTTATTTATTTCATTTTATACTTTTTTGTGTTTTATTTCATTTCGTATTATTTTACTGTGTTTGAACAATGCCATAACAAAATAAACGTAATTAAGATTACTTGAATTTTCTTGTGCTGCTGCTCTGTTGTCTTGCCGAATTCTGTTTTATTTCATTTTCATGAGAAACACACGCGCTGCCTCTCTGGTACATTTTATTTTATTTGTGTTTTTTTTTCCAGAGCTATCCGGCTTTTCATTTTCATCTTCGATCAGATAACTGTATCAATTAAAAGTTTGTATTTTTTTTTTATATGCGTATAACGAACAAAAATTATTTCTTTTGGAACAATTTTATTACCACTTGGAAATTTTGTATCCATAGATCTTCCTTCTTTTCTTAATAAACGCAAGGCAAAAAAAAAACTTCTTTATCATTTTATTCATTCGACTGCGATAACACAATACAATGTTTAATTATAATGTAACCTAATTATGTATATATGTAGAAGAATAAATTGCATAATTTTTTCCTGTTTTCGTCGTATAATAAAGCTACCCCTCCCCTCTTCGAAATACACGATAACAAAACTTCTTTGTTATCTCTCGTTTTTCTTAGTTTTAATTTTTACGTTATATATTAAGGAAATTTGAAATCAGACATCTGATCAAATATATATCTACATTTGTTGTTGTAGAGCAGCACGTGTTCGATTGCAAAACAACAAAAATTTTAATTAAAAATTCGGCAGAGACGGGAGGGATTCAATGTGATTAAGTGTTATTAATTTAATTATCTCGGTAAACTGCTTTATTACGGTTCCAGAGTTTCGTAATATCATCTATAATAAACTAAGATTTTTAATGTGATTCGGATGACCCTTAAATATGTTTGCCATAGATCTAGCAATACGTTGAATAAGGGTTAAAAAGTTTATTTATTCATTTATACCAACAAATGTATAATTTAAGCAAAGTTACGTTATTTTTAGAATATATTGTATACCATTTTTTAGTAAACCTCTAGAGAGTTCAAATTAAGTGAAATTTAGTATTTAGTAAATCGTTTGTTAATTTATAAAGATTAATTCTACACATTTTCATGTCACAACAATATTTCTTGTGTCCCAGTTTTCGTTTAAAGCATTTTCTTCATTTTGTTGCAACAAAAAATTTCATTAAAATGATGCGAAATAGTACATTTAGTCATTCAACCAATTCAATGATCACCTAAAAACTAATACCAGAGCCATCTAGATTAATAGCATTATATATCATTATATACTCTTAATTTACATTATATACTTGATTTACTTTATATACTTGAATTCCTTCTATATGTTATTTTAAATGTAATTTTACTACAAATTACACTTAAATACCGAGCTGAAATCGGATATCAAAATACTACCGAAATTCAGTTCTGCTCCAACATTCGATTTGATTTTACAAATAAATAAATAATAAAATTATTATTATAACTTAAAATATACTTGTATAAATTACAACATATAGTGTTTGTTAAAAAGTAACCAACCACCTTAAGATTTTCCCATAACAAATTTGGTGGCAGCGGAGGGATATGATATGATGTAATGTGATGTACAGTGCTGGGAAAAAAAAGTGGGACAAACGAATTTATTGCAAATTGGAGTCTTTTTTTGCTAAAATTACAAAACTTTTGAAAACAATTTGTTTATTGTTTCATTTTAAATACATGTATGACGTAATTTTTTGAAAAAAAAATTTACCTGCAATTTAGGGGCAGAACCCCGAAAAATGCCAAAATATTCAAAATACGTTGATGGGTGTTAAAGTAATGTAATAAATTAAACACTTATTTTTTATTTTTTTGTTTGTGTCAATCAATAATTTATAGAAGTTCAATCTTTAATATTAATATTTTTTTGGACCGCCTCTTGCTTTTATTACAGCGATACACCTCCGATTCATTGAATTTGATAAATTTCTCAAAGTCGCAGGAGATATGGATTCCCAAATCGTCATCAACAAACTTTTTAAAGCTTCAATCGATTCTGGGCGCTTCCTTGCTACTTTTAGCTTCATTATAGACCAAATATTTTCAATTGGATTTAAGTCTGGACTATACGGGGGCCAGTTCAACACATCGATACTGTTTTCTTCGAAGTACTTTTTTACCTTTAAATGAAGAGATAAGAAAAAAACAAGTTTTTAACAAATTATTTATGTTTATCTGAAAGCCAGTTTGTCTATCTACAATTCAAAATTAATAACTCACCACTTTGGCGGTATGGCACGGAGCGTTGTCCTGTTGAAAAATAAATGGGCAAGTCTCGCCAAAGAACTTTAACACAGAAGGCTCTAATCCGTTCTGAAGGACCTGCAGATAAACAGCAGCTGTCACGCTGGAACTAAGGAAGCACAATCTACCGGTTTCATGTCCAGAAAAGCATCCCCAGACCATAACTCCTTCATTTTTCGGTGGAAGTCTTAAAAGACATTCGTTGCTAAGTCTCTCGCCCGGTTTTCTCCTTACTAGAATTCTTCCATCTCCAACATGTAGCTTGAATTTTGATTCATCGGAGAAGATCACTTCATTCCACATCTCTGGAGTCCAAGAAACATGCGCCTGGGCCCATAGCAAACGTTTTTTTTTCACTAGTAGTGTGAACTCAGGCTTCTGGACTGGTTTAAGTGCTCTCAAACCAGCTTTAACAAGTCTCTTTCTCACTAAGCTGGCTGAAATTTTTTTTCCCGTTGCTCGCTCAAGATCCTGTCTTATGTCTGATGAAGTTTTAAAACGGTTCCGACGACATTGTAATATATATTATAAAACGATCTTCCACTGGAGTTGACTTTCTGGGCCTTCCAGAGCCTTTCTTTCTTTGTGTACTGCCCATCTCTCGCATTTTTTTAAGATTCCTCGCTACAGTACTTTTAGGAATGTTTAATCTTTCAGCTATTTCACGAATGGTTAAATTTGCTCGCGCCAAAATCAACATATTGCTTTTACACTGCTCACTAACTTGTCCCATTTTTTTTAACTAAAATTGCACTTTATTCTTTATTTGACTAGAATCACTTACAGAATAACTTAAACCTTACAAATTATGCACTATTTATACTCAAAAACAAAATTACAGGCAATAAAACATCTGCACCCTAATGACGGCCGAGAACGGTAGGCGTAAAATAAAATAATTGCTTGACCAATTTTTTTGCACATCAGTTGCGGGGTTGTACCGGTGTAATTAAAACAAAAGGCGGTCCAACAAAATATTAATATTAAAGATTGAACTTCTATAAATCAATAAAACACAAACAAAAAAATAAAAAATAAGTGTTTAATTTATTAAATTACTTTAACACCCATCAACGTATTTTGAATATTTTTGAAATTTTTCGGGGTTCTGCCCCTAAATTGCAGGTAAATTTTTTTTTTCAAAAAATTACGTCATACATGTATTTAAAATGAAACAATAAACAAATTGTTTTCAAAAGTTTTGTAATTTTAGCAAAAAAAGACTCCAATTTGCAATAAATTCGTTTGTCCCACTTTTTTTCCCAGCACTGTACATACTTTAATGTGATCTTAAAACGATAAAAAACTATTCGTACATCCATGAACAGTCAATCCCGTTGTGGTAAATCTATTCGTGAAAAACGTGTGGTGAACATTTTTAAAATTAATTATCATTTAAATCATAAGTGAAAAATGTTCTTAAAATCGAAAATATGGCACCATTATATAAAATATGCCAGTTCGTGTGGTGAACATTTCTAAAATTTATTAGTTAAATTATAAGTGAAAAGACGGTCTTAAAATAAAAATATGGCACCGTTATAAAAAAGACGCCAACTCAAAAACCGTAAAAGTTTAGCGCGTATTATAGTGGTTGACTTCCAAAGTGAAATTTAAAAACCTAATATATAAAAAGTTGCTAAAATATAATACTAACTAACTAATAACATTGATAAATATAATAACCTGTTGAAAATAATCAGTTCTAAAATCTACGTAAAATTATTTAATTAATGTACATCTTATGTATTATAACTGATAATACACATATAAAATTTTTGCATACTTATTAAAGCATAGTTTATTAAAAACAGTTCAATTAATAAATATTAAAATTCATAATCAAAATTATTATTGTAATAATGTCGTACTAAAGCAAAACATTTTGCGCCACATTGCAAAAAGAAATCAAAAACGAAGGTCAATACTTGAAACGAAAATAATTTTATGTTATATTGATCGAATTCAACTTAATTGATCTATCATCTATTCTGCATTCAACGGTATATAATAGTAAAGTGGAATTAATATATCAGCTGTAAAGAACAATAGTTCATATACATCATCACAACAAATCTGGATAAGCGTTCTACTCAATTAAAAGTTCCTGCATTAAAATCGTAAATTTATTGGATTAACATCTTTAAGAAATTCACATCGTATACGTAATAAATGGCAATCATAATCATTCATCAACTTAACCGAAATCAACTGAGGAGTAATGAACAATTCCCAGCTTTCATTTACAATTTAATTTTGTAAGTTTTTATAGTTTTAATTATTATTATTAAAAATCAAATTTAATTTAATTAATTATGCATACTAATATCTAGAAATAACATTTTACACAATTTATTATTATTAATCAGTTTATTACGCAATAGGAAAATCGCAAAAAATATCGAAAAAGATACCAAAGAAATTTTACCTATAGTTATCAACCCATCGACATCACTTTTACCTTATTATAACATAGAATTTCCATTAATAATTGAAAAGGGAAAAATTCCTTCAAGTTTTCAAACTCATTCGGTAAATTCACAAGAAATTCTCACGACTACCATGGAATTTAATTTCGATCGTGCTTTTAAATTAATTCCGGAGTTTAATGGAGCTCATGATAAGCTTCATAGATTTCTTCATTGTTGCAATATAGTGTATAAAGATCTGAAGACCGATAACAATACAGCAGCGTTCCTGGAGTTAGTTCAAGCCAAATTAGTAGACGATGCTTACAATAAAACGGTATTAACAAATTCATATAAATCTTGGCTAGGAATTGCAGCAAGACTTGAAATCCAAATTTTTCAATGCTAGAGCTTTTGAACATGTACAAGTAGAACTAGTGCAGGCTCGACAGCATTTTAATGAAACCGTAAGAGATTTTGCAAGTCGGATTGAAAATTTATTAGCAGGATTAAACAAATCTTCTCTTGGGGTTAATGATAATAGTAATGTAGACAAAAATATACAACTTTTAAATGCAGGTATGATAATTTAAAGGATGCTATTGCTAAGGCAATTGAAGAAGAGTGTTTATCTACTTTTAATAAGGGAAAAATTTCTAAACCCGAAGATAACTCCAATTTGATTAATAACCCAACTAAACAAACTAAATGTCAAATTTGCTCAAAAATTGGTCATAGTGCAAAAACTTGTTACAGTCTTAATTTGACAAACCAACAGCCAAACTCATTTCGAACAAATCCATCGAATTTATTTTATAATAATTCCAATTCAAATCTCAATCGTCAATTTAAACCAAACTCCCATCTAATGAATAATGCTCCTCGAATTAATCAAATGCTTGTCTCATGTGCTTACTGTAAAAAACGTGGACATCATATTAGTGTATGCCGTTCCCGAACCAGAGTTAATCAACAAACAAATAATCATCATCTAAAACTCAAGCGAATCCAATCGGGAATTAAAGGATGTAGCGGTTCGGATTCAAGAGCTGTAAAGCTGCATCCTACTCAAAAAAATAGGCTTACCGACACAGAAATATCTGATTCATTATTACAACCAATAAATTCAACTTTTAACTCTTCTGTATTTTTAACAACTAAACATATGTTCTCATTTTCGATCAATTTTCATAATAACGACATGAAATGCGTAAGTCTTCATTTAAATATTTTGGAACAACCTCAATTTTTCTTAGTAGATACCGGAGCAGATATTAGTATCATAAAAAAACATTTTATTAAACCTGATTCACTTTGTTATCCAAATATAAAGGTTAATGTTAAAGGTATTACTTCTGAATCAATAGAAACTTTGGCATTATGTCCTGCAAATATAAAAATATCAAGTGGTATTGAAATTCCACACAACTTTCATGTCGTTCAATCGGATTTTCCAATAAGTTGCGTGGGTATTATTGGTAATGACTTCCTTCGCACAAACAAATGCAATATAGATTACCTTCGCAATAAGATTATTATAAATCCAATATCAGTTAAAGATCAACAAATTTCGTTAAATCTTTCGTCAAATAATCCACCGATAACTATCCCAAGCAGATCTGAGAAACATGTAAAGATGCGATTTAAAACGGATCATGACAGAGAGTATCTGTGTCCGTCTCAAATGATTGTTCCCGGAGTGTATATTGCAAACACCATTATCAAAGTACTTAATTCTTTTGCAACAATAAGTATTATAAATACGAATGATTTCTCTGTACAATTAGATAATGTATATATAGAGCCAGAAAATTTACACGAATACCATATCTTTAAATTAGGTAACTGGACAGACAAATTAGAAGAACGATTAAAAATTTTAAAAGATGAAATTAATGTTGAGCATATGACTTATGAAGAAAAATCTTCTATATAATAAAAATTTGTCAAGAGTACAATGACATATTTTACTTACCGGGTGACCAACTTTCTGTCACCAATGCTGGTTGTCATCATATTCCCCTGGTACCTAATTCGCGACCAGTAAATGTAAAGCCATATAGATTACCTCAGTCAACGAAAGCCGAAATTAACAGGCAAGTGAATGAAATGGTTCTAAACGGTGTAGTAGAAAATAGTAATAGTCCTTTTAACTCTCCATTGCTATAGTGGTCCCAAAGAAATCAAATGATACTAATAAACGGTGGCGTGTAGTTGTAGATTTCCGTCGTCTGAACGAGATCACGGTAGATGACATTTTTCCTCTCCCTAACATTGTAGATATTTTGGATCAATTAGGAGACGCAGTGTACTTTACCACCCTTGATTTAGCGGATGGTTATCATCAAATTGCTCTTAGTGATGAAGATAAATATAAAACGGCTTTTAGTACTCAAATGGGTCACTACCATTTCACAAGAATGCCTTTTGGTCTGAAGGGTGCACCTGCTACCTTTCAGAGGATAATGAACAATGTTTTGTCTGGTTTACATGGCGTTAAGTGCTTTGTCTATCTTGATGATATTGTCGTCTATGGTTACAATCTTCAAGATCATAATAGAAAATTAAACGACGTATTCGAATGTCTTAGAAAGTGCAATTTAAAGCTTCAACCAAAAAAGTGTCACTTTCTGCGAAAAGAAATTTGTTATTTAGGGCATATCATGGAATCAAGCCAGATCCTTCAAAGCTCGAAGCTATTCATAATTTTCCAGTTCCGACAACTCCAAAACAAGTTAAATCCTTTCTGGGACTAATTGGATATTATCGACGGTTTATCGAAAAATTCTCAGAACTCGCACATCCTATTAATTCTCTACTAAAGAAAAATACACATTTTGTCTGGAATGCCTTTTGTCAGAATAGTTTCGAAATCTTAAAACAAAAAATATCAAATCCTCCAATTTTACAGTACCCCAATTTTGGGAAACGATTCTACGTAACGACCGACGCAAGTGAGATTGCTCTTGGAGCTGTTCTTTCTCAACGAATAGGCGATGATGACTTGCCCGTGGCTTATGCAAGCCGGGTCTTAAATAAAGCTGAGCGTAACTATTCTACAATTGAGAAAGAATTGCTGGCAATAGTATTTGCAGTCAAACGTTTTCGTCCCTATTTATATGGAGTTAAATTTACAATTATTACAGATCATAAACCGTTAATATGGTTAAATAAATCAAAAAATCTGTCTTCTCGATTAATGCGATGGCGAATATAATTGGAAGAGTTCGATTATGATATTAATTACAAAGCTGGAAAGTATAACGCCAATGCAGATGCCTTGAGCAGAATTATAGTGAATTCTGTCAATCAAAGCAATGTCAATGTTATTACTCGATCACAGTCTAAATTAACTAATCAAATAAATTGTGAGCAAATAAATCGCGAGCATAATAAAATACCTATTAAATCAATTCAAGATCCTAATTCCAATCAGCAATTATCAAACATCAATAAAACGTCTCATTCTGGAAATCCTATTATTAAATTAGAAAATGATTTGGACATTCAAAAAATTATACAAGAATTTCACCTTGCACCTATTGGTGGCCACCAGGGCATTGAAAGAACTTTCAGAAGAATAAAATCATATTACTATTTTCCGAAGATGTGGAGTACAATAAGAAAATTTATAACTAAATGCGGATCTTGTCAAAAAAATAAAATTTCAAAAATTAATAAATGTCCTAAGGTAATAACCACTACGTCAAAAAAACCATTTGATAAAATATTTCTCGATGTAGTTGGCCCTTTAAATCCTTCGAACAGTAACAATCGCTTCATGCTTACCATACAAGATGACTTGTCAAAGTTTTCGTTGGCTATACCGTTAGAAAATCAATTATCAGAAACAATAGGTCAAGCTTTTGTAGAACACTTTATCTGTAGATTTGGTGCTCCCTTGTGTGTATTAACAGATCAAGGAACAAACTTTTTAAGTAATTTGTTTAAAAGTTTATGTAAAATTTTAAAAATAAAAAAAATTCAAAGTACTGCGTATCATCCCCAAACAAATGGTGCATTAGAGAGGTCACATCGCACATTAGTGGAATATTTACGAAACTATACCGACAAAGATCCAAATGAATGGGATCACTGGTTACCTTTTGCGATGTTTACGTACAACTCTACCCCCCACTCTTCGACTAATTTAATGCCATTCGAAATTATTCATGGGTTTAAACCTAATATTCCTACAAGTCTCAAACATTCAACCAGATTTTATTACGATCAAGAGGATTATATACAAAATTTACGAACGAAACTTGGAAATTCTTATGAAATAGCTCGTGAAAATTTAATAAAACGAAAAGAAAAATCTAAATTATATTATGATCGAATTACTAACAACGTTGAATTTAAAGTAGGTGATAAAGTGCTGTTGAAAAATGAGCAAACTAAAGGTAAACTTGATTCCATATGGAATGGACCTTTCGAAGTATTAGAAATTAATTCAAACGAAAATACTACTATTCGTATTGGACGAGGTACTCGAGTGGTTCATAATAATCGTCTCAAATTATTTATCGAATAATTAAGCTGGCATATCTGAAAACATTTAATAATTAAATAAAGAAAACAAATCTGTCAAATAAAATAAACATTGTTAAATCTGTAAATGTTTATTTTATTAAAATAATAACAAAAATATTATAATATTAGTACTAATTAGTTTCTGTTGTTAAGTATTCATGCAATTATTCATTCAATTTACTTTAACAAATTTTTTATTGAATTTATTAATGCTCAATTAATTAAAGTAATACGCATTTATAATAAAATTAAGTTAAGTTTTTTTTGTAAATTAATTAAGTAGATAAAGAAAATCTTATTTCAAGATTTTCTTTCTTTTATGGACGGAGGTGTTGTATAGCGCTCCGAAATAAGTAACATTGTAAAGCCCTGTATACAATTATATTTATTTTTATATTATATATCATTATAGACTCTTAATTTACATTATATACTTGATTTACTTTATATACTTGAATTCCTTCTATATGTTATTTTAAATGTAATTTTACTACAAATTACACTTAAATACCGAGCTGAAATCGGATATCAAAATACTACCGAAATTCAGTTCTGCTCCAACATTCGATTTGATTTTACAAATAAATAAATAATAAAATTATTATTATAACTTAAAATATACTTGTATAAATTATAAACAATAAAATAATAATAAAAGATTAATTATATTTAGTGTTTGTTAAAAAGTAACCACCTTAAGATTTTCCCATAACAAGAGCCTCCCTGTTCAAACTTTTTTCCACTAAACTTAAAATATTGGGTGTACAAATTTTTATTTCCCATTGAAAATAATGAAAAACGGCCAATTTTATTTGTTAATTTACGTATATTTGATCGATGATGAAATATACGTAAATTAACTTAATTAATTTTCATCGAGGATGAAAAATAGAGAAAACTTCAAACTTTAATTAGTTCAAAATAGGATTCAAGAAAACCATTAAAACTGACTAAAAATCGACTTGGGAAATGAATATGTAATGAGCTTTTGTTTAGTTCAGCCTCAGCTTGAACTAATGTAATACCTTTAATCTATATTCCGAGCTTTCCACTGGTGAGGGCTAATACCGGAATATTGAAATAAAGGCATAGATTGGAGTTTAATTAGAACTGAACGTTCATTTATTTTCTAGCTGTTTATATACAAATTTGATATTTGCTTGTTGTTGGGTTTTACCATTATAAATTCAAAAATTAATTATTCTATTTATAACTAAATTAAAATTATGCAAAACTGCATAAAATGTTGTAAGTAAATGACTCTATTCATATTGAACGTTTATTTTATTGATGTTGTTGTTATAACATTCTCCCCGGCCAAATTGTGAAGATTAACGTGCTTTACACCAGCGCCTATAGAGGAGTGACTCTGGCCGGTTTATTTTTGTTTGCATCAATTTTCCTTCGATCATCACAAAGATGATGCCTATGAGTGCGAGTGCCAGGAGTCCGTACGTGAGTGCATAGTGGTGCACGTGGTGGTGAGATAAGGTGGTTTCTCCTGTATTCATCGTTACTGCTCTTATTCTGGTCTGTAGTGCTTCCATTCCTTGTATTTTTGACAAGCCTTGAAAGTGATAGGAGTAATCTTGTGGTTGCTTGGCCATTTCTGTTGAGAGATTAAATGTTGGTACTATATTGAGGAGTATACCTTGTGATAATACGACTGCTTCGCTGGTATGGTTATGGTTCTTCCCTTCAGTGTACAACCAGAACCTAAGCTTATTATCCCACTTCTTGATATCTTTGTGGAAAATGGCTCTTGTTGACAAACGATACTGATCGTACGTTCAGTTGGTACTGAATAAAGCCATCTGTAATCTCTTAGTTGGATCCACGTATCGGGCATGTTGGTCTTCTTTCTTTCAACCACCTCGCATTTGTTATTGACTCTTTCTTGTCGTAATAGGAGCAGTTCACATAAAACGTCATCTTCTTGATTCTGATGCATAGCCTGGGTTAATTGGCATATGCTAAAATCGTTGGTGCTTACAGTTTTGCCATTCCGAAGTTGTCATTGAGGAATATGTGTGCCGATGCAAATCTGTCACCAGAAGTTCCATTTGTGGCTGTATAAATATAGATGGAATGCTAGGGGTAGGCAGCGGTATGGGCTTATATAACTAATATATTTCCTTATATACTAATGGCAGCTTCACTTCAAATATCAAATATTTTCCTTGCAGCCTTGTCTTGGCTGTCATGAGCTGGTATAGCGCCAATATGTCATCAGTGTCATCGATATTGGGAAGCATGAGCTCAGGTGGTAGATTTCTGGTCATGAAATCTATTTCCTTTTTAAGTTGTTGTGTCGTCAAGAGCCTCGTGGTAATTACTCTATTGTGCGTATCCAATACCGCTTCTATCAGTGTATCTTGAATTTTCTTGAATGCATCGTTGTTCTCCAAAGCCTCCTCTAACTGATTCTTAAATACCAGCCAATGCTTGTTAATGTCTTCTTCTCTAGTTTTGAAAACGTTTATAGTCGCGTCTCTGATTGACGTTTGATTCCTTAATAGCTCCGTGAAATGGTTGTTGTTCAGCTTGAGATTTTCTATTTCCTGCTCATAACGCGCCGCGGCTCTGTCTCCTAGCACTCCGAATAGCTCGTTGGCTATGTTTCCTCCTAAGTTAAAAAGTCCTCGTTTGCTTCTTCCAACACTCACCTTATGGTGGTGAAACAATTCATCATTGTGCTCCATTTCTTGTAAGGATTGTTCGAACGCTGATTCTATTAGTTCACATGTATTTGCTCTTGATCTTTCAGTGATACTGGAGTTTGTGAAGTTGATAGGAAATGAACAATATCTAGCTAGCCTATCTATGGAGCGCTTATAGGCAGTTAGTTCTGCATAATAGTTGGTTAGATTATAATACACTATTATGTTCCAGTCGTTGTTTGTAAGTTTGAGCTCTCCAATGGATTCAAAATAGATACCTGGTTGACTTTCGAACGTTGTGATATTGTATGGTAGTGAGCTCGAATTGCAAAAACTGAACGTAATTAGTAGTATGAGCAGTGGTGCATAGATCATCTTTGTGAGCGTGGCAACTCGAGGCCTGCAGACCTTGAGTTTTTCTACTTTGTTGTCGTCTGTTGTTACAACTTCATTTGATTCGCTTGTTGCATCTTGATTATCCTTAATTGAAGGTAATATTTTTTGGACCTTTTATTGATACTACTCTGGTTAGACCATCTGATCCTGGATGTGTATATGTTATCCTTCCCATTGCCCATTTTGTAGGTGGTAGTTGTTCATCCTTAATTAGAACTAGCTGACCAATCCTGTAGTTTGCCTTGGGCTCTTTCCATTTGTATCTTTGCTAGATTATTTAAGTATTCCTTTGACCATACTTTCCAAAATCCTTGAGTCATCCTTGAAAGCAGGGTCCACCTCTGTTTTGCATTTATGTTGATTTTGTCTGACTCAGGGGGTGAAATCAGTGGTCTCCCGATCAAAAAATGCCCGGGTGTCAAAGCATCAAAATCATCTACATCGCTTGACAGTGAAAGAATCGGTCTGGAGTTTAAACATGCTTCAATTTGTGCTAGCACGGTGCTGAATTCCTCGTAGGTTAGCGTTGCTTCACCGATAACTTTCTTTAAGTGGCCTTTCGTTGAATTGACTCCAGATTCCCAAATGCCTCCGAAGTGGGGACTACCGGGCGGGATGAAATGCCAGTTTGTTCCATGGTTAGCTGCTTCCTGAGCTGCGTTGTTGTTTGCTCCAACGAAGTTGGTACCGTTGTCACTGTATATCTTTAAAGGTGTTCCCCTTCTTGAGGTAAATCGTCTAAAAGCTGCCAGGGACGCTACTGTTGTTAGATCACTCACCAGTTCCAAGTGGATTGCTTTAGTGGAAAAACATATGAATAACGCGATATATCCCTTGTAGGACTTGTTTCCTCGTCCTTTGGATACTCGGATTGCAAATGGACCCGCGTAATCAATGCCCGTATTGGAGAAAGGGGCAGATGGAGTAACCCTGGCTTCTGGTAACATACCCATTAACTGTTCTGATGCTGCTCTTCTGTATCGAAAACATTTTACACAGTTGTGAATTGTTGTGCGCACTGGACGTTTACCACTCAAAACCCAATATTTTAAACGTAATTGGGCTAGAGTTGATGGTACGCCTCAGTGTAATACAAGACGATGTGCTTCAGTTGTGATGAGCCTTAAGTAAGTATGATTTTTTGGTAAAATCAGTTGATGTTTTTGATCATACTTAAGATGAGATCTTTGTAATCTACCGCCGACCCTCAACAAACCATTTTCGTCTATGAATGGTCTACGGCGAATTCCGAATCTTGAATTGTTCTTATGATTACATTGTGTGATCTGGCCAATTCGTCTACTGTTAGAAAACTTGGTATCTCTCCAGGAACTTGATGTATTCGATTTTTAAGGATAGTAATAAATCTGTAGCAGTACGCTAAAGTTCTTTTGATTTTAAGAGCCGAGGAAAAACGAGAAAAATCTATGAACTCTGGTTGAGGAGGTGCATTGATAAATAAGCAATTTGTTTTTAGTTCATTATTGGCTGCTTCTTCAGTTGGTTCAAGAGTTATCATCATCTCCATGTGATTAAGTTGTTCATATTCACGCATAAAGTCTGTATAACTTTTCCTGAGGTTTGGTTCCCTTGATAGCCTTCTTTCAACTTGAAGGAACCTTGCTATTGCCATACGTTTAGAATCCCCAAATGCGTAGTTGGATCCTTCTGGAATGGGTTACGTAATTCGTAGCGCCCATCTTTCAATCGCCTGTGCGTTGCAAGAAAGAATCCCTCACACTCCTTCTCTGATTTTGTGAGAATGCGCGGGGGGGATGCATTTCTTCTAATTCCCAAAATTTTTTTAGTTGTTCATCTATCTCAGTCGATGAGACGTGTGATTTATATTTTAGCTCGGTTGTCTTGTTGGGTGTAGATATTCTTCCTAAAATGACCCATCCAAATTCCGTGAGCTGTGCTGCAGGTTCGTTTTTATTCCCTTTTATACACTGTGGCTTCATGACTTGTGTGTAATAATCTGCACCTAGTAGTATATCAATCGGTGCAGGCACGTTGTAGTTCGGATCGGTCAATAGCAGCTCGTCCAAATGTTTCCATTTTTCAAATCTAAATGGTGTTTCTGGCAGATTTTTGCTTATTTTGGCTAGTACTAGGGCTTCTATTTCTATTGAAAATGTTGAAGGATATATTGGTTGTAGGTTGATATTTACAATACTATTGACCCTGCCAGTAACTTGTCCGCCTACCCCATGGACCTCTGCACTGATTTTACGCCCTACCAGATTTAAACGTTGTTTGGCTTCTGTTGTTATGAATGATGTTTGTGAACCGGTGTCGATCAGCAATCTTAAGAGCTCTTTCCTTCCATCAAACCTTGTGGTTTTGACAAGGGCGGTTGCTAATAGTGTTGTCTCATGCGTTTTCATCGCACTGTTGGTTGAAATGTTTCTTGAAGTTGTAGTTGTAGGCTGCTTTGTATGAAGTAAGTTGTGGTGCATGCCATTGCATTCTTTACATCTTGATTGATTGTAACATTGTTGAAAATTGTGTCCAATGGCTAGGCATCTTCTGCATAGATCATGCAAGTTGACAAGCTGCATTCGTTCTATGTGACTCATTTTATTAAACTTGTGGCAGATTTCTAACTTGTGATTGCCCGAACACAAGACACACGATTGAATTTTTGTTATTGTTGCACTGAATGTTAGTTGCTTATGGCGGATGCTATCGTTTGCCGGTGTTACTTTTGGTAGTCGTAATGTTTCTAGGAGTTGATATCGTTGTTCTACAAATTTGAGAAGTTCGTTGGTGCTTTGAATTTCTTTTGGGTTTTTTAGCAACGTCTCATATGATTTCAGAGTTTCGTTGTCCAATTTTTTTGTTATAAATGGCACTAACCATGCACCCCAGGTCGCAATGTCGACTCCTAAATTCTTTCTTTATCTTCTTGCATGTAGGTTTTCCCTGACGGTGTCATGCAATATTCTAATCGCAGATGCTGTTTCTTGTTGTATGTTGTGTAGGGCAAAAATGGCGTTTATATGGTTGTTTACTAGTAACCTTTTGTTTTGGTATTTGTTAACTAGTATTTCCATGGCGCTTGTGTAATTATCTCCTACTGGGTGCAAATGCTGAATTATTTTGCTCGCTGCTCCCTCCAAATGTGTTTTTAGATACATGATTTTGTGTGTATCTGTTAGGCCGATGTTTTGATCTACCAAAATTGAGAAGAGTTCATGGAAACCAACCCAATCTTGATAGTTCCCATTGAACTTTGGTATCTCAAGTTCTTTAAGCCTGTAATTTTTTGGTTCCTGATTGCTGCTACCGGTTTGAATTTTCTTATGTACTGCCTGTTGTAACTTGGCAGCACACTCTTCCGCGCGGTTGCAAATATCAAAGTAAAGGTTGTTCTTGAAATAACTTTGATCTTCTATATCTGCTTCAGTTGTTTCCAGCAGGATTTCTTCATGCAGCTCATCTAATTTTCCCAACGTCGTTGTTAGTTGGCTAGTTTTCTGGTTCAGATATTCAGCTTCCTTGTTTTCGCTTATGAGGCTATATGCTTGCCTGATAATATTCTCCAAGTGGTTTATTTTTATTAGCTGCTTTCTGAGCAGCCTATCCTTGGGATCATCGTTGTTATTTCTGATCGTTGGGATTACCAACTTGGGTGGTGGGGTTTTTAATGATGCCGTACTTGTGCTGGCTTGTTGAGTGTTTTCAGCATCCAAATCATTTGGCTCTGGTAGCTTGGTTGTTCCTGCTATCGGCAATTTTGCAGATGCTAAGTTATCTGCTGTCTTTATAGTTGGAGTTGTTGCAGCAGTTTCCAAGGTTGGCTTATAGTTGATATCAGCTGTTATGGCATCATAAGCACGTTTTATGTGCTTGCGTTCTTCTATGTAAGGCAAGTTGTCAATACCTTCATAGTTTATTAAAAGCTTGTCGTTTTCTTTGTATCTATTGTAGATATCCGCGACTTCTTCTTTCCGCTTCTCCAGGTGGGCCTTGGTTTTTCTGGCAGCTGGATCCTTTTTTATGTTCGCGATTAGCTTTTGTATCTGATCGCCCAGATCACCTTGTTCTTTTATTAATTTCTCCATAATTTTTTAGTGTTGTTGTTATTGTATAGCTTTAAACTATTCACCTAGCATGATTCTTTTGTTTCTCGAAGGACCAATGTTTAGTTCAGCCTCAGCTTGAACTAATGTAATACCTTTAATCTATATTCCGAGCTTTCCACTGGTGAGGGCTAATACCGGAATATTGAAATAAAGGCATAGATTGGAGTTTAATTAGAACTGAACGTTCATTTATTTTCTTGCTGTTTATATACAAATTTGATATTTGCTTGTTGTTGGGTTTTACCCTTATAAATTCAAAAGTGCAGAATTGTACAAAATTAATTATTCTATTTATAACTAAATTAAAATTATGCAAAACTGCATAAAATGTTGTAAGTAAATGACTCTATTCATATTGAACGTTTATTTTATTGATGTTGTTGTTATAACAGCTTTTATACAATGTGTTGTTGTTGTATTACGTCATAGTTACAAACTACAATATGGGTCTCTTTCTAATCTCTTTCTAAAAACACGATAGCATTGAAAACAAAAACTAATTTTTGTACAGGATTTTTTTTTATTATTTATAAACAACAACAGTCAGTGTTCGGTTCAGTCAAAGCATGCGGCAAGAAATATTTTTAAATGACAGATATGTAAAAATTCGAGGTTAAAAATTAAAGAACAATGCTTCCTTTGTTTATACGAGTAAAGGACCAAATTGGGGTGCGTAATACATTTATAGAATTTTCATATATAGCATATGTACTTGATTCTGTGACATCATTCGAACAATATTCCAGCCACCGAAAAGACCTAATACTACGTATGTGAAGCTGGCCCGAAAACCATCCCGAAAAACGACTTTAAAATTTTGGTATTTTTTTCCGCTAATTTCATTAAAAAGCCCTTCAGTCCGAAAAATTAAAAAAATGGAGAAAATCAAATTCCATCCCGAGAAAATAAAAACAATCTCACGTGCACAAAGCAAATTTTAAGTTCAAAATCTTTTACAAGAAGAGATTTACGAAACTTTAAATTAAGAAATTTAAAAAACATTACCCTCAAATAAATTTGATTGAACATTTTTTAACGACCTTAATATTTCGATTCACAGAGGTTGGCAGATATCACTGTATATGCCAAATTAATGTACTGACCATCACCATTAAGCACACAAATTCTCGTTACTTTACAGTTGGGACAAAGGGTCTCCTCAGCTGATTTAATATTCGCTTCTCTCAGATTAGGTATCGGATTTATGCTCATTTGTCACCATAAATTTCTCCGTTCACAGAGTTTGGCAGATACAACGGTATATGCCTAATTAATGTACTGACCATCGACGTTAAGCAAACAAATGCTCGTTTCCTTACAGTGAAGATAAGGGGCCTCCCCAGCTGATTTAATGTTCGCTTCTGTTCGATAATAGTATTGGCTATATTGCGGAAACTCTATGAAGGACTATTAATTGGCTGTGTATGATCAGCTCTCATATAATATTTTTGTCAACATATGAAATTTTGTCAGAGGAGTTCAACCATTTTCCAACCATCTGATAATTTTTATATGTACGAGCTATACTAAATTGAATAAACTCTAGGATGGGCTCTTATTTATGTGTTTAACATCAATATCGGTAAATAGATAAATCTTTGAAAACGTTAATATTTGCTTATCATTATATTTTTTAGTTTTGTTGTAATTAGAATTATTAACTGAATATTAGTTTGCGTTGTTTTTCATATAAATTAATTGCACGCTAAATTTAAATTATTTTTATACACTTTAAAAATATTTTTTTGTGTACGCTACACTTTTTTCTTAATTTGTGTAGCTACATTTTTAGTTAACGTTAGAAATTTCACACCGGTTTGAACCCCAACAAAGTCAGAATGTAAAAGGGAATTTTTATCACATGAATAAGACCGGTGATGCTATTAAATAAAACTATGACCCCCGAATTGGTGTGTGGGACTTGGTGTTAACCCACCGATCATGGCAGTTTACAAGGAAGGAGGTAATCGATAATGGGGAGGGGATGTGAATAAATGGTGTGTGGGTAAATATGATGCAAGTATTAATTGTATTGAAGTATTGAGAATACCTTCTCAATCTCTCAATAAAGATGACGATTGAAATGTCTAATTCTTCTGCGATGCCACCAATCATAATACTGAAGGAAATTGTTGTCTGTGGAATCTGCCAGTCAAAAATAACATGAAAGGATTGGATTTGCGAGAGATATTCGTGGAAATTTTTCTGGTGTACACAATTTTTTCAAAACAAAATCTCGTTCCGTATTCACAGGACTATTTTCGGCTTATATTTTTTGCCGAAAAATACAAATATTAAAATTACCTAGACTGGAAAGAAAAGTTGGATTGGAAAAAAATATTATGTAGTAATAATGGAATTTAGAGAGAGATTAGTTCAGAAAATAATATGAAAAACTTGTATATGGAAATAATACGATAAATTCATTAAGTAAAGCATTATGTGCTTATGCATGGTGATTCACTTCTGAAAATTTGTTAGGTTTTTTTGTGATGATTTTAAATCTCCATATTTACAAAAATGTTTGTACATTGTATGTTAAAAACCAACATTTTTCTATTTAGCCAACATAATGTAACAATAAGTGAAATTTATAAAGCTTTTCAACATGTGAATATTTGGGTGCAGATTTTTTTTACTTTAGTATATGATATTGATTTTTGGGTTTTATGTGTAAATGAATTGCGATAATATTACTTAAACCACCACATGATAAGCTTATTTCTACTAAATGTATATTTTTTGAGAACAATCCAAAAATCATTTTTGTGGTTCCTTATTTTACAGTAAAGGCTTGATGAGCTCATACTTTTCACTTTCGCCCGCACATCGTCTCTTCTTCTCAAGGTATAACAAGCTGATTTAAATGATTATAGCTAATGTGATAGACTCCGATCGGCGCTTTAGACTTGAAATGCTACTATGCGACTTTGGCGGATCTCCAAAAGGCTTGCAAAAATAAATTTCAATTTTGCGTTTGACTTGCTTTTGTGGCATATCTGAATTTATACGCCGATGAAGCTGCCATGCATTTTGCACGCAAGCATCGATAATCCATGTAAAGATGCAGCACCATCATTTTTTGCCGCGTTAAGCGGTACGGTAAGCTGCAACGTTTTGATCTAATCGATCGAGCTCACACATATATTGATAGTATTCGGGTACAACACAAGGACGAGTGACACCTATTCTCTTCCGCGCATGATTGGAATAGCGAGATGCCATCGATGTTGATGTGAAACATAAATGTGTTGATAGCATGCAGACTACCGAATTATCTACCCATTTCGTAAGGCGAATCCCAGTTCCGTTCATTTTGATCGATTTGTAGCAACCGCGTGGTTTTGTCTTCAAATTTTTTTTATGTGGAATCGGACTTTTCGGTATTCGATTCTCACAAATGGTACCAGTTACATTATAGCCCCGATTTTTCAAATAAGCCAATAACGATAAGCTGGTAAATAAATTGTTAAAGCAAAACGAAAACGGTATCAATCAATCATGTTGACAAGGGGAGCAGCACGTTTACTAAATAGTTCTTCATACGTTGAGTTTGATCGCGGCGGATTTTTGACTTTCATCATAGTATAAATTCTGTTCGGGATCAAAAGGTTCCAACATTTTTGATTTGATGTGATCGGTTATCGGTCTCAACTTCCATAATTTATCAGTTACGTTTTGTGGAGCACACACGTTCGATTCAAAATGTAGACTCTGAAAAATTCACCATATCGTTGCCAAATCAGTTTCGTTGTTCCACATGTCGCTGTAACTGGTTTGACCAGTATATCCGTTAATAAGCAAAATACCAATAAAAACGCGAAGTTCTGTAACGAAATAAATTTTTTAACTTTGTAACATAATTGTAGAGACCAAAATAAAAACAAGCCCTTAACAGCAATTTTCGAAATTTAAGTGGTAAGTGGCATATACCTCTTGAACAGTCGCAAATATTCTGAAGTAAAATATTATTTCGAAAAATCGAATTAAATGCGCAAGAGTCATCCTTTGACCAAGTAAATACAGTGTTCTTGTTGGATGTTGGTAAAGGATAGCTGGATGAAGATTGATGAACACGACTTAAATGTAGGATGTAGTGAACTATGAGATAAATTTAAAGATGTATTATTGAACACATTCGCCAAAACACTATTTTCAAGGATGTGATCCAAATTTTCTCTACCAGATTCTCAAGACGTTCGCTATTTTCAAACGCCATTTCACAGCACGATCTTCGCTGTGCCGGACACACATTGTCTGGAATGCCACCTTTTTCCTCATCGGCATCGTCCTTACCGCTAAAATCGCCGTCATTCTCAGGTGGTTGTACATACAAGGCGTGAAGTTTCCATGAGATATCATTTTCATCGTCGGAACTAAGCTCATTCAAGTAATCAAGAGCTTCTTAAAGCATCAGTTTTCTAAGAGAACGTATTGAGCGGAAAAAGAAAATTAACAACTATAGATTCTACCAAAAAAATATCATATTTTACACAATAAAACAGATCTGTAAATCCTGTAACCTATCGTTTCTGGCGTGGCCATATGAACACGCCGCGGAAAAATCCAAAAAACACAATAAAAATTACATTTTCCAAAAAATCATTTAATTCATTTTTTTATACAATCAAATCACTCATACAATTACAACACACTATTTGAATTAACGTACATAAAAAATTATATTGTTATAAAGGGTGTCCCAATAAGAAGTTCAGATTTAAAAATTTAATAAAACAAAAACGGCTTAATATATTTCAAAATTCGTTTTTTTGTTTCAAAGCACAATCCTCCTGGTTATTTATTTCGTAAACAAATAAAATTGTCGCATTTGGGGATCGGAAAATCCACAAGGATATGTGGAGAAGCCAATGCATCCATAGCGTGTTACTGATTGCCGCATGGTAACATCTTTTTTGTGGTCATATCTTGAATATATTGGTTTGCCGACCTTTAGTTCCAGCCAGTTGGTGTGCCATGCCACACATCAGGCGTTACAATAGCGAAACTGCGTCAAAAATTCGATGGCCGCATTATCAATCGAAATGGTGACGTGAATTGGCCGGCAAGGAGTTGTGATTTGACACCTTTGGATTTTTATTTGTGAGGTGCCGTGAAGAACAAGTGTTATACGGACCATCCACAAACAATTGAGCATTTGAAAGCCAATATTGAAGCAACCACTTCGGAGTGAAGTTTGTGCAAAAATAACAAAACATATATTATCGTGCGTCTTAAGTTAAGTAAACAAAAATTTCGAGTGAAAGTTAAAAAATGAAATTCTTTAAAATAAAACATACTAACAATCGCACATATGTGATCGAAGTGATACTGAATTAGGATTTGATGTAAGAAACCAATCTTAATTAGCCGCAAGCTCGAAAATTTCTAAGGTTTTCGTTATTCGAGAAAGAAAATCGTTGGTTGTAATACAAAATTCTTAAACATTCAGAAATGTTGGATCGCACAAAGGTGATCGAAGTGGTTCTGAATTAGTATTTGATGTATTAAACAAGCCGCATGCTTGTAAATCGATGAGATTTTTATTATTGGAGAGATAAATTCGCTGAGTGTAATTCAAAATTCTTAAAAACTACATTCAATCTTACGGATCGCTCGTATGATCCATTCGCTCGTCTCTGTTTGAACCATAGGGGTCGAGATAAAAATGTTTAAATGGTTAAGATTTTTGTATTATACTCAACGAATTTTTTTCACGAGTACCTATTAACCACAGAGTGGTTATCTCAGCAATTTCTGAGCATATGATTAAGTAAAATTGATTTCTCACATAAAATACTTATTCAGAACCACTACGACCATCTCTGTGCGATCCGTGGGAACCGATTTAAATAATTTCAAATGTTTAATAAATTTTGTATAACACTCAATGATATTCCCTCTCGTATAACAAAAATCTCAGAGATTCCCAAACATATGGCTAAGTAAGATTATTATTTTACATTAAATACTAATTCAGAGCCATCTCGATCACCTCTGTGCGACCCCTAGGGGCCGAGTTTCATAATTTCGTTTAAGAATTTCTGGAATAACAACAAATTTACTGATTTTATTAAATACTGATTTTACAGAACTACTTTGATCAAGTCAGTGCGATCCGTAGGGGCCGAGCTATTAAGACATTAATCCACGAGCATGTTGCCTTAATCGGGGGTATTCAATTGCTTTTTTCCATATTCCGATTGGATCCTATTTGGCATCAAAAAGAGACTTAACAATGTTATCTTCGCCTATTTCAAAAAGTTCCATTGTAGTTCACTGAGTGCTAAGGTATTATCTACTAAGTGTGATTCGAATGCTAATTGCAGTGTTAGATTATGTTTTTCAAAGAATGAAAGTGTTTTCCGAAATGCTTGAACATTGAATTTTGTGCTTTCAAAGACAAAACTCTGATAAAAACTTGACCTCTTGATAACCACCGCACTTTGCAATATGGTAAGGTAAATCGACACTAAATATCTCGACGTCTGAGTCTGAGATAATCATATCCCAAAATTGGCGATGTCGTGCTGCATTGGCCCTTATAAAATTCCTATTATTTAATCTAGAGTGTTGCGTAAGATAGCTGATTTAGCACAAAGGTTTTCTTGCTTAGCGAAACGAAACCTTCTCGTTTTCTTTTTATTAACGGTGCACCGTCAGTACATATACTCACCAGATTACCCAGGTTTAGTCCTGCTTCACGACAACTTTCCATAAAGTTTTCATACACATCAATTCTGCGAATTCTACCAGTACGAGTACCCTAAGCGAGTAGTTCCTCAACAATTGAAATCTTTAGTGATAGCACGAATAAAAAATTAAACTTGCGTGCCGAATCAGTATTATCGGTGGATTCATCCAGCGCTAAGGAAAACTATACATTCTCTTGTTTAATTATTTTGCGATGTTGTTCAGTCACATTGTGGGCTAATTCATGTTGTCGGTCGGTGTTTTATCTGGATCTAAGCATCCCACTGATACTGCAGCAGTTGCTTCATTTGCTTATTAAGTTGTCTTGCTAAAAGTTTGCCTCTGTGTTTGGCTGTCTTTCCTAAGTTTCTGTCTTAGTGTATCAGATGCTAGTGACGGAATTTATTCTATACGAAACGTGGTCATTAAGCAGCTCAAGTTTTAATTTCAACCCGATCTACATGTAGTGAGGGACTCCATCATGAGAGGCAAGGAGACTCACGTTAGACAAATATCCCATCGTGAGAGGCAAGGGGACTTATGTTTAAAAAACCACTCCATCGTGAGAGGCATAAAGACTCACGTTAAACAAGCACCCCATTGTGAAAGGCCAGAAGACTCACGTAAAACGAGCACCGCACCTACGAGGCCAGGGGATTCACGGTAAATAAACGCCCCATCGTGAGAGGCAAGAGATGTCACGTTAAACAAATACTCCATCATGAGAGGCAAGGGGACTCACGTTAAACAAACACTCAACCGTGAAAGGCAAGTGGACAGGCGGACAACTTAAACAAGCACTCATGAGAGGCAGGCGGACTCACGTTATTCCAATGGATATTACGGGAAACTGAAACCAATATTGACCAAAACCATCATAGCTCTGTTCACAACATGCAAATCGGTTTAAAATTAAAGCTTGAACTAGTTAACTCGATCTCGTGTCGCCGAGTCCCTTTGGATATTATATGAGCTGTTCACAAATCGGTTTAAAATTAAAACTAGGGCTGGTAAATACGACTCCGTGCCATATAGAATACATTTTGTTACTGGCCTCCTATGCAGCAAAACATACCAGGCCGAATCCCTATGTATATATATTAGGGAAAATTGATACCACACCGACTCAAACAATCTTAGCTGTGAACATGCAAACAAAATTGAAATTCAATACAGAGCTAGTTAATGTGATTTCGTGTTAATTAAATTACACTTCGTTATCGGAAGCACCTCCGTTGCACTAAGACATATCAGGCCGAATCCCAATGGTTATTATAAAATTCGGATACCATACATAGCGACCCAAACCATGAAAGTGCTGTTCACAACATGCAGATCGGGTTGAAATTAAAACAAGAGTTATCTAAAACGAGCCTGTGTCGAATAAAATACTTCATATTACTGACCTCCCGTAAACTAAGCCATGCCAGGCCGAATCTGTTTGGATATTATATGAATCCGATACCGTACTGACCCAAACCGTCATGTTCACAAGATGCAGATCGGTTTAAAATTAAAACTAGAACTAAGTTCTAATTGTGCAATCTTGTTTAGAATACGAGAAACCCTCCAATAATGCGATTAATTGGCTCGAGGAAGGTATCCTTGTTCTTCGAATACCGTGTTCTTGGAGGGTTATCTGTATAATACTTTTACGTTACTAGCCACCGATATATTTGGACAGATCAAGCCAAATCTTTTTGATCCTCTTACTAATCTAGAGCGAATCAATACGACCCAGTGTCACATAGAACGCATTCCACAGTGCTAAATCAATTAAGTTTATTTTATTTCAACTTTTCTTAAATTTCTGGGCTTGAATAAAATTTCGAGATTGAACGAAATTACTATATTAAATTCTGGGCAGGGATATCATTGCAGTTTTAGTGTTACTCGATGATATTTTTTGTATTTATCTGGGATGAAATTCTGGGCTAGCTTCACATACATCACTACAGGCACTGGGCGAATTGTCAATAAACCAGTTAGATTTTTATAACGAATTTAAGCCTTGCGGCGAAGTACTCAAATGATGCCAAATATAATTTTAAATTATCACATCCATTTATCATTTGCTCATTATATTTTGTACAACCCTATTGTGATAACTGGTGAGAGTGTATGACTGGTACAGAGCGTCGAATACCAAAGAAGTTTGTTCTGATTTTGATCATTTTAAACTTGTGCAAAACTAAATATTAATAAACCAAAGTATCATACTGGTACAGCACCATAGCTTATTAGCATTCTGCCAACCCTATATAAAGACTTGATATTGGCGATTTTCCCCACCCTAATTAGTTGTTCTAGAAAGGTACTTAGTACTATATTAGCAATAACATTTCTAGTAGGCTTTCCCGTAGAGCTGTGTCTCGGCCCAATCATGTGTAATGATCTACAGTAATTCTTGATACTTCTAGTGCAGTATAGGATTTGCGTTGAATGAGAATTTGTCTCTGAATTTCACATTAACTATGTAATAGGAAAGGTTTGATCGGGAACTTGCCTATTAAGTTGTACCGAGTGGTAAATTTGCTCCGGTGCTGCTTAAAGCTAAATTGATATGTTCGTTAGTTATAACTAAAGACCAGATTTTGAATAAAATGCCTATCTCACCAATTATTGTGAGATGTCCCATTTTTGGAAGACTACGATTCGAGTGAAATTAAAATTCCTTACCACAAAAAGGCTTTTTTTTGGAATATGTATGCTTAGCAAAATAAAAGAATTATAGCTTGAATAAACATTGATCACGTTAAATTGTTCCAACCACTCTACAGTAATATCGGAAAAATTATTAATAAAATATTTAAAAGAGTTTGGCCCTGAAGGTATTGAAACTACTGACGGGAAATTAGTGTGCACACTATGTGAATGCGATGTTAAATTATAAAAATACCTCATTCAGCAATATTTAAGAACATTGAAGCATATTCGACTGGCTCAAAATTCAAAATAACAGAGCGAAGAAAATCAACCAGAAAATTTAAATTCTATTTCAAAAGGCCTTTCCTAGAGAAATACACGAGAGAAGTAATTCCTAGTGAATCCACCATTCGAAAAAATTATCTGAGTTCTTGCTATGAAAATATAATTTCGGAAATAATAAAAAAGGTTAAATGCAAAAAACATTGGATGTCTATCAATGAAACAACGGACGCTGCTGGACGTTTCGTTGCAAACATTATACTCGTAGTTCGAATTTTACGGAAGGATTTGGAAAATATTAATTCGGTGTATTTATTAGACTGCCAATTTGTAGATAAATTCAATACAACGACAATGGTTTGTGCTTTTGACAACGCTTTTAAAATATTTGAAGGTACTTGCGAACGTGGTAACGTGTTGTTAGTGGTAACCGATGCTGCACCATATATGGTTAAAAAGGGGAAAGGTGTATCTATTTTGTACCCCAACTTGACACATGTAACATGCCTTGCACACGGGTTGCATAGACTTGCAGAGCATATCCGATTAATTTTCTCTGACGTTGATACGTTCATCAACAATTTTTAAAAAATATTCTTAAAATCACCTTCCAGAATAGGTGTTTTTCAAAGATTTGCGCCAAATTTACCACTACCACCACAACCTATTGTTACACGATGGGGCAGATGGTTACGGGCAGTAGAATATTGTTCCAATAATTTCGATACATTAAAAATAGCTTTCGCGGAATTAGAAAAGGATGCTGCGTCAATTGTCAAGTGTGCACATCTCACTGCAAAAATTGATTTGCGCAATGATATTGATTCCATCACTACAAACTTTGGATTTATTCCAAAAAAAATTCAGCAATTAGAAGCCTCAACGTTGCACTCAACTTTGCAGAAGCTAAAAGAAATTAACAAAGTACTGCGAAATGAAGCGGCCCAAACTGAAATAATAAATGCAGCACATTTTAAGTATGCACCAATCACCTCCTGTGAAGTGGAAAGAAGCTTTTCACAATATAAAAAATTTAAAATTATATTCGGTCACTCATTGCAACTTCAAAAATTGTTATTAATGTACCAATTAACTATGACTTAGTTTTGTTTTGAATTTAAATTGCGATCAAAAATTATTCTTTTCTAATCCTAATTTTGGATCTGCGTAAATATAAAATGGTTAGTTCCGTATAGAATGGAAACGAGTTGTATTCCGGCGTTAACTCCAGCACAACCATCTTTATCTTACAGTATCGCTTCAATTCAAGTTTTCTTACATTCGCGTTTACTAATAGAGCTGCGCAGTTATGGAACAGTCCATCTAGACCATTTGTGCTTCTGGGCCGATTAGCAGAAGGAAGCAAAATTAAATAAAGGTCAAACCAAAACACTTTAAACTATATACTCGTACCATACTGCGATCTAATAGGACAAGAAAAATGTACCATTGATCACCTAAAATACGACCATTACTTTAAAAAAAACTGCTATATCGGAGTTCTAATAAATTATTCACCGAAATAAGATCGTTCTAAATTAATAAAACAAACGTTTAATGCATCACACAAAATTTTACATTAAAATGAAGAAAATACCATATAATCATAATTTAACATTAAGATTAATTTCCATTGCGCAATTTTTTTTTTAACGTTATTAGACATTCTTGTAAAATAAAATTTTTTGCCTTGCCCCATTAATCATATCCTCGAAAAACAAAATAAAACCAAAAATATTTTAAAAAAAAATCGTAATAAAATGAATAAATACAAAAAAAAATTGTCCAAAAAAACCGAAAAATATCAAATTTCATAACAAAAAAAAAAAAAAATTAAAAAATTAATCTTCAACGAATAATAAAATGAAATTCCAGTTACACCATACAGAAGATAATGGTTATGAGCTGTCTTATAAATTTTTATTGTCTTATATACACTCCATAAAGACTACCTAGCGTTGGTTAGGTACACTCGTCGAGCAGAATGATATACCATATAATAACTTACCTGTAGATTTTTTTCGCTTTGTTGCTTTTGTATAAAATATAAAAGCAGCTAAGAAAAACACTGATGACAATGTTTCTGCACGACCAACAACACCCGTCACCTAGAATAGAAAAAAAAGCAAAAAAAAAAAATTGTTAAGTACAAGTAATTTAAGTGACACTCTTACAATATTTTATATTCATGCAATAAAACTATTGGACTTTGTTGTTTTGTGCATTCTACAAAACACCATTAAAGGCTAAATGGTTAATTAGTCTTAATGTCTTTTTCGGGTTCACCAGTTTCCGTTCTGTAAATTATCTTTTTCAATTAGATTCTAAGAACTGGTATATTTTTATATTCATCTAGTCGTCTGTTTCTTTAAAAAAAAAAACAATAACAAAAAGTGACATTTTTATATTTACATCAAACGAAATTGTACATAGCACACTGAAGCAGTAAAAAACATTTTCGGTTGAATTATAACGTTATTTAATTTTCATGTCAAGTATTTCTGGGAACGCGAATACGACGACAACATAGCAGATCAAGGCAACTTATTCACTTATTTGTTATTAATATGTATGTTTTTGTAGTGGAGTAGGGGTTACTTTACAAATTTGAATCGTACCCGCAAGATTTAATATAAGCGTTTGCGGCTTTCCTTCTAAATTCCTTTTTTGTGATTTAGGATTTAATTTCTAGAAAATATGAAAACAATCTAACAAACCCATATTTTAAACTTGAACAAGCAACACATCAAAACAGTAACTATCTTAAAAAGATTTTTAATTTATACCATGGTACGTATCTTAAGCTTAAGATATATCTCGACTCGTATGGAAAAAGGGCTTAATCGAATTTTGAGAGAATTATGTTTGTTGAGACGTTCAAGCCTCTTCGAACGTAAATCGCTTTTAGCAAATAAAAAAAATGATATGGCTTTACAATTTTAATTAGTTTTTAATTTTATTAGACGATTTTTTTTTATACAAAATCAAACGGAAACGTATGTACAAAAAATAAAAAATCTATAGGTAAGACATATACAGTTATTTTTGTTGTGCGGCAACATACTCCGCCTCCTTGAAAGGCGTTGACCTTTCAACATTCTCTGGCTCTAGTGGAAAAGGGCAGATGCGGGTAATCGCTCGTGTTATCTCGCCATTGCTAGTTTTGACTGTCACGACTCTTGTAATTCCATCTCTCCCGGGATGAAGTTGGGTGATGCGACCTAGCTTCCATTTTAATGGAGGTAAGTTGTCGTCCTTAATCAACACTAAGTCACCACATGATACAATGGTTGAGGAGTTCGCCCACGATTTGCGGTGTTGAAGATGTAGCAAGTACTCTGAGGACCACCGAGTCCAAAAATGCTGATGTAACTGTTGTACTAGATTCCATCGCTTAGTGAAGGATAAGTTTTGTTCCTGAACATCGGGTTCCGGAATCGTTGTAAGTGGTCTACCAATTAAAAAGTGGCCGTAGGATCGTTTGACATCGAGTAGAGCGGTCGTGAATTCAGCACGGCCTCAGCTTGTTTGATTAAAGTGTTTAATTCCTCAAACGTCAAAGAAGCATGACCCATTACTCGCCGTAGATGATGTTTAGCGAATTTCACGGCCGCTTCGTATAGTGCTCCAAAATGTGGAGAATAGGGCGGAGCAAAGTGCCACGTAATTTTATCTTCCACGCACAGCTTTAAAACCTCTTCTTTATGGCCTTGGCTACAAAATAGCTGGTATAGTTTATGCAATTCATTATTGGCACCTACGAAGTTAGTTGCGTTGTCGGACGATATGTGCTTACAAATGCCTCTTGTTGCCAAAAACCGTTTCAAGGCCCCGATAAAGGCGGATGTGGTAAGATCGGTCACCAGTTCAAAGTGTACAGCTTTGGTTGCAAAGCATACAAATTTACATAAATATGCTTTGGTCGGCCTTTTTCCTCGTAGTTTGTAATGGATATGAAAAGGGCCGCAGTAGTCAATTCCGATATTGGTGAATGGCGGTGATATGGATATTCGACTAGCTGGTAGTTGGCCCATAAGTTGAACTGTACTCTTGGGATGAATTCGTCGACAGGTGAAGCATTGATTAACCACCTTCTGTGTAAGGCGTCGTCCACTCAAGGGCCAGAACTGTTGACGAGTGGCTGCTAACAGAGCTTGTGGGCCTGCGTGTAGAAATTTAATATGTAAATGTTTGATTAATAATAACGTAAATGGATGAGAGGATGGGAGAAGGATGGGATGCTTGATTGAGTAGGAGAGAGTCGCATGGGATAAACGGCCTCCGACCCGAATAATACCGTTTTGGTCGAGAAATGGGAACATGGATTTCAGTCGAGAATTTTTGTTGAATTGTTTGTCTCGGTTGAGTTGCTGCCATCTTCACGATGGCAAATAGACCACGATCTCTTTCTTCACTGGATAATTTAGGTTCGAGCTGTCTCTTCTCCTTTGATACCCTCGCATTGTCAGCAAACCGTAGCATAAAGCTGATGACGTTACATAATGATCGATAATTATGTTTGTATTTAATTGTATTGTACATGTCGTTAAAGTCCAAAGTAACGACGTCATGTGTAGCCAGACAAGACTTTGTGATTTTGAGTTCGAGAAGCTCCCTTTTTCCGTGGAAATGTGGCGTTAGTTTTGGCCACAAGCTTTCATTACGAACTAAAAACTCGGGGCCATTGAACCAGAAAGAAGAAGTTGATAACGCTGACGGTTGCAACCCTCTCGATATTAAGTCAGCTGGGTTTTCGTTTGATGAAATGTAGTACCAATCAGCTGTTTTACTGGATAGTTGTATATTGGAAACACGGTTTGCCACAAATGTTTTTAAATGAGATGACTCAGCAGCTATCCAATGAAGCACGATCTTGGAGTCTGTGCAATAAAATACTACTGGGTTGTGAATTTTCATAGCCGGTATGACGCGTTTCATTAAATTGACCAGTAAATCAGCGGCACACAGCTCAAGCCTGGGAAGAGATATCTTCTTGGTGGGAGCGATTCGAGATTTTGAACACAATAAGTGGCTTGATAATTTTCTATCACTGCCGTTGCAGCGGACATATATCGATGCTCCATATGCTGATTTCACGCTGATTCTGAGAATCCGTGAATTTGAACTTCAGAATGTTGCTTATATTTAAGAAATCGTGGTATCCGTACGTTGTTAAGTTCAATTAGTTGTGATCTAAATGTCTGCCATTTTGTATTCAAACTTTGCGGCAACGCAGCGTCCCAATCAATTTTCATCTTCCACAGTTCTTGTATAAGTAGCTTTCCCATTGTTATTACGAGTCCTGTATATCCCAGAGGATCGAAAATCCGTGCAACTTCCGAAATGATTGTTCTCTTTGTGATAGGCAAGGCTGGATCAAAGTTTGTTACCCTAAATCGAAATTGATCCATTTGAGGAAGCCAATATAAACCAAGTGTTTTCACGTAGTCTGAATCGTCGATACAAAGATATGGTTCTCGATCGGTATTCCCAACATCTGCAATCAAGGCTTCATCATTACTACACCATTTTCGCAGCGTCATTCCAGCCCCTTGCAAAATATGAACGATATTGTCCTTAATTTTTTTTACTTCGTCAACTGAACTACCACCAGTAAGTATATCATCTACGTATATATCTTGATTAATTGCTTCAGATGCTTCGGTATATTTGTAACGATTAATTTCAGCCCATACATTGAGACACTTTGTGGCCAAATATGAAGACGCTGCCATGCCATATGTTACCGTTGTGAGTCGAAATATACTTAACGGTTCCTCGATAGTGTTACGCCACACAATGTATTGCAAATGAGTGTCAGATTCCTTCAGGCGAATTTGGCGATACATTTTAGTAATGTCGGCGCTAATAACAAATCGACGTGTGCGAAAACGAATCAAGATAGAAAACAGATCGCTCTGAATAACTGGACCGACCATCATGATGTCGTTTAAAGATTGACCAGAGTCCGACTTGGCGGAAGCATCGAACACAACATGAATCTTTGTTGTGGAGCTGTCGTTTTTAAAAACGCAATGGTGCGGAATGAAGTAGTACTTTTGCAATCTCAGCTTCGGGTACAGCAACCATATGTCCCAGGCGTTCGTATTCGTTGAGAAATTTGCTGTATGATTCCTTGAGCTTGCAGTCCTTACTTAACCGTTTCTCCAAGTTCAGAAATCTACGAGTAGACATAACCTGAGAATTCCCCAATGTGGTAGGTGGGCAGGTTAAAGGTAGAGCGACGATGAAGCGACCAGAATCATCACGTATAGTGTTCTTCGTAAAGTGACTTTCGCAGGCTATTTCCATTTGTGTGTAATTACGTTCTGAAGTGACTGCAGCTTCCAAGTTCCAAAACTTCTCTAATAAGCCGTCTAATGCTGGCTCTTCCTTAGTAAAATCGGGATATTGCAAGATTGGTTCATTACACAGCAACTCCTTGCAATATTCGAAACATTGTAGATAATTTGTATCAAGGATTATTTCTTTACCCATCCTTAGACATTCCGTTAATGGTTTGGTTAAAAAAGCTTTTAATTTGCTTCTCCGATTTAGGAACGGGGAATTCCTTAATAGTTTTTATTTTGTCGGGGTTGGGTTTAACTCCGTCGCAAGTCAACGATATAGCCCAAAAAGGCAATTTCTCGATGCAGAAATTGCGATTTGTCCATTTGTACTTTCAGGTTAGCCTTTCTTAATTTCTTGGAGTGACTTGGAGAAAACAATGATGTCATTCATGTAACACAAGCAAGATTTACCTTGAATATCACCAAACACATTATCCATGACCCTTTGAAAAGTTGAAGGCCTTCAGACCAAATGGCCATGATCGACGGAAAATGCGGTTCTAGGAATATCTTGTTTCCTTACCTCTATCTGGTAAAACCCATTTCCCTAGTTTATCGAGAATATCGGTGATGTTTGGTAAAGGGAACCGATCGTCGATTGTCTTCTCGTTTAGCTTGCGATAGTCTATTACCAATCGCCACTTGACCTTTCCGCTGGCATCAGTCTTTTTGGGTACAATCCAAATAGGAGACGACCAGGGCGTGAACTAATTTACTATATTTTATTTAGTGAACAATTTAATGTATGTGCTTTTTGCTTTATCTTAAAAGTCAACTTAACAATTTGACTCAACTTTTGCAATTTTCGTTGCGGGTAGTTTTCATGGTGTTACTCCACGCGCAATAGAAAAGTAGATCCACGTTGTTTTACGTTGTTGTTGCAATACTAGTTATACCGGTTGTGCAGAGGATCGTAACTAGAGTTTTGGAATAAATATATTTTAAGTTTCATTTCAATATCAAAAAAAAATACTAATAATTTGGAGACGAAACCTAGCGGGATTTGTCAAGTAGTAGGATCTTTAAAAATTGATTGAAGTATTTCAAATAAATCACGGTTTTGATAGAAACTAATAAATTAAGATTTAAGCCCATTTTCAAAAATTTAATTTTAAAAGTAAAACCCTTCAATAATTTTAGCCGTTATTTCAAAGTTTTATTTCAAATTTTTATTTCATATTTAGTTTTAATCCATTTTTCAAAAATGAGAAAGTTATTGTTAGATTAAAATAAGCCCTTATGAAACAAATAAAAATAATTAACAAAATTCAATTAAAAAAATTTAATTTTCAAATAATTACTCTTTAAATAAAATTAAATTTGATGTCTTTTCCAAAAAACATTATTCATCATCCAAGTCATCCTCAGTGAAATCTACTTCTGCGGTGCTATCATACAAGTTGCTAGCTCTCTCTAGTGATCTATAAAAGATATGATATTGGGGATATTGCTTCTCTGTGGAAGGCGACGAAGGGAATCAAAAGACCCAAAATGCAAGTGCCTCCACTTAAAAAGGAGGATGGAACCTGGGCAAGAGGTCCTAAAGAGAAGGCTGATCTGTTTGCGGAGTATCTCGAGGATACCTACCACCCAAGGCAAACGGCCAATGAAAATATAATGTTAATCCAAAAGCTAGATGATTTTGATATACGCCCAGTAACTCTCAAAGAATTAAAAGAAGAAGTGAAAAGCAACATGAATGTTAAAAAAGCCCCAGGATATGACTTGATTACTTGCCAAATAATCAAGGCTCTACCAGATAAAGGATTTCATAAGCTATTACACATAATCAATGCAAGCTTTCGGTTAAAATATGTTCCGTGGCAATGGAAAGTAGCAGAAGTACCTAACGATAAAACAATTTTACCTAACGATAAAAAATCATACAGGCCAATTTCATTGCTGCCAATTATGTCAAAAAACGTTGAAAAATAATTAGTAAAAAGACTTAAAACAATAATTGAGGACCGACAACTAAGTCTGGCACAGTGGACTGGAATTCAAGCTACAGAGAGATCTGCCGAATCAATTCTATGCCATACTAAGATCTCATTTATCCAATAGACATTTTCGTGTAACATATGAGGATGAATACTCCGAACTAAAGAAAATCTCTGCCGGTGTCTCACAGGGGAGTGTCTTAGGACCAATCCTGTATTTATTATATAGAAGGGATATTCCAACAACAGATGAAGGAACCACAGCCACCTTTGCAGATGACACAGCAATCATGGTCATTGGAAGTAATGTCGCTGATGCAACGAGCAAAATCAAGAAGATTACCAATGCGGTTTGTAACTGGACTAAGCGCTGGAGAATCAATCTTAATGAGACGAAATTCACGCTTATTAACTTTACATATCAAAAGGCTTCTCATCTACCGATAGTAATTAACTCACGAACGGTGCCATATGTAAACAAAGCTTAATATCTGGGCACGCCAAAAACTAAACAAACGCCAA
Organism: Nephrotoma guestfalica; assembly: GCA_963691935.1. Lineage (NCBI taxonomy): Eukaryota > Metazoa > Arthropoda > Insecta > Diptera > Tipulidae > Nephrotoma > Nephrotoma guestfalica. Next base: position 209,471,031 of record OY829914.1, on the reverse strand, counting down.
AATGATACAGACGTTTCAAAATAAGGTTCTCCGTAGCATCTTAAATGCTCCGTGGTACAAAAGAAATGAAGACCTTCACAGGGACTTATAGATGGAATACATCAAAGATCAAATAAAAAAGCACGCCGCCAAACACGAAATAAGGCTCCAGGAACATGGAAACCCCTATATTCGCCATATGACAGATAACCCTGTCGTTGAAAGAAGACTTCAAAGAACGAGGCCACTTGACCTAGTAAACATACCAAATTAAAATTATATTTTAAATAGGTTTAATTAATTTTGCAACTAACCATTGGGTTTCACCCCAACAAATCAGAATTATTTAAGAAATGTAAAATTTGTAAATTTGAAAAATAAATTGCTAGATGAGCAGTCTCAGTTGTAATTAATAAAGAAAAAAAATTGGGGACACTGTTGGGCGCGTGAATTGCACGACGTAATTTACATGGTTATTTACATGTAATTTACATATAAATTATTAATTTATGTATAAATGGTGCCTACGGTGACTACAATCGGCACAACAAAACAATTGGTAAACAAAAAAGAAATTACGGCGCATGAGCTCTACTACAAAAGATTCTATAAAGCATTCTTGAATGACTTTTTCGACAAGTGATAATCGAAAGCTACGTAGACCTTATTGAACACCCGCGATACCCACGGAATTGGATCAGAAAGACCGTAGTTCGATACCGCTCGGTCGATGAATAAACCTCCATCGCGTTGACGCATTCGACGTTCGGAAGCGTACATGTTGATACGTGCTAGTAACTCGATACAGTCGACACGGGAATTGATCATATCACGCACAAACAGCGCGGAAGCTACGTCTCGGCGATTGTCTAGACGTTGCAGTTTCAAAAGATTACATCGATTCTGATAAGGCGGAATAACGTAGTCTACGGCACGACTGGATGGTAAACGTCGTAGCGCGAAGAAAATAAACTGTAATACTCTCAATCCTCTCAGAATGACAGTGGTAGGAGGTTGACCAAACAGGAGATGCATACTCGAAAATGGACAGAACAAAGCATACGTATAATGATGTCAAAGCTAACGGGTCACGAAAGTCCTTGCAGTTTCGTTTAATGAAGCCAAGCATAATGTACGACTTTGAAATAATGGCGTTAACATATCTGGTAAATGTAGCGTCAGATTCAAAGATCACACCAAGATCCGAAATGAAGTCAATCCGATCGATGGTTTCGTTGTACAGTTGAGATTGATAAAAAACAGGCGAGCGGATACGGAAGAAAGAAATAGTTTTGCATTTACTCACATTTAAAGCCAGTAAGTTGTTAATTGACCAGCTGCAAAAGCGGTTTAAGTCGTCTTGTACCATTTCGCAGTCTAACACGCTAGATACTCGGGCGAAAATCTTCATGTCATCTGCGAAGAGGAGGCAGTTGACAAACTTAAAACATTTTACAACGTCGTTAATAAATAATGAAAATAACACTGGGCCGATATGGCTACCTTGAGACACTCCGGATGGCACCTGAAATAATGGGGAGAAAGAATCCAGAATCCTAACAGATTGCCAACGATCTGAACGATAAGAAAGCAACCGGCCGATGGGAATGAAATCGTAGTCGTAATTACATAAGTTATTTTTACATTATGTAAAGTAAATAACGACCTTACGAGATGTTCTTTGATCTGAATAAACGGCATGGTGAAATAATTGGTTGAGTTTTGTGAAGAACATCCTTTTTTGATGAACCAAGTAGGAATGCGTTAGAAAATTAAAAATTATTATAAACGAAAACCGGGAAAAGATTCGGGTCTTCCAGAGTTTAGATATGGTAAAGTTGCGTTTCTTCACACAAGCTCCCTTTTGGAAATACTTCATTATGGACAATGGCTGTTGAAAATAGCGTATCGAGCACCTATTTCATCTCATTTTTCAGTCAGATTTTTTACTTAATCGCACAAGAAGGGACTACTATGTTCGGGAGATTGATGTGTTGTTTACGGCTGGTCAAGAATGCCTTCCATGTGCCATTCTCTAGCGTTTTTTGAAAGGATTTTTCGTTGTTTTTTAGGCCTGCTTACATACAAAGTACAAAGATCATATATTGTGTGATGGCCGTATTTAAATATGCAATTCTGGTTGCTCGCTTTGGTAAACACAAGAAAAGCGCTAACGTAGAAGCGACAAAATAGGAAGTTTAACAAATCACTTAAACATAAATTGCATGAACATACTTTCCCACAAACGAACGAAATTAACGTTACGTAATATGAACATACAAATAGCCTACTAAATGAGCCATATTAATTCGTATTGGCTTGTGTAAAGTCTAAACCAGTGGCACTATTCTCTTCTCACTTCATATTTTCAATTTTCCGCTACTGTCGCATACACCTAGCAAGTTAATTGAGTAGTTCAATTTGCGATTAATAAACTCAGCAGCTCTCGCCTTTGGTACGGTTATATTTACATCGCATCCATCAGTCGCGCCAATTGCATTGAACATTGCGGTTTATAGTTTATGGTCAATGCAGTCATTTATGTTCTAATGTTTCACGTATGAAGACAATTATAAAATAATCTATTTAATTTATTTTAGCGAAGCTTTGTAGCATAATATGCCAACAAAATTTTCACATTAGAAAACATTGAGGATTGAAGTATGTAATTATCTACATATAATAAGAAATTAAACCCGTCAATTTAATCTTCACAATTGATTTAACGAATGTTGTTAAATTTCTTGTTAGACATATGAAATTGCGAAATTAAATTATATTACCTCACAAAATGTATTTACGAGTATAACAGAAAGCTCTGATTTCATTAGGCAACAAAATGTGATTTTTACGTTTTATATAAGCGAAGTTTTAATCAAATCAATAAAATTGTTTTTTTTCACTGAAAGTTGATTGACTCATTGAGAGATGTGTACTTTGCTGAATAACATTACGTCTGTAGTACTATACTTTAGACTCGTTATAATAAAATTTTATTTATCGAAATTAAAATGACATGAGTTTTCATTTTATTAACAGAATAAAATTGGAAACTTCACGAGCCAAGAACTTTTTAAGAATGCTTTTTTATTAAACGGGTATCTACAAAATTATACTGAACGATGTTTTTTTCATTGCAATCGCTGAGCTTCTTCTAATTAGGGCCAACACCGCGTTAGTTCACTACCACTACCACAATCATAAACTTTAAAGAACATGAAACCATTTCCTTCATTTAAGTATTCAAATCAAGAGTTTAAAGTACCAAATTAATTAAATTAAATTTAGTTTTGCATCATTAGATCGGTTGCAAACGAAATAACGTTAAATCGATATGACGATTAAATGGCAATAATTTATCTAAAATAAAAAACAGAATAGGCACAAGAAAATAAATTTTTGGCACACCTGATGTTATCGGTTTTGGTTCTTGGTATCGGCTGTTTTAAAAATATTTTTAAGTTTCATTAAATTTTAAAGTTTAATAAGCTTTTCTAATTTACTAGGTAACCGATTCCAAACTGGTTCAATACTTGATAGCACGATGCTACTGAAATTAGCAGAAAAACGGCACTATCGACCTCATGTATATACATTGGTAGGAAAATATGCTACCTAAGTTAGCAGAAATAGTAAGCAGAAGTTTTTTGTTCTTTTTGACCGTTTTCTGTAGAAAAACTATATTATCGACGTATTCAAAATAGTCGTAGAAAAATTGAGTCAATTTTCTTTATGTACGCATGTTTTTGGCCGAAATTCGAGTAAATTTCAATTGTTTACTATAAAACTGCATTCACATAAGCACAAGAACTGTTTTAATAATAAATTAGAAGTAAAAAGTAATAAAACTCTCCAGCCTTAGGATTTAAAAGGTCCGCTAATTTATTGATTTAGATATGTTCAGGACCCGCTGATAGTGGGAATTCCCGCTATTTAAATTTGAGTGCACGTCTTATGTACTCTGTTGGCCGATTTATGACATGAAACATAAAGTTCCGCTGATCATGGGAATTCCTGCTATTGGATTATACGTGACACGTGAAATGTATTGGTTCCGTTGAAAAGAAGAAAAAATCTATATTCTATTTCTATAGCCGTAATCCGTAAATTAAAAGATCCGCAAATTTTTGATTTAGATAAGTTCTGGACAACTATGTCTATCTACCGAGCGAGTATGACGACCCGCTGATAGTGGGAAATCCTGCATTTAAATTTGAGTGCGCGTCTTAACGTATTTTACGAATTTGAGCAACGAAATTTAGTCTGGGATGGGCACTTCTATTAAAAGGTTCACCGATTTGTCATTACCGATAGTTTGTGTACCCTGTTGGCCAACTTATGACGAAACATAGAGTTCCGTCGATCATGGGAATTCCCGCTATTCGAATATACGTAACACGAGAAGAAAAGAAGAAAAATTCTATAGCCTTCCGGATTAAAAGATCCACAAATTTTTGATTTAGATAAGTTCTGGACCCCTTTGTCTATCTACCGAGCGAGTATGACGACCCACTGATCGTGGGAATTCCTGCTATTTAATTTTGAGCTCGTGCTTTATGATAGTTTACGAATTTAAGCAACGAAATTTAGTCTAGGATGGACACTTCTATTAAAAGGTCCACCGATTTGTCATTGCCGATAGTTTGTGTACCCCGTTGGCCAATTTATGACGAAACATAAAGTTTTGCCCATCGTGAGAATTCCCGCTATTCGAATATACGTCACACGGGAAATGTATTGGTTCCATTGTAAACAAGAAAAATAGCTCTAAGGTTTAAAAGGTCCACGATTTATTGATTCATATATGTTCTACATTTTCGGACCTTTTAAACCCTAAGTCTGGAGAATTTTATTACTTTTTAACGGAACCTATACATTTCCCGTGTCACGTATATTTGTATAGCGGTAATTCCCACGATTGGCGGAACTTTATGTTTCGCCATAAATTGGTAAACTAGATACAAAGACTATCGGCAATGACAAATCAGTGGACACGCGCAGTCAAAGTTAGACTGTGGGAATTCCCACGATCAGCAGGAAGTCATACTCGCTCGGTAGATAGCCATAGGAATCCAGAACTTATATAATCTACGCAGTTGACGAACTTAATCTATTACGTAGATTAAATAGCGATTTTCTGCGTCCTTGACGTCAACAATGTAAACAACGTCGACAACCTAAGAAATGGTATTAGAAACTAGATTTTTGTCATTGATAGGAAGCTTAATGACATCACAATTCCTGAAGTGCTTCCATTACCAAACACTACGGATATTTTGGACAGATTAGGTCGTTCCCATTATTTTTCAACTATTGATCTTGCTCATGGATACCACCAGGTTCTAATCGATTTAAAAGACCGTGAAAAAACTGCCTTCAGTACTGATATAGGACATTACCAGTTTACTCGTATGAGTATGTGGCTGCGTAATGCTCCAAGTACATTTCAAAGGCTCATGAATAACGTGGTATGTGGATTAAACGAGTTAAAGTGCCTAGTTTACCTAGATGACGTTGTGATATACGATAGAAATTTAGCAGATCATAGTCAAAATTTAACCGATTTACCGACAATACAACTTAAAAATTAATCCCGAAAAATGTAAGTTTCTGTGCAAAGAAATATATTATTTAGGACATATTATAACTAAATCTGGAATTAAACCTGACCCAACTAAAATCGAGGCAGTACAAAATTATCCAACTCAAAAAAACACTCGTGATATAAAAACATTTCTTGGTCTTATTGGGTATTATAGGAAGTTTTGTTCAAATGTTTCAAGTATAGCAAAACCGTTGACAAACCTTCTAAAGAAAAATCCAAATTTCGTACGGGATGCTTTTTGCGACGAAGCTTCTTTGAAAATGAAACATTTTTTAATAAATCCACCTATTTTACAATTTCCGAATTTTACAAAAGAATTTGTACTAACCTGTGACGCTAGTGACATTGCGATAAGTTCGGTCTTGTCTCAAGAGACAAACGGAGCCGATTTGCCTATCGCATATGCTAGTCGGGTTTTGAGCAGTGCTGAAAAAATTATTCAGCCAAATAAAAGGAGCTTCTTGCTATAATCTGGACAACAGATCATTATAGAGCATATCTTTATGGTAGAAAATTCAAAATTGTTAGTGACCATAAACCATTAATTTGGCTGTGCAATATCAAAAACCCATCATCGAGACTGACAAGATGGCGAATAAGGTAAGATGAATATGACTACACTATTGTTCACAAGCCAAGCAAGTTAAATACCAACGCTGATGCTTTAAGTCGAATCGTTCCGGATAATCCTCAATGCAATGTGGTAACCCGATCAAAATCTAAAATGCCTACACAACTTTCTCAACAGGACAGTTCTTTAAATTCAGATTGTCAAAATTCTAATTCTATCACTGCAATTTCTTCAAATTCATCAATTTCATATCACTCTTATTGGAAAACCCTATACAAGAAAATCTAACTTTTATGATGAATATTTTTTATGATATATGTCCCCTATATATCATAAAATGTTATCTAACTTATGCATTAAAAAGTGTTACCTTACTTGATTTTAAATTAGCTAAATGTTGATAAAAGCTATCGCGAATTCGAAAAATTGAATTAAAAAAAAACGCGGGTTTTGCCCAAAAATCGGCGTCGGACACACATAATTAAAATCTCTAATACTTTGTGCCTGCTACCAATTGTTTCGACTAAAGAACTGGCTAATGAAGTTAGTCTGACGCCGATTTTTTGTTCTAAATTTCCGGCTAACTAAATTGATGGTCATTCCTTAGAAATTATTGATAAGTGTCTCTATTAGGTTCCGAAACCAAAACATGCCTGATATTTCAACAAATCACGCCTGACATTTAATTACAATTTACTTAATTAAGTAAAATTTATCAATTCCCAAATTGAAAATTGATTGCCGATTGATCTAATCGGCTTTTGATAAATTTAAACTATTGCATAGTTTAAATTTATCAAAAGCCGATTCGATCAATCGCAATCAAGCAAAATTTAATTAAATGTCAGACGTGATTTGTTCAGTGCTATCTCTGAACGAATCTAGTATGAATTACCATTAATTTAGTTAGTCGGAAATTTAGACAAAAAAGTCGCAGAGACGGAAAGTTTAAACTATCTTCATATTAGTTCATACTAGTTATCAATAGATGGCGTAAATTATAATGCACAATTAACATTCAATTAAAATTTGTTAATTTTTCAATTTCGACAGTATTGTTAATCGACTATAGGCAAATCTGAACTAAGTTTGAACTTTAGATGTAAATATCATAAATATTTTGTTTGAAAACCTTTAGAGACATCTTAATGTACCTGTTATAAATTAACCTTCATTTTACTCAGGCACACAGTATTAACGAAAAAATGGTGTGAAGTACACAGTATAAGCTACTTGGAAATATATTTTATAGTATTAATAATTTACATATCCGGAAATAGAAGTTATAAGTATAGGGCGGGCCAAATACATTTTTTTAAAATGCAATAAAACAAAAAGTTCTCAATATTTTTTCGATTAATTATGAAATACTATATCATTCGTATGACTGCCTCAGCTGGCCTTGACGTACCCTATACGGTCGGTCCAATTTTTGAGCACATTTTCGATAGTATGCGGTATTATGTCTTCAAGGGCAATGCGAATATTGTTCTTGAGAGCGTCAATCGTTGCTGGTTTATCGGCGTAACAATTATCTTTGACGGCACCCCAAAGATAATAGTCCAACGGCGTCAAATCACAGCTCCGAGGCGGCCAAATCACATCAGCATTTCGACTGATGAATCGATCTTCGAAGACAGTGCGTAAAAGATCAATTGAAACGTGTGCTGTGTGGCACGCAGCGCCGTCTTGTTGAAACCAAATGTTGCCTATGTCCTCCTCTTCAAGTTCCGGGCACAAAAAAACGATTATCACGGCGCGGTAGCGCTCACCATTGACAGTAACGGGCCCAATGATGCCACCGGACCAAAATCCGCACCAAACAGTCACTCGTTGAGGATGCATCGGCTTCTCTACGAACACGTGCGGGTTCTCCGTGCCCCAAATGCGACAATTCTGCTTGTTTACATAGCCGCCAAGATGGAAATGCGCCACATCCGAAAAAATAATTTTTTTGCGAAAATCGGCATCTTCTTCAAGTCGATCGCAAACCCACTCAGCGAACCGAAACCGCAATGGGTGGTCGCTTTGCTTCAATTTCTGAACCAATTGAACTTTATACGGTGTCATACCAAGGTCTTTATGCAGAATTCGTCGCAATGTTGTGCGTGAAATGTTCAATTCTTAAGAACGATGGCGAGTTGACGTTCCCGGCGACTCACGCACATTCTCGGCTACAGCATCAATATTTTACGCTTGGTTGGCTGCTTGGTTCCTGTTGGTTTATTAATTAGCAAGCCTGTTTCTTTAACTTTATTCACAATATAACGTACATATGGAGCTCCCGGCGCTTCGTTTCTTCCGAAAATCGCACGCAATTTTCGCACACATTCTGCAACATTACCATGACTTTCGAAGTAATGTTTCAATATTTCCCAGCATTGTTCAAGCGGATACATAACCGTTTTCGTTCAGCGGAAGGATAAAACTAACTTTCTGTCAAATCAGAAGTGATATAACCCGTACCATACTCAAAATAACCGCTAGTTAAAAAAAAGTTAGATGGCCCACCCGTATGTTGATCTTTCAATGAATACTGGCAGAATTATAATTGGTTGTCGACGTTGTCTACGAGTAGTCGACGTTGTCTAACGACTAATCGACGTTGTCTACTTCGTCGAAGAGTTGTCTACGCAATAACGTAAAATTTAATATAAGACGCGTTATTGCCCATTTCTGATGTGAATGCATTTTTATAGTAAACAATTGAAATTTACTCGAATTTTGGCCGAAAACATGCTTACATAAAGAAAATTGAGTCAAGAATCGTAGAAAAGACTATTTTAAATACGTCGATTATATAGTTTTTCTACAGAAAACGGTCAAAAAGAACGAACAATTTCTGCTGACTTTTTCTAAAAGGTTAGAAAAGGTGTTTTTTTAGGAGGTTTGTTTTTCCGATAGATGTCGTTTTATTTTATGACAGTTGTTTTGACAGCTCAAAGTGGCATTTCTACTCAGTATTGTTTGGCAAATCATTATGAATAGGTTAACTCCAGAACAACGTTTTCAAATCGTGGAAATTTATTTTCAAAATCAGTGTTCAATTAAAAATGTTTATAGAGCACTTCGTGAATTTTATGGTGCACATAATCGTCCGTCAGAGACCACCATAAAGAACGTAATTACCAAATTTCGGTCTACATTCACTCTTTTGGATGCCAAGCCACCGACAAGAATGAGAAGAGTTCGTACAGAAGAAAATATTGCTGTCGTTGAGGCCAGTGTCGAAGAAAACGACAATTTATCGATTCGTCGTCGTGCTCAGCAAATTGGACTTTGTCCATCGACTTTATGGAAAATTGTACGTAAAGATTTGGGTTTGGTGCCATACAAAATTCAATTGGTGCAAGAATTAAAGCCACACGACCATCGTTTGCGCCGTGAATTCAGTGATTGGTCGTTAAATCAATTGAACGAAGATCCATTTTTTTACCGTAAAATTCTCTTCAGTGATGAGGCGCATTTTTGGTTAAATGGATACGTCAACAAACAAAATTGTCGCATTTGGAGCAAAGATAATCCACACGCCGTTCTAGAATTACCAATGCATCCTGATAAATGTACTGTTTGGTGCGGTCTATGGGCTGGTGGGATCATCGGTCCATATTTCTTTAAAAATGAGGAAGGACGACGCGTTACCGTGAATGGAAATCGATACAGAACCATGTTAAATGAGTTTTTGTTGTCAAATCTTGAAGATATGGATATGAATGAAATGTGGTTTCAACAAGATGGTGCCACTTGCCATACAGCACGTGAAACAATCGACTTATTGAAAGAAACTTTCAACGACAACATTATTTCGAGAAATGGTCCGGTGAATTGGCCTCCGCGTTCGTGCGATTTGACGCCACTCGATTACTTTTTGTGGGGATACGTGAAGTCATTGGTTTATGTGGATAAACCTCAATCGATTGACGCTTTGGAAACCAATATTCAACGTGTCATTGCTGACATACGCCCTCAAATGCTTGAAAAAGTGCTGGAAAATTGGACCTCCAGAATGACATTTGTGAAAAATAGTCGTGGTAGCCATATGCCAGAAATTGTGTTTAAATGTTAAATGCCAAAAAATTATCTACCAAATAAAAAAAAATTTTGGTCATTTCATAATTTTATATGTGTTTTATTCAAAAAAAAAATCAATGTATATAAATGAGGTCGATAATGCAGTTTTTGCCGAATTTCTCTGCTAACTTCAGTAGCACCTACGTCTACCAAGGTATATAAGGTCGATAATGCAGTCTCGGCTGAATTTTATGCTAACTGCAGTAGCATGATAGCGCGAGTCTACTAAATCTAGAAAATAATGTGCTACTTGTCTGCCGTTATACAATTTTGTAGTTACCTGTAGGCATATACATAATACATTTCCCATCTTAAATTATACAGATAGGGTAAGCTACAGATTCACCGTTTTAAATTTATTTTACATAATAAAATAAATTTAGGACCTCGAGATTTTTTACCGTCCGCTATATCGTAAATGCACCAAAAAGTCGTTTACAAAAGGTTTTCCAAGTCCCTCGAAAGTCCAGTGTCTTACTGGACAGCTCTGCTGGAACAATTGCTAAACATGAAGTGGCAAGGCAATTGCTATAGTAGTTATAGTAAGTATGAAATACCAGACCTTCCTTTTTCAAGGCCACATGCTCTCCAATACTTCTCTTAATCACGTGCCTTGTTCCTGTACACCGTGGACATTCGAAAAATATATGCTCGACATCGATTTCACTACTTCAGTACATGTTGGACTGTAAGGTCTATTGTGTGGTTATAACATATTTGCCAATATCATAAATTACGGTCCCCTTACGGTCCTGCAAAGCCGATTATTTTAGGTTTTTCGACAATCTATAGCCTTAACACGCCACGTTATATAATATTTCCTAATAGTGGGCCCAGCACAGATCTCTATGAACCACTACCCGTAATAGTAGTCCTCGATATGTTTGGCAACTATCTTATGCAGTTTTAATTCCTTACATCCATGGTACCAAGCGCACAGTATTCCGGCATTGAAGATCAATTAGACTTACCCATAGAAGGCAAACCGATACCAGGCGTAAGAATTAATACTGAGGAGGAAAACATGGTTGAACAACATTTTTAGTTAACTTTAGAAAATGCTGGCATGGAGCTATGCAATGTGCAGATAGTTCTAAAAAGATCGGACCAATTGCCGTACGTCGTTGAATTTTCTGGCAACGGCGTAAAACAAAGTTTTTGAAAAAGGTTCAGCTGGCAGATACATAGTAAGATTTTTATTTAAGAATGATCTTGTTGAATTAGGAGAATCCAGAAAAAGCCGCTGCCAGATTAATACAAATTGGAAATCAGTTCAAAAGAGAGAACCATCTCTCAAAAGGGAAATGCAATCAGTTCAAAAGGGAAATACCACTGCAATGGCGAAAACATAAAATCGCAATAACGGCGAACAAAAAAAAATGTATCGTCAAATCTGGCTTAACGAACAAGACCAACATAATCAACGAAGCTTAAAACAATCATATATGGGACAACAGCTAGTTTCTTAGCAATACGAGCTATAATCTAGCGAGCTACTGATGGGGCCAATGATTTTCCAGCAGACGCTAAAATCACGTTGACAGATTTTTAGATATAGATGATCTGCTGGCCGGTTGCGACTAGATGACAGATGCGATTCAAATACTTCACGATGTAAAGATTGATGTTGAATGACAAAAGCATCATAAATTAGTTGTGATACTGGGTTGAATCGCCAGGTGAGATATCCTGTTCGCATTTCATGAATTTATACGATTTCTAGAAAATCCTCGGACGAGCCCAACCTTTTCGGCGATGGCATTTTAGACAATTTATTTGACGAGGTTAATGGCATTAATTATTTAATGATTCTTTCTGAAGCTGTACTGGAATTTGGCAGTATCACACCTTACAAAGCGTTTATCAGGAAATATATTGGTTTCAGTTGTTCTTCGACCATCAAAAAGTTGTGTCTTGGTTCGATAATAATTTTGAACCCAATTATAAGTGCAAAATAATGCAATATTTTAAAATTGCTCCCTTCAAGCTGAGAATACTGTGTTGAAAATATAAAATTTACTCCTCTCCGCAATTTCATAACGACAGCTCCGGTTGGTATTCGTTCGTCTTTATCAGTTACTGCTACTCCGCTGGTCGAAATATGTTCTTGTTGCAGGAACAACGAAGTTACAAGTAACAGCGAAGTAACAGCGACGTAACAATGCAATATTTCTATTTTTACGGAGGAAAAACCTTTAAAATTAGGGTCGATTAAAATGTTACGTTAGAGAAGGCATTCTTCAAAGAAATCATTAAGTTACGCAAGAAAATAAAGCGATGAGTTATTTATAGCTAATCCGATCCTTATCGCCAGTCTTTATTATTTTTTCCAACATTTTTTTATTTTCCAAATAAGAAAGAGGTAATAAAAATTAACAAGAAACTCATTAAAAATTAACATTAAAGTTGAATTAAAATCTTTATTAGTTCTTCTTGGATAAGTTGAATTATTTCGAGGAAAATTTATTTTTGGAATCTTGATGGTCTACTTACAAGCTACAGAGGTGTTAACCTTGTTGAGGTGTTTGACAACAAATATCGTTTGTTTTTAGGAACATTTTGGGAGAGAAGCCCCATCAAAACAGGTTATTAGACATAATAGAACCCTATGCTGTGCTGTTGTTGACGAAACACAATAATACGATATAACATTATCCCAAATAATAAAATCACTTTGTTTCCGACTAAACCACACACTTAGACATTAAAGATAAACTAAATTATAACTACATAATTGCAAACATCCAATGGTACTGGGTATTCCCGCTACATATTCTGCTAAATAATTACACGTTAAGTTCCACAATTATCGAACACTACACTGACGAACTTACTGCGGCATAAGTTTTGGATCCTCAATTGCGTATTTAAGTACAACAAGTAACATTCAAATATTATCGACCAAAAAGCTTATTTGGCAAAACAATTAATAGTGAACAACAATTCAAATTTACTGACGGTTTGTGAATATGGCTAAGACTATTCAAATAGAAATAGTCAGGGACCGACCAGAATAATTTTTTGTAACCGTATTATGAGGGTTCATAGTTAGAAGATGAATGCTATCCATTATCTTCAGTGAGAGTGGATCAAGATTAAGAACAAAACAAAAATACCAACATTTCCAAATTTATTTTATTCTAACCGTATCTTTCAGGGAACTCTTTATCATTTCAATCAAATTAGGTGTTTTGCAGAACCATAAGGAATACTTAAACCGTTTGCTTAACATTTCAGTGATTTGTCGTTTTCGATGATGTGTCGTTGGCTAATTCTCTATTTGGTAAATGTTGTTTTCGATTTATTCTCATTTTCGACGAATATCGTTTTCGATCATTTGTAGTTTTCCGTAAATGTTTGTTTTCAATAAACTTTTGTTTCTGGTGAATCGTAATTCTAGAGTAATTGTCTTTTGAGGCAAACTGTCGTTTTTTATGAACTGGTTCAATAAACTATTGATTTCGGTGATTTATCGTTTTTGTTTAGTCGTTGTTTTCGGTAAGCAACGTCGAATATTTTGGTCGAACATTTAATATCCGAAAATAAAATAATCAAACATTTCTTGAGCAAAATAATTATCACGAAATAATATATCTAATGGCGACTACCCCCATCAACCGATACAAATAATATCTAAATAGGTCGAATATTTTTTTTGTCATAAAATTAATTAGTATCCGAAAAAATTTAAAAAAAATAAAAAAATTATCGAACATAAAGGGTTTCCCAAATGAGATACAACGACGCCATCTTTGCAAAGACGCCAACACTACTAAAATGGTGAAAATAAATAAAACACGTTTCGTGCAATTCGTGAATATTTTGATCGCCATAACCGCCCAAATGAAACAACACCAAATAATATCGCTGTTGTGAGGCAAAGTGTGAGAAATAATGCGAAACAATCAACAACGTGTCGATCACTTGAATTGGGCATTTCAACCAATTTGTTGTGAATTATAAACAAGAACTTGAGTTTACATGCAACTTGCCATACTACGCGTGAGAATATCGATGAATTGCAAAGGTTTTTCGAAAATCGCTTAATTTCGGAAATTTGAATTGGGCTGCAGTATCATGCGATTTAACGCCATTAGATTACTTTTTATGGGGTTTTTGAATAGCAAAGTGTACGTTGATAGATCAGCCACCATCCAAGATCCAAAAAACAACACCAATGTCGAGATAAATGCCAAAGTAACGTCCCTACTATTGGAACATGGCATCAACAATTTTGACCATAGGATCGACGTCTGTAAATTCAGCCATGATGAACATTTGAGTGATACCAATGGCATAGATAAACCTTCAAAATAAAGTGCCCAACTTGATAGAAAGAAATTAATGGATTTTTAAAAATCATTTTTGTGCAAAGTAATTCAACGCTATGAGGCTTTGAGAAGTTCCCTTTTTTAGAACAGGAACTAAAATCAATAAAAACTCTCGAATTTGAAACATTTTTGAGCTGAGGAGACCAATGCTATGCAGCGTTAAGGAGTTCTTAATTCAGGATTAGAAATAAAGGTTGGATACGGATAATTAATTATTGACACATAAAACCTCAATTCTAATCACACCAATTGTATCTTTAATATCCGTTCTCCGGTAATTCAGATTTGACAAATCGTACAAAATTGCATTTTGACGAACTAACTCAACTAATTTTTCTTCATTTAATCGACATTTTATTATTGGATATTTTGGTTACGATATTTTCGCAAACTCCGACCCTAGGTATGAAATGAAAAGTATCAAACTCCAACTCATCAAAATCCCAATTTTCAAAATAAAACTTTTCCTATTCCCGATTATCAAAGGCCTGATATATTGATTTTTATAAAATAAATTCAATTAAGTTGGATTTTGATCAACAGAAAAAATAATATCGAAAACCATCGAATTTATTTTTCGAAAAAATTTTAATCGTACGAAAATGAAAGACAATTTTTGTATAGCATTTAAAAGATTTTAATGGACTAAATATTCTCCATTTTGATGCATTTTGCCTTCTTTCTGGCAGTATGATAATTCCACGCTCATAAAACTTGTAATCTTTGTTGGAAAAAACTGATCCAATGCATTTTTGACGTCCAATTTTTTTGTAAAGACCGGAACAAGTAATAATCTGAAGATGCCAGATCTGAGAATATGGTAAAGTACATTCCACCCAAGAAGCAATAGCTTTTAGCGTGTTACCAAACTTGTGAGGTCCCGCATTATCCTGGTGGAACACTATACTTTTTCTATTGATCAATTCTGGCCAATTCTGTTTGAGTGAATCATTCAATGTATCCAGTTGATGAAATTACACTTCAAAATTTATCAAGGAATTGTCAGGTAGAAGCTAAATAAAAGGAGCACTTTTTTATGAATGTTGGCGGTCGAAGTACTTTGCACCGGTTGATCATTTTTATCCATTTCTCGACCCCAGTAATAATTCGCCTCAAAAATGGACATTTTTCTTGACGTTTGAGAAGCAAATCACAGACGTCAATGCGACGGGGCCAATTTCTTTCTGTAAGAACATGTGGAACCCATATGTCGATTTTTGAAACAAAACCAAGGCAGCTTACGTGATCATAAACAGTAGAATTCGATAAATTTAATCTGTCAGCGATCTCACGAGTTGTTGTTCAGCAGTTGCATCAAACAATGCCTTTATTTTGTCTTCAACAGCTTCAACTGGCCTTCCAGAACGAAATTTTGAAAACCAGTTTTGGCACTGACATTATGTCAATACACCTTCTCCTTACACATCACACAATTTCGTTCTTGCTTAAACAACATTTTTGCATTTTCGATAATAAAGAAGTAAAATATGCCGATAATGCTACTTTCCATTTTCCAGATTTAATATGGCACCAAACACAAACTTAGGCTTAGAATCAAACAAATAAGCCCTGCTATATCGGCTGTCAACATATATAATACCAATGCTGCTTAAGTTTGAAGTTGGCTATGGAACATTACAGTTTAGTCCTCTGTTGGGAAAAAACGAAATTTCTTTCCGAACAACCCAATATCAAATGGTTTTCAAACTTTATTATTAGCAATAGACAGGAGGTTCTGGATGTTACTCTGGTCTTCGATTTTATTTCACCTATGATCAGAGAAAGGAGGGTGACAAAGGAACATTCCTTCTCTGACCATCGGTTCCTAACGTTTAAGCTTAATCTCCAAATTATAAATCAGTGCGTGTTCAGAAATCCCAGGAGGACAATATGACGCGTATACAGGGATGTGTTAAAGGGCAGTATTCCATCTAGAGTTCCAGGACTCCCCGAGACGGGTAGTGATCTGGATTCAATGGTGGATACTTTTACTAGGGCTTGTAATACCTCTATGAGGGAAGTTTGCCCATTAACAAAGCTAAAGAGAAAGCGAACACCTGTTTGGTGGCCCTCGGCACTTGTGGAGTGCCAAAAAGTCTGTGGGTCTGCTTACAATAGAGCGAAAAAATCGAGAGAAGGTCAAGACTAGGACTTCTATAAGGAATGCCTCAGAGTATACAAAAGGGAAATAAGGAAGGCGTAACGGAATCAGTGGAAGCCCTTCTGTGATAGAATGGAAAGGGTCTCGGATACCTCGTCCTAAAAAGATTCTCTCTACCAGTCTGGAACAGCTGACTATCTGATAGAACCGGATGGCGAATGGACGGTTTCTAGTGAAGACACTCTTGGTCTTTTGATGGAAATTCACTTCCCAGGATGCGTCGATTGCGGGGCCTTTGGATGACTGCAGCTCTTATGATGACTGTGGCGTCCAACTGCAGTGTACAGGGGATATTCTGAATACACGGAAGATACAATGGGCTATTAAAATTTTTAAGCCCTTTAAGTCAGCTGGTCTGGAGGGGATTGTACCAGAAGAAGCTCACACAGCAACCCTAAACACTTAAGACCAATATCTCTGTCATCTTTTCTGCTAAAAATCATGGAAAGGTTGCTGGATTTCCATATTTGTTCGAGAATTATACCCAGAAGCTGGCCACAGTCTTAACATGCGTACTATTACATACCCTGGTTCGGAAAATTGAGAAGCCACTGGATTTTCTAGAATTCTCGTTGGTGGTGTTTCTCGATATCTAGGGCACTTTCCGGCTAATTAATCATCTGCCAGGTAGCAGAAAGATTACAGCGAGGATCGGGGAAGTCTCCGTCAGAAAACGCGTTGTTCGGGAAACACCCCATTCCCCTAAATGGAATTTAGTAATCAATGGACTACTATTAGAACTGGAGGAGGAAGGAATAGGTGTGGTTACTTATGCCAATGACGTAGCAATAGCTGTCTCGGGGCAGCACCTATGTACAACATATGTGGTTTGAGGATTAACTCATCTAAAACAGAGCTGGTCCTTTTCACTAGGAGATATAAAATTCCGGTAATGGTTCCACCAAGTTTTTACTAATTCCTAGGGATTCTTCTCGACAGTAGGCTCAGTTCTAAATAAAGCACGATAGAAAGAGTGAAGAAGGCCACTGTGGCACTCTACTCTTGTAAAAATGGCATGGCAGTTGTAAGGCCCGTACTGTTGTATGGTGTAAATGTATGGTGGCCAGCTCTGGACAAATTTTTATACAAGAACATGATGGAGAAGGTGCAGAAGGAAGCCAGCCTATCGTTGACTGATATCATTATCTGTGTGGACAGTCGGGCGGCCATTCTTTCACTGGATTAAGTTTTCCTGGCGTCAAGGGTGGCGTTGGATCGGCACACATCTCTTAACGAGATGAGTGAACACTTCAATATCCAGTTGGTCTGGGCCCCGGATCACTCTGACGTTGAGGGACATTGCAGAACAGACGAATTAGCAAGGTACGGTACGACTCTTATGGTCGGAGTATGGTGTGAGCTGAGCTTGAAGCGATCCAAGATCTGAATCACACTAAGGAAGCGTAACGAAGGTAGAATTGTAAGGGTACTTACTTACTTGTATTGGGCAAATACACTATGGACAGCCTCTCTGATATCGAAAGTAGTAGTGTGTAATGTGCGAGATCTTTTACGTTATGTGAATAGCACTAGATGGTTTTAAAGGGAGTTTAATGATGTCGGATCCTGTGGTATCATAATGGGCCTAAATTGGTCTTAGTGTGCGAGAGCAACCACTGAAACCTAACCTAACCTAGTACGCGAATTAGAATGGAGGAAGGAACAGAATAATTAATTAATTTGTTGAAATAATAAAACAATGCCATTTATACTCCAGAAAATCATGAATTCTAATTAAATCATAAATTTGACGAAAATTATGATTTTTGTGTCGGTATCTACAGTCGATAACATTTTGATTTCCATAAACCCACATTAAATTGTTATACAAATTATTAGAACCTGATTATTTTGCAATTCCACTAAAGAGACGTTTTCCGATCGACGTCGATACGGCAATCATAACAGATCCATCGAAACAAGATTGATTGAAACTTTTACAAGAATCTTTAAATAAATTTCTAGGGAACATAGGCCAGGGAACATCTTTATTTCTTAACCGTTGATTTTATAATTTAGTACAACCAGATTTGGATTTTAATGTGATTTTGGATGCATTTTGGTATTTGGACTTGCTGAATAAAATTTTGCAATTTCTCTGTCGAAATTTAAAAAAAAACGTTTTAATTGCCAAAGTTCTAATTTTGATCCAAAATTCACACTCTGCTAACAAAGGTTGACAATAATGGTTTAACAAATGGCCCTCAAGAAGTAGCCTCGCGAGCGTAGTTATTTCAAAAAATAAATCTCCTCAAATAAGTTTTTTGTTTCGTAAATTTTCCATTAAAACGTTTAGATACGAACCAGTTTCAAACATCAATGCCGAATTATATAAATTCGTCCAAAATTCATGTTAGAAATAATATTTCGTCGTACAATAACCCCATAACCCAAATTCGGTCATGGAGGAATCAGAAATGGCCAAGTTTCTACTAAATATATGTAGGTACAAAACGTAGGTGGATTTGTAAATAGCGAGCTTCTCTATTCTGCTTCTATCGTCGGTAGAATTTTGTTTTCGGTGAACTGTTATTTTCGATAAATTCAGAAAAATTACGATTTTCGGTGATTTGAGGTTATATGATAATCGACGTTTTCAATTAATTGAACTGAATCATTTTTAAAAACTGTTCTTATAGGAGCATGAGTGTCTCGTGAATTCATTAAACAAAAATGATAATTAATAATAGCAAATACTACCTAAAATCAGGTATAAAATATAAAAATAAGTCTGATTTTCTAAAGTCCTTTTGACAAATGTGTACCAACTGTGTTGAATTGGCCCCACTTCACCCTAAACAAATTGATATAATTACAGAATATGCTACATAACACGCACCAATAACCAATGAAGTCAAAATATGCATTTATTTTTTCGATAAATTTTCATTTAAAATATTCGAAATCCAAATGTGGTATAAAAAACAAGGTTCATTGGAAAATGCATTTCCCACTAGAGATTCACATTCACACAAAATTTTTATAGTAATTTTGCATTGCTGTAATTTTATCAAAATTCATTTTTAAAACCACATAAGTGTTTTTCATGAACGGTAAGCATAATAATAATAATAATAATGATGGTGATGATGATGATGATGATGATTATACGGGAAATTTCTTTTTATTTCCTATCTTCCTCGTTTTATAATTTTCCTTCTGTATACCGTTTATACGAGTATTATTTCGGTAACAAGAGAGGATTTTTCCAAAATTTCATAAATATTTGTATTTTTTTATTGTACTCGTATTTAATAATAATACAAAAATAACAACAACAATCGGAGCTGTACATATAAATGAATACAACAAGTTCAACAAACAAAAAACTAAAATAATAATTTGAAAATGGGAAATTTATAAAACAATGAAGAATAAAATAGAAAATTTATTTAACTTTGTTGTGTATGTTTTTAGATTTTGCTTTTAGCAGATCCACAATTCGTAATTATTATTACAACAAAATTATAAAGAACGAAATAATTATTGTAACAACAAACATAAAATAATCGGGCTTGGTTGAAAAGAATAAATTTATTTTCACTAAAATCACTTTTCTATGAGCGGATTTTGTCGCCTGCACTGTTGGCGTTCATCCTTTTCGGTCCAACATGCGCTACCTCTATTGTTCGATGTTGTGGCACCAATGTAGTCTTATAGTAGCAGTCTCCAAATGACGAATTCATCCATGAGATTGTATAAAATCTCACAAGATGTTAACGAAGCCAGTCCGAAATTTTATCGTAGGAGAGAGTAGATTTGGGACGGATAATGGTACTAATTTTCGAAAATCATGTAACGAGCTAAGACGAATTTACATGAGTGACTACCAAAATGGAGCTTCAAGAAATTAAATCGATATTTAATACATTGTTATATAGATGAATGCGAGAGGAGAATAGTGTAATCCGTTAAAATGCATGATTCAACTTAATACAAAGATATTTAATGGTGAAAGTTGAATTGGTGCTAAATTAAAGGCCATTTAACATCTTTCAAATGATTAATCGAGCTGTTTAACAATGGAGCGCCTCTGCCTAAAACTTATGAATTTTTACAAGGGATGAATGACCATTTTTGGCGTATTGGTGGCAGGATCTGCTTTATATATAATTTCTACACCATTTAAATTAAAACCTGGATGGTGTATACAAAAGGCTGACGAAGGTTGAAGTTCTACATGTCATACGAAAGAAAGCTGTTAAATTGAATTCCTAAGACAGTCATTAGTTTAGTCATTAGTTCGTGAATTATTATTTAAAAATTGTAATGTATCTAGGCTGCTTGATCGTAAAGCAGCCAATTTAAGTTTACATAGTTCACAAGTAATAATTAACGAAGATTTGTGATTAAGTGTGTATTGCTAATTTTTTTATTTATTATTTTCCAAACAGATTTGTCAAACGGAAAATATAATTTTGAAATAAGAATTAAATAAACATGATACTCTAAAATCAAAATAATTGAATAAAACAGACAACACAACGAACATCCCGGGACCAACAACACAACAACCAGTCAAATAAAAACTAGGTACATAATCATTACACATTCCAGATTCTGAATATAATATTGTGATCACGGTCCTATTCTCTACAAAATTCGTCATATAAGAGTGCCTTTACAGATTTTTTTAAAGCAATCAACACTCATTTTTTAAGCACCCTAGGCAATTCATTGTAAATATAAGAATATACCCCTATAAAATACACTATTCATTGCAGCATCAAAGGTGAAGCTTAGTGGACGATACAGATTACATGGTCTGCTCGGATGGTTAGTTATGGCCTTATTCGTTACTAGAAAACTTGATGTATTAGATCATCAACAAGTTTTCAATTTTGAATATTAATTCAATGAATATTGTGGGAGTTAATCGTGGTAAATTAAAGATTGCTTTTAAAGCCTTGTTTTGGAGTCTGAATCTCCTTGATTTTGGAGCCCGCTAATGAGCCACAAACTGGTAATAAATACAACATATGAGAAACACACAGGCACATGGGCATGATAAATTTTAATCTTAGTTGCAACGTTGAGCAGGTAAGAAATTCGCTTTAGTACTCCGACCATATTGGTGATACTTTATTCTTCACCATATCCGCATGAAGGGACAAATCAAACTTAGATGATAAATGTATATTCAATACTATCGAAACAATCCAATCGGTTGAGTATCTTAATGTAGAATATAAGGAAAGTGGATTTATCTTCATTTAAACTGAGATCTGATTTTGATCCAACCAGTGACCAATTAACGTTAGGTCGTGTTCCATATGACACGTATCTGAGCCAGAGATGAGGATTTATATAGAATAACGGTATCATCAGCAAAAAATTGAACCGTTCTCTGCAGTTCTAAAGAAAAAATATCATTTACATAAATTAAAAATAAAATAGGACCCAATGTGGACCCTTGAGGTACCCCCCCCCCTCCCCTCCCCTAAACGAACAAAATATTTACAGCTGACAAGGTGTCATAATTTTTTTGTAACCCAAATTGGAAGGGGTTTAGGATATTGGTGCAACAAAGGTATTCTACTAATTGATTATAGGTAAGTCGTTCGAAAATTTTAGAATAAACAGGTAGAACTGAAATTGGTCTTGTATTCGCTTTGTCATAAGGACAACCTGATTTGGGCAGAGCAACAATTTTCGCAATCTTGAAATAGTTAGTAAACACCCTTTCCTTGAAGCTCTGATTAGTTTTTTGTAAGTGATGCTATAACCATAGGCGATAAATCCTTAACTAGCTTCACTGAGATGTTATCATAACCCATACAAAAATTATTATCCAGGTTTTTAACGAGCCGAACAGTTTTAGTGTCAGTACTAGGTGTAAATTCGTCCAGCGTAGTACTATTAAATTCGTAACAATAATTTGACGAGCTATTAAACCCTATGGCAGATTGGTTGTAACTAACACCCACAGTGTCATACTTATTGTTAAGATATTTGTCAAATCAATGTTGTTATGTAAACCATAAACATTATTCTCAATCAGTTGTATGGGCTTGTTAGCAGTGAGCGGACATTAATTGTACAAAATTTCGTTAATCGTTGCCCAAACTAGTTTACTTTTTCCACAATAATCACTAAACTTTTTTGGAATAGTACAAGACTTTTTGTTCCTTAAGTTACCTACGGAAATGCGATCTACAAATTATCATTAAAATATTTGTTGTTTGAGTTTTATTGTTTGACCACTTGGTTGAACCATGGTTTATTGAAAGACTGACCTAGATTTTAATTAGTACTAATTTCCTAGTGTTGATTATGAGGGTATCTATTTCATTAATTGAATCATTACCAACTAATTTAAACGGCAATCTACCGCTAGCAAAATTTGAGATACCTGCCAAAATTGGAGATACGGTCTCTTATATGAAGAAAAGATGTGTAATTACTTAAATTCACAAATTGTTGGTTACCATTCGGCAGAAACGTTTCGACCAAGACGATCACATCTATATTTATGTTTAGAATTGATGGAGAATATTCCAAACAATTGACTTTGTTTAGTAATCAATTGATATTGAAATATGATACTGTCAATTGACTGAGCAAAATCATAATAACGGGTTATCCAATTCGAGGTTGATAAAGTAGAAATCTGTATACCGACATCTGTCAAAGATAAACGTCAAGTACGCTGTCATTTATTTAGTTTTGACATTCTGCCATTTAAGAATATGGAGCATTTAACAATCGACCAACGCGTTAAAATTATTAAATCTTATTATAAAAATAGTGATTCTGCCGTATCCACATTTCGCGCTTTACGAGCAGATTATGGTCGTCATAATCGTCCTACAAAGCAAACCATATTGAATACAGTGAATAAATTTGAACAAACTGGATCTGTTACTGATATTGTAAGGTCTGTGCATCATCGAAATATTCGCAATGCTGAAAATATCGCTTCTGTAGCTGAAAGTGTGGAAGAAGATCCAAATTTGTCAATTCCTCATCGAGCTCAACATTTAGGCCTATCTTATGGCTCATTATGGCGCATTTTGCATCTGGATTTGCATCTTCATTCGTATAAAGTCCATTTGACACAAGAGCTAAAGCCTGCTGACCATGGACAACGAAGAACATACGCAAATTGGGTGTTGGAAAAACAGGCCGTCGATGCTGATTTTTCGAACAAAATTTTCTTCAGTGATGAAGCTCATTTTTCGCTTGGTGGATACGTTAATAAGCAAAACTGTAGAATTTGGGGCTCAGAAAATCCACAATTGATTGTAGAGAAGCCATTACACCCGGAAAAAGTCACTGTTTGGTGCGCATTGTGGTCTGGTGGTGTGATTGGGCCGTATTTTTTTGAGAACAACCATGGACGAACCGTTACCGTCAATTCTGAGCGCTATGGCCGCATGTTAACCGATTATTTTTTTACGAAAATCGAAGATTATGATCTTGACGATATGTGGTTCCAGCAGGATGGAGCAACCAGTCACGTAACACGAGCAAATCGAGATCTTTTGCAAGAGAAATTTCCTGGACGTTTGATTTCGCGATTGGCTGATGTCAATTGGCCTCCAAGATCCTGTGATTTAACGCCTTTGGATTTCTTTTTGTGGGGCTACGCGAAAGATCGTGTTTACGCAAACAATCCTCAAACTCTTGACGAATTGAAAACTAATATTCGTAAGGTAATGGCCGAGATACCGCACGAAATGTGCCGAAAAGTCATTGAAAATTACCGCAAAAGAATCAAGGCCTGTAAGAAGTCCCGTGGAGGACATTTGAATGATATCTTGTTTAACTAAAAATGGCAAGGATCAATCTGTAAAATGAAATAAAAATTACAATACATTCCGAATATTTTGTGTTTTTTTTACGAATTTTTTGTGTTTTACTTTATCAAGCTTGAATTGGATAACCTTGTATTAGTCTAAAATATTTAGGGTAATTTATAATTAGGACCCCAGTGCCAACCGTATGTTAGGATTGGCAAATGTTCCAGCTTCGATATGGCCCCATATAAATTTATATGAAAATTGTCTTTTACTTCCGAACCCTTCCTGGGCCGGAAATAGCGATTAATGTTTCGAAAGGGTATTTAAGTAAGTGACTGCTGACCAAATGGCCAAGTTCCAAAATCTCATTTTAAGTTAAATACAAATTTGTATCTCTTAAGAACATTCTAGGCCGAAAATGATTCCTTAGGTTTTGAGTTGGTAATGATAAGGGCCAACTATGGTGAGCACCCCAGTGCTAACCGTATGTTAGGATTGGCACAATCTTCTAGCGTCGATATGGCCCCATATAAATTTTTATGAAAATCGTCTATAACTTCCAAACCCTTCCTGGGCCGGAAATAGCGATTAATGCAGCTGTATGTTCAAATGCTGGGGTTTGAAGCCGAAGGTTCATGAGGTCCATATTCAGCTGATATTATTAACGCGTTCATAGAAACATATCGAAACCAAGCTGTTGACGTGATTATCAGGTGGTCGAGCACGCTGATTATCCAGAAACCACAAACGTTAACAAAAGCTTACACAACTTGCTTGTGCAACAATTCAATAACTGCTCCAACATAACTACCTGGGACGGAACTCGGCCATTTATTAACAGATCATGATAAGATTGGGTATGTTGGATTAAAATAAGATTCTAAAATGTTTCTGGGAAGAAGTTCTGGAATGTGGCCACCTTATACGAAAGTGAGCCATTTCCTAACCGATTATAATGGGATTGGGTATGTTCGATGAAAATGGGATTCCAAAATGATTTTTTGGGAGAATTTCTGGAATTTAGACCCCTGGAGCAGAAATTGGTCGTTTCTTAACTGATCTTGGTTAGGTATTTGAAATACCTTAATTGCATTGATTTGGTGTCCGACAGTTATGATAATTATATTTTTCTATAAATGACTTTCCTCTCGATTCTTACTTAGCCTAATCGCACAGATACTATCTGCGTAATCAGCTGATTGATCTTATAAAATTCGCTTTTTAAAGCAAACATGATAAAGTATCAGGCGCAGAGACCCTGCTTAAAAAAACTCGATAGCGTGTTCTTAACTTTGTCCCAATATTTTCACTCAAATCGGTTGTTGTCAATTTTAAGCGTATGTAGAAACCCTTGAACAAATTATACAATTTCTTGATTAATTGAGATATTTGTTTGTTGGAAGTTCAACCTGATGTATCTCAGAAGAAGTTTTTTAGTATTTGTAAAGGATTATCCGTGTGATGGTTTACGTTAATAGACGCGAGTTATTTTACGCCTTTGGTACTTGACTCCGCTATATTTTAAGCGTAAATGAACGATCGTTGACGATAGAGGACAGAAAAAATCACAAATTTACAAAACTAAGGACTCAGCGAAATGTAGTGAGATGCTATATTAGTTAATAAACTACGAACACTAAGAAACGAATGCACTTTTTGGTTGTTATTTGAACAAATATTCTCTATTCAAAAAAGAGGAAGTGAAAAATGAACAAATTTCCTTTGTAAATGTTCATGCTTTAATTGAAGATAAACCCGATCAAACCAGTGTGCTTTCTACACACATCTCATAATATTCGTGAGCTAATACCATAACACATCAAAATAATATTAGGCGAATTTAACTTTGAAATCGGAGGCGCTTACAGAACACATCATAGCACAATCGGACTTCTGACTGATCAAATATCTTAGGTTCCTGAATCTTCAGGTAGGGTTCTACACACACTTTGTTTATAAACTGTTGTGATTTATTTGATTTCCGCATTGTTAAATTAGGTCATTAAATATTACCAAAATAAACACAATTGCGTTGAAAACATAAAAATAGAACCTTGCAACCTCGGAAATTGTACATTTGTCTTCTGTAATGCTTTAAATTATTGAATAAAAGAACATTTAAGTTTTAAAAAAGAGTCACAATCAGTAATTGTTAAGAGTCACAATTAGTAATCATTAACAGTTACAATCATTATTAATAATCATAATTAGTAATTAGTTATCAGAAATTATTTTAAGTGTTAAGTTTTAAAAGTGAAAAGTTTAAGTTGTGTGAATTTAAAATAAAATGTACAATAATCTGAAAAAGTCATCAATTTAACCAATAAACGTGCTAATAAACATATTTAGAATAGGTAACAGTGAAGATATAGTTTAAAATGCCCGACCGCTCAGCACAACAAAACAACAATAGGACAAGAACCAATGGCATTTTCCTGGAAATGGCCGAGATCTGCATAGATGATGGTTACGAAGAGGCCGAGTTCCGTCCCAGGTGGTCTAAAAAATCTTCCAAAAATCACTTTAGAATCCTATTTCACTTAATTCTATTACACGGTCAATTTTACAAGCTACGTAAACTGGCATAATATAAACTATTATACTGTTGAATGTTCACGATAAATTGGAACACTATTAATTGTTTACACTATAAATTGTTTACAGCAGAACATAAATATACGGCCTAGGCCCACAAATCCCAACACACTAGAACAAATCCATCATTACAAACCAGACAAGTCAATTAAATAAACCGGCAACCGCGACAAATTCAACAAAGCCAACCACAATTTAAAATAAAATTCTTATCATTATGAACCAGGGATACAGCAGAGAGTTTACCATATAGAAGCTCAGGAAGAGGATATACGAGAATAACCTGTTCTTGAGAGCGCAAATACAGATATCTAAGACTTGAAGACAAGGAGAACGCAAAATTAAATTTTAAGATGCGTGCCTCTACCTTCTAGAATAACATACTTACATAGAATATCAAACGAAAACGGCAACTCCCACAAGCTCTTGATTGACATTGACGTCAATAAAAATTTCGTTAAACTAAATTAGTCAAAAACGCAATTCTATTCTACCGAGACTAAAAACGATCCATGACAAAATCGGTGACGACCCATTGAAGGAACTTGGTGCCATTATTGATCGAAAAATAATATACTGACATTTTAGGTAAATAACACATCGCCTGATTTCTAACTCAGAAACCACAATTTTTTGGGAAAATACGTTTTATTCATCAACATAATTTCCTTCTAGAGCGAGACAATCTGTCCAACGCCTCTCTAACATTTCGATACCTTTTTTGTAGAACAATTTATCTTTGTCTTAACCTTGCCAAACCTCTTTTTCTGGAGCTTTTTTTCTGATCTGCAAACAAGTAATACTCGCTGGGGACCAAATCTGGCGAATACGGTGGATGCGGAAGCAATTCAATATTTCAATATGCAATTTTACCATTGTTGCGATCGACTTGAAACATGGTACATTGTCTTGGTGAAAAATCAATTTTGTTCGTGGACAAATGTTCGTGCAAAATATGACCAACACGTTCCATTGATATCTTTACAGTGTCAGATATCTCACTCAACTTCACTTTAAGGTCTTTCAAAACAATTTCGTGTCTTCTTTTATGTTTTCTGGAGTCACAGCCTCATTTGGACGTCCAGAGCGTGGTGCATCATCAGTGGTTGTACGACCACGTTTAAATTCAGCATTTCAGTCAATGATGGTTGATTTCATGGTGCAGAGTCCGGATAACACTTATCAGTATTTAATCAACACCCCAAATTCTTTTTTTTTCATTGTTTTGAAATTAACAAAAGTAGTGTCACTAAAACAACCGTAACTTGTAAACGAATGGTCAGAATGTAATGCAATTTTGATACATATCGGTTGAAGGTTCGTAGAATTTAAAAATCATACGGGTTTTAATTTTGTTGCGCCATCTATGCGTAAGAACTGGAACATGTAATATTATAGAAATTCGAGATAACACTGTTTGGTACAGTAAACAAGTAACACCAATAGACTACTTTAATGGCTGATATCAAAACAATTATCCAATCAGCATGAGAAACGAAGTAGAGAAATAAATTGACCGACATCTGGAAAATGGGATAGCCCATATAACTCATTAATCTGGATGTTTTGTTATATTACAAGGCATCTTTTGTTATTCCAGCGATTCTATGATATAAAGTGCGCAATTGTCTCAGTGAATATTTCAAAAAATGTATCTAGCCACCGACTTTTTTATCATTTAATCTTTGCAATCTGTTCTGGGCCGAGCAGTCCCAACTCTATCGCAGTTCGCTCTTTACGTCCTAAGTTTACGCAGTCGACTACTAAGTCGAGGACGTATACGGATATAGGTCCGATGTTATCACCATCTGCACATTGCATAGCTCCATGCCAACCTAAGTTGTGTTCCATTCCAAGTTGTGGAATTCCATTTCATCACAGATCCTAATCTGTTGATGAAAATTCCCTTTTGCACCCTGCTCCTATCGGGATTGGAACCCGGTATCTCCTGATCTAAACGCCACAAGTTTAATCACTGAGTCATGACCGTCGTTAAACCGACAATTTAAGGGAATCAGTAAATAATGAAGCCACTTCATCAAAGGCACTCAAAAAAATACTTGGTCCATCAAATAGTTTTCTTTGTGCAAACTAGTGTGCAGCACTAGGTTCACCAGATTCATCCGGTATGTAATGTAGTGGTAAGTATCGTGTTTCTGATGTGTTCCGATTTAACAAAATTTCGAACCAAACTTTTATTTTGCTTTTATAGTCAGAATAGAAAAATGGTTGGAGAATGAGGTACATCAAAGAAACAAATTTAATTCTCTCATAATTAAAAAATATTGAATCCATTGAATTTCTTCCAGTGGATAATTAATAAACAAAACGATTTAATTGCTTCAGGTTTATATATTGAAATAATCAAGTGTTTAAATTTATATAGAAGAAATAACGTCAAAATGCTTTGTGTGAAGCTGCACTGTGTCTGTACACTTGCATAAAATATTGCTTGAACATTTATGAAGTATGCAAAGGTTTATTGAAAATTTGACTACGATTCATTAAATAGTGGTGAACTGTACGTTATATCTTATTTCCTGCAAAGTAAAACATCACACGCCCACAATAAAACGTAATTCTGCACCAAAAACTTTTCGAAACTTAAACGAAAACCCAATTTAATTTACAATATTGAAAAGTCACATCGTATACAAACAATCTATCTGATTGTCAGAATGATTCATTTCTTATAGCGGCAAAAAATAATAACGAACCAAGCACACAAAAAAAGGAAACTTTGGCTATGCAAAGCTTAATTTTGCCGTATTCCTTCGAACAACAAAAAATTTAAGTTCCATTTTATCATTAAAATTGTAAAAGCAATAAAATTTTCCGAAAATGTTTATACGAGTCAATTTCCATTTAACAACAAAAAAGAGAACAACACATAAAAAAAAATTCTTTAGTCTATTTTTTGTATTTTCTAATTTTCTACAATAACAACAATCACATCGGAAAAAATGGTAAACAGAAAGAAAAAATCGGTAAGATGGATGAATGACAAATTTTTATTTTTTAGTCAACAGAAAATTGAGATTTTAAAATAAATAGCACAAGACAAAAAAAATATAATGGGAATGAAAATCAGTTCGTTTGTTTTTCTCAATTGTTTCCCAAATCTAGAACAACAACATTAAAAAGGAGGTGCTTAACATTTTAATATCTAGAATTTAAAAAAATATTTTTTTTTATTTATTTATTTTTCAGTTTGTTTTTTGTGTTTTTCAATTTTGAAACGGAAACTATATACACACAATGTATATACGAGATAAATTTAAAATTAAATTTCCTTCCTCGACTTAATTCAATTTAATTATTTTTTTGTTTGTAAATTTGCAAATTAACAAAAAATAGAATGTTAGATCAATTCGGCGCATCATTACCTACATTTCAATATTCGATTTGAGATATCGTGTTTTCTCTTTAGACTGTCCTGCAAAGTAGGCTTGTGTACATGATGTATGTTAAATTCTAGCAAACCATTAAATTTTATTGTTCGCTCTGTTATAGGTGAAGATGGTCTAAAACCCAATCCATCATACCCACGAAAGTAAAACAAACCCACCGCCTCCTAGATATGTCTGGTTGGTATAGGAGATTTCTCGTTAATTATTCGGATGTAACAGCCCCTATAAGTGATTACTTGAATAAAAGGAAATTTATTTGGACTGAACCAGCACAACGGGCGTTCGAGTGCCTTAAAAAGTTGTTAACATCCGCCCCTGTCTTAGTGAATCCGTCATATCTCGAGCCGTTTTATATAAGATGTGACGCTAGTACCGAGGGTTGGTGCAGTCTTATTTCAATCCGATTCAGAAGGTTACGAAAGGTCAATATCGTTCATGTCCAAAAAGTTGAATAAGAATTAAATGGCTTATGAACTAAAATGACTTAAGCGGAAAGTTAGCTCGCTGGAGTTTGAAACTCCAAAGATTTCGGTTTAACATAAAACATGTTAAAGGCAAAGATAACGTGGTGCCTGACATGCTTTCCCGGGTATATTGTGATTCGTCGTAAGGGGAGTTGGAAACCAGTGTCCATAATTCAAACCAAAAAAGGAGTATCATAAATGAGGAAGTAGACGCAGCTATTAGTAGATTAAAAAACTAAACGGCAGTCGGTTTCGACGGAATCCCAGCACGATTTATTAAGCTCTTCGAATATTAAAGAAAATCGTTTGTCTGTGTAAATGAACAATTTCACGGTCTATATTTACAATCGTAATGGAAGGATTTGCATCAGATTCCTTTGAAATAACATCTGGCGTTCGACAGAGAGATGTGTTCGTACCAGTGCTGTTCAATTTGAAACCTCGCGCTGTATGTTCAATAAATCAAGCCAAATTGGATATGCAGATGATATAGTGTTTCTTGGCCGCACGATCCCTCTTAAAAAAGACTGGGTTTAGAAGTGAATAGCACTCGAACGTGGCAACCATAATATGGATAGCGTAGACAAATTTAAATAACTCGTTTCGGTCGTGTAAGCTCGCGCACTTATGAAAATTGGACTTTGACCTCTAATGATTGTGGAAAGTTATCTACATTTGATCGGAAGGTCATTCGTTCCACCTTGGCTCCAATAAAGGTTGCGCTAAACGAATTTAGATTCTAATGAAGCAAGAGATAAAGCAACTTCTCGAAGCCCGGTTATTATCGGAGTCAACAAATCGCCATTTGTTGAATTTTGAGAATTCTGGAGTAGAACCGAGTTATTTATGCCAAAAAAAAAAATGTAAAGGTAATTTTAGAAAATGGGATGGGCCCAAATCCGTGAATTATACCTCCTCGCGATACTTTCTGCCCCGCGCCTCCCCGGCGAGTTCTTCACGCCATAACCCCAATAGTAAATCAGGATCTGTTCTCAAGATTAGGGGACTAAAGCAGGCGTCTGACTTGTATCAAACAGTTCGCTAACTAAACGTCTCAAAGAACATTCTCTGCGTCCTAGATGAAGCTGTTAACTACGCTAACTAAATTTGATTGGTATCTTCCGCACATTCAGGCCAAGTGTTTTCACATACAAAATATCAAAAAAATTCAATTTTTTCAATTATTCTTGAACGATTTTCTACGACCGATTGTGCCTCATAAGGTTAAGTACAGTTAGCTTAAACGAGTTTATTAAAAAAGTTGGAAATTTTTAAAATAGTCAAAAATTATAAATAAAATTCACTTAATTCACTTAAATGGTTTGATATTGCCTTCTCGATCTATATTTTATTGGTAATTTTGGGCGTCAGGAAGACACTATCAAACCGATTAAGTGAATGTCATTTATAATTTTTTTAAATTTTTGAAGAAAACTGTGATGTAGATAATAATTATAAGACTACTTACCACTCAAGTCTACGCAACAATCGAGTTTTATTTGTAAAACAATTAAGAGTCAAGCACCTAGCCGTTATTGTGTGTTAACTTAATATGAATATGCAATCAGAAGTGCCCACTTCATCGGTTTCTAGAACACTTCATGTCAGAAAATTGTGCATTCAACGGTTATTGGTGTTCAATGGAATTGGGCCAATTCTGGATTAGCACAAATTTAGCCACTATATTTTTCTGATGGCAATGAATATATCTGTTAGGAATATGCAATCAAAAGTGCCCACTTCATTGGTTTCTAGAACGCTTCATGTCAGAAAATTGTTCATTCAACGGTCGTTGGTGTTCAATGGAATTGAGCCATTTCTGGATTACCACAAATTCAGCCACTATATTCTTCGGATGGCAATGAACATATCTGATCGGAATATACAATCAGAAGTGCCAACTTCATTGGTTTCTAGAACGCTTTAAGTGAGAAAATTGTTCATTCAACGGTTATTGGAGTTCAATGGAATTGAGCGATTTCTGGATTAGCACAAATTTAGCCACTACGTTCTTCGGATAGGCAATGAACATATCCGATCGGAATATACAATCAGAAATGCCCACTTCATTGGTTTTTACAACATTTTATGTCCGAAAGTTGTTCATCCAACGTGCTTTGTTGTTCAATGGAATTGGGCCAATTCTGGATTAGCACAAATTCAGCCACTATGTTGTTCGGATGGCAATGAACATACTTGAATACTTTATGTCAGAAAACTGTTCATTCAACAGTCGTTGTTTTATGGGATTGGGCTAATTCTGGATTAGCACAAATTCAGCCACTATGTTTTTCGGATGGCAATAAACATACCTGATAGGACTACGCAATCAGATGTACCAATTTCATTGGTTTCTAGAATACTTTATGTCAGAAAATTGTTCATTCAACGGTCGTTGTTGTTGAATGGAATTGGGCCAATTCTGGATTAGTACAAATTCAGCCACTACGTTCTTCGGATGGCAATGAACGTATCCGATCGGAATATACAATCAGAAATGCCCAATTCATTGGTTTTTAGAACACATTATGTCCGAAAAATGTTCATCCAACGTGCTATGTTGTTCAATGGAATTGGGCTAATTCTAAATTAGCACAAATTTAGCCACTAAATTTTTCTGATGGCAATGAACATATCCGATCGGAATATGCAATCAGAAGTGCTCATTTCATTGGTTTCTAGAACACTTTATGTCAGAAAATTGTTCATTCAACGGTCTTTTTGTTTGTTTTTAAGATGGCAATGAATATACTTGATAGGCATTTGCAATCAGAAGAGCCAAATTCATTAGTTTCTGAAACAATTTAAGTCAGAAAATTGTTGTTTCAACAGTTTTTGTTGTACAATGGAATGGGGGCCAATTCTGGATTAGCACAAATTCAGCCACTATATTTTGTGGATGAGAACGAACTGAATTGTATATTCTGGGATTTTAGAACATTTGGTTTTTAGTGTTTAATTTGTTGTTCAACACAAATATTATTGAAAGGCATACCTTTGTACATATTTTATATGTTTAATATAGTATCTTTTAGGGGCTAATTTGTTTTCCCCCAGTTTATGAATAATAAAAATATGTGAAAATTATATTTATATATGACAAGCACAAATTTCTTCAGTTTAGCCGTCTTTGGAAAGTCTAAAAATCAGGCTTAAACTATTTCTGTTTTTTTTTATAGAAATCGGCTTTTATTTGTTTCGTCTTTCAGGCGAAATTTGAAATTTTCTTTTCCAGTTTTTTCGGCTTTTATTTTTTTCCTCCTCTCTAATTTTTCCGTGAGTACCAGTGTTGTGCAATTACGCGTAAAAATAATTGTTTGCATTGTTTACGTAAATAATGTAAACAATTATTAATTACGGTAAACAATTGTAATAAATGTAAAAAATGCAATTAATTAGCGACATCTACCTGATACAGATTATTTTGTTCGCTTGACGTCTGCTAATTAATGGCGCTATTACAATAATAGTTATTTTAAAATTTCGATTTACTGTTACTTTAAAAAAATATTTTAGTATCGAAATTTTGTATCTCGTTATGAAACACTGGATGTGGCTCATTTGGCTGAATTCATCAGGTAGGTCGTGTGGCGTGGTTTCTGATGTTGGAATAACGCTGGTTGATTTACTTACTACAAATGTTTTTCGAATTCAAAAACAAAAAAAAATAGGAATCACCCAATTAGAATTTATGCATGTATGTTTACAGTTTTACACTAAATATATGCATTTAAAAGAATTCGAAAAACCCGGAAAATTACGAGTAATGCGAAGAAAATTATAAACAAAAAAAAATTATTTTAGCAAACAATAAAATAAAATTCAAATGTCCAAAGCAATTTTTTAAAAACGTATTTATTTTATTTTCGTTAAATCATAATATATGTACACCTAATTGTTTATACCACAATCATTCAGTTAACTATCATCAACATAGTTTTTATCTTCATCGGTGAATTTCTCAGCAACCTTGATTATCCGTTCGATGCCATCTGGAGTCAAACGATTTTCCTCGTTAGTAATGACAATTTTTCCTCGGTTTCCAGTTTCCTTATCTTCGGCGAGTACTTGTTAATTACCATTGGTATTGATTTAACAAAATATCACTTTTTGTGAGATACCACTGGGTGCTGCTGGAATTCCAGTCAAACCGAATTTGCCTGATAAATGGTTATCTTTGGTCATTGAACATTCATCTTCGTACAACTGGGATAGAGATAGTTACGTTATGTTTCTTATACGACGGGGTTGAGAAGTTATTTTATGACGATGGTTCCTTATCTCCAAAAAATTCTTTGCCAAATAGTTGTACTTTTGGAGCACGAATAGATCCACAGTCTAAGACAATTTCATGAAAATCCTTTTAGTTCATATCGGTATCTTGTAATACTTTTTGTACTGGTTTCAATGTTGAACAGAACAAGTCCATGATTCTTCGATTTTTTGGCATGGGAAAAGTTCATGAGAAATCAACATCTCCGGAGAACGATTCAATCACAATTTCGAATTCATTCAAATAAGAGTTGAGTGTTAATTAAATTCGAATTGAAACTTCCCTTTCTAGTACGACCACGACCATGTTTTACAGCCCAGAATTTTGCTAATTTTGTTATTTTCGGCCTCGAACTCGCTTCACTTCTGGAAGGGGATGAATGATCGGAGGTCAAATTTGTTGTAAATTAGCAGATGCGGCAAATAATGGTCTTTCAGTTCCTTCGACAACGACTAAATCATTTTCAGGTGAAGTCGCCCTATTGGATATATGCCTACCCAAATTTTCATGTTCGTCATCACTCGTCCGCCCACGTAGCATCTAATTTGGCTTCATTGCGAGCTCGTTCTTGCACAATGATCAACAAACTCATCCAATGTTTTTTTCACAAACTCGTGTATCGCTTTGACCTGCTTTGTAAAATTGGAATGTACACCGTTATACTGCCCACAATTTTTGGCAATCAATTCTATATTACCTAAGAACTCAGCACGCGAATGATATTTATGTGCCGAGACTTTTTTGAAAGTTTCCGAATCCATTGGCCTTATTGTCCATTGGTTTATTGTAATAATTAGAATGTTGCTTACCGAATTTGTCCCACTTGGCTGGTGCTTGAAGCACCACACTTCAACTTAAAATTTTTAAAAATAATCTTCGATGGAATCACGTAGATGATAGAATCCACATAAGCGAATCGATTGCGGATTTTATGAAAATCAATATAAATGTTCTTGGTTACTTTGATTTATAGCAATTGTTTTCCATTTTATTTATATACATTTTCCAATTCGCATTCGATTCGCTCCCGCGAACCAGGGAAACAAAAATAATACTACTGGAAGCCAGGAGAAATGCAGCAGGAGATGAAGAAAACGCGGATTGGGACAAACACGCCGCAGATGCTTCATCATATGTACTATCAGATGAGCAACAACCAGGCGAACCTGATCCAAAGTGGTTCAAGTAGACGATCAACAACAGCACAGGCGCTATAAAATACAACACGCCAAGGCTAAAATATTTCAAACAAATATTAACACCATACATCAAATCAAGGATGCGGTACAGCACTCAAGAACGTATTACGAGTTGAAGATAAAACTACTAACCGACTTATTGATCTCTCTTACCAACAATCATAAAGAGATTATTGGAAATGCCATTGATCGAGAGCTTGACAACGAATACTTTAGCCAAGAAACATACCAGAATCTACAGCAATATTATGAGTTCACAATCATCTATCTTCACGACCAAGTAGAACACGTTGCCATGCAGAAAATATGAATTAGCCATAAAAGCATTAG
Organism: Nephrotoma guestfalica; assembly: GCA_963691935.1. NCBI lineage: Eukaryota > Metazoa > Arthropoda > Insecta > Diptera > Tipulidae > Nephrotoma > Nephrotoma guestfalica. The sequence goes on along the minus strand of OY829914.1, from coordinate 209,434,300 downwards.
TATTCAAAAACATAACGCGGAATATGCCAGAGCAGCCTCTAGATCCTTGGAATTGGAAACACACCAAAAATCTGATGTGGTCTGATACATCATTTTACAGTCCTGGCCCAATCGACTTATTATTGGGTGCGGAATATTATGGAGAAATTTTAATGAGTAATATAGCAAAGGCCTCATCCGACGAACCGATAGCCCAACAAACCAAACTAGGCTGGATGAATAGCCTAGGAATGGCCGTGACTCAGTCGATTGTCACAATTCAACAGTAATACAGTCAATGACAACAAGAGCAGTTGATATAGATACACAGCTGAGAAGCTTTTGGGACATAGAGGACGTGCCACGTAAACGAGCATTCACCAAAGAAGAACTGGAGTGTGAAAAAATATTCGCGACCAGTCACAAACGTCTCAAATCTGGCCGCTACGTAGGCAAGAGTTTTTTTGACATTGAATTATATTCTGCCAACCCACTGGGATGCTTAAAAAGAGTGGCCATGGCGCGTTTGATATAAGTAGAAAAACTACTTGCTCAAAATGCAAACCTTGGCATTCGATATAAGAAGTTCATGGATGAATATATCGCTTTGGGACACATGAAAGTTGCTGAAACAGGTACTGAAACTGGTTACTATTACCTGCCGCATCATGCAGTTCTAAAGGATTCGAGCACAACTACGAAATTGAGGGTAGTTTTCGATGGCTCTGCCAAAACCACAACAGGAACATCGCTAAACGACGTAATGTTGACGGGTCCTACTCTTCAACGGGATTTATTATCCATACTATTAAGGTGGCGGAAACATAAATACGTCCATACGGTTGATATCGACAAAATGTTCAGATAAATCGCCGTTGATGAAGATAATCAGAACTATCAACGTATTTTATGGAGAGTCTCCGCAACAAGAAATTCAGGAGTTTAAGCTGACCACCGTCACATATGGAACAGCAGCAGCAACTTATTTAGCAGTGAAGTCACTGCGACAGCTGGCCATCGATGAACTACCAAACTATCCTATAGCGTCCAACGTAGTTTTAAATGATTTCTACGTGGATGAAATAATTTCTGGGCAAAACACACTGGAAGAAGCGTTAATCAGCCAAAAACAAACCATTGATTTACTGAGTTTCGGTGAATTTACGTTAAGAAAATGGGCAACAAACAACACAGTTCTCTTGGAATCCATACCAGTGCATTTAAGGAATCAAAATCGATTGGAATTTAAGCTTGATGACACAATTAAAACTCTTGGACCATACTGGAATCCAGCAACAGATACATTCGGATTCATCGTCACCCATTCCTCGCCTGGCAAGCCTACTAAACGAAACCTACTTTCGGATAGTGCCAAACTTTTTGATCCATTAGGCTGGCTGGCACCAATAACAGTTGTAGCTAAACTGATGATGCAAGAAATCTGGATAGCAGGCCTATCTTGGGACGAAGAACTTCCGCCACACATATCAACAAAATGGCAGGAATTTAAAGATTCTCTGCCTCTTCTGGAAGAAATATTTATCCCACGTTGGATCCATTTTGAGAAGAACAATACAACAGAACTTCACGGTTTCTGCGACGCCTCCGAAAAGGCCTATGCTGCTGCCGTTTACTTCAAATCTACAAATTCAGAAGGCATTACTATTGTGAGGCTTCTCGCATCAACAACAAAGGTTGCATCGATTAAAAACTTTCTTTCACTACCTCGCCTTCAGCTTTGTGGTGCGTTGCTGCTCACTAAATTAATGTACCAAATTAAAGAAGCAATGCAAATTCCGGAAACAACTTCGTTCTTTTGGACCGACACAATGATCACCATATGTTGGATTCGAGGGCGTCCTTTTTAAATATAAAACTTTCGTGGCAAATCGAATATCGGAAATTCAAACATACTCAAGCCCGTCACAATGGCATCACGTTGGATCAACCGACAATCCAGCAGACTGCGCATCAAGAGGGATCAGTCCGAAGGAACTAAATAACAACAATTTATGGTGGACGGGTCCATATTGGCTACAATTTTCAACCGAACGTTGGCCACAACAAACTACTGGTCAAGAGGAAGCTATTTTAGAAACTAAACAATTGGTTACCCTTGCAACATCAACAACAGTCAATCCGTTTGTTATAGAGTTTGATATAAAACGATTTTCAGACATGAACAAAATAATTCGCGTTTTTGGGCTCTATCGATGGTTTATAAATAAATGTTTCAAAAAGCAAGTTACCGGATCGCAAACTTTACTTTCTGTTGAAGAACTTAATGAATCCTACAACGAGCTGGTTAGAATAATTCAACACGCGGTGTTCCAGAATGAAATCATGCAGATTAACAAAGAAGGCTCAGTATGAAGAAATAGCAAGCTCCTCTCGCTTAATCCATTTATTGATGAACATAAAATACTAAGAGTAGGAGGAAGAATAACTAATTGTAAACTGAACTATGATATCCAAAGATACTTCCTCCAAAACATAGACTACAAAGCTACTAATCAAAGATGCTCATGTAAAAACATTGCATGGAGGGATTGAACTAACTCTGTCACATCTTAGAAAGAAATATTGGATCACGAACGGCAGAAGCACCATACGTACGGAGATAGCAAAATGTATCACGTGTATTCGGTTCAATGCTTCAACAAGGCACCAACTAATGGCAAGCTTACCCAAAGAACAAGTCACGCCATCACGACTATACTAACACAGGGGTTGACTACGCCGGACCAATCTCACTAAGAGTTTCTAAAGGACGTGGGAATAAGTCCTAAAAAGGATACATAGCAGTATTTGTATGCATTGCTACCAAAGCAGTGCATATAGAGATTATCAGCGATATGACCAGTGCAGCCTTTATCGCGGCCTTTAAGAGATTTATGGCTCCTGAGGTCTTTGCAAACGGATTTACAGCGATAATGGAACCAATTTTGTTGTAGTCCATGCACTGCTTGAGAAGGATAAACAAAAAGCTCTACAACAAGCAAATCTTGACCTCCATAGCAAATGCTAGCTGACATTGGGATTCAGTGGCACTTCATACCACCGTCTGCAACACACTTTGGGGGACTTTAGGAAGCAGCAGTGAAATCTCTAAAATTCCATCTTAAACGGGTAATTGGAGACACAACTCTCACATATGAAGAGTTAGTAACAGTTACATCACAGGTAGAAGCATGCCTCAATTCAAGGCCACTTATACCAGTTTCATCTGATCCAAATGCGTTGATATTAACACCGGCACATTTTTTAGTTGGTGATTCACTAATAACTATCCCAGAATCGAACATGCTGAATGAAAACATTCCTGTCAATCGTCGGTGGAGATTACTACAAAAAATGGTTCAAGATTTTTGGAAACGCTGGTCAAATGACTACTTTACCGAACTACAACAAAAAACTAAATGGACCAGCAAACAACCAATGGTTAAAGTATACGACATTGACTTAATAAAAGACAACAACTTACCGTCAACAAACTGGCCTTTGGAAAGGATCATTGATCTACATCCTGGCAGCGATGGTTTGACTAGGGTAGTTACTGTAAAAGGAGGAAATGGTTCCATATTCAAAAGACCCATTACCAAAGTTAGTGTCCTACCGTTCGACACCGAGGAGTCGCAAAATAAGTCAGCGAATGATTCCCGTACCAAGGTTCCTAAAGCCACCAATCTCATAGCTCTACCATTACTTCTACTATGTTTAGTGGCAATCACTACACTGCCGAGTCCAGTGTCCTCGAACGAACATCACCACTCTTAGTTACCAACCTGGGCTGTGTCTAGAAAATTTAGGAAATCTCCGATTCACCAATCAGCAGTGGAAAATAGTAGTTTACTTCAATCTCACATCCTACTATTCAGATTTGATGGCATACAGAAATCTGGCAAGGAACATAGATCAACTTTGCATAGAAACAGCTGAAAACAATAATCAGATATGCTCTGTAATCAACACTCAGCTCATGCATATTCTAACTGAAATCGAGGGCAAGAACGCAATACTTCACTACAGAGAAAGGAGAAGAAAACGTGGGATCCTAAATATCGTGGGCAAATTGGCAAGTGACCTATTTGGAGTTCTAGATGGGATGCGAAGCACTATGAAGAGGAAATACAAAAGGTTAAACTAAATCAACAACTCCTTTTAATGATAGCCAAGAATCAAACATCTATTGCTGACGCTGAATTATTGAACCTGTGTCAAAATTAAGTGGTCAATATCTGATTTTTGAATTAAAAATTCCATTGATGAACACGGCGAAATATCAAATATTTAAACCTACATCTCTTCCTACAATCGAAAGAGTCTTCATTCAAGCATCAATGGACTATTTGGTTACCTCCATACATCGTGATGAATATTACATGATGACAAAGGACGAGTTTAGTCATTGCAAGCATAGCAACAGCGAATATATTTGTATGTTGCTACATCCCTTTCATTCCGCATACAACAACAATTCTATATGTGAATTAGGCTTACTGGCATCACAACAATCATTCAACTGCCACATTGTAAAAAGGGTATCGCAAAATCCAAGATATACATTGATAAAGTTGAGAAACAATAAGTGGGTTTTTTCAATCGGTCAAGAGCGGCAGGCTACTATAGCCTGTGATGGAGATTTCGTAGCAGTATCACTACCACGCAATGGAATAATTTCTCTTAAATGCGGATGCACTTTAGAGGAAGGGTCAATCAATCGGAAAACTTATAAAATCTACAAGGAAACCATAATTGGCTCGTCATATCTACCGAAAGTCAACCTATCGATGAAGTGGATGGATAGGCGTACAAACTACGCAATTAAAGCGGAAAACTCAACTCTAGCGGATGACATAACTGAGCTGCACAAGCGAATCCAACAGATACAAGAAGATTCTCTTCTCTATGCAATTATTGCTTTTAGCATAATCGCCTTTATTATCTACAAACGCCGAACGAAAAGGAGACCTCCACCGAAAGAAGCCTATAACTTAGAAAGCAGCCTATAACTTAGAAAGAATGTTGATACTCAACAACGTAAATAACATAATATTTTTAACTTTAGTAATTTTGCTTATTCTAAGTATTTTTATATTTCGTCTTCTGCATATTGAATATGATGTATGCACATAATGCACTTGTCACCTCACGTGTACTATATTGATTGATATGCAAAATTATTGTATTCGCATACATTACTTACATATAATAATCAAAGAATAAATAAATATCAAAGAAAATATAATAAACGGGTCAGTTGTAAAACAAAAACCATTTAATCTATTGGTGAGCCCTCATCAGAGGTAAGTCACAAATATTAAATACTACAACGACAAGAACAGTACCAAAACGGTAACAGTTCCAGCCCATTGTGTGCCAGCATTAGGTAATTTTATGGAAGCCGATCAGACTCGTTAACGGCTCGCTCCCCGGTAAGGTTTTTTTTATGGTTTTAAAATTAAAATTATTTTTCGGGCCCATTACTTCAATCGTCAAGCTGCTGTGTAAATAAACAAAAAAATACATGAAAGCATTTTCGGTGAAATCTTGTTTCAATGAATTTTCATTTAGTCGTTAGAATTTAACTTGTGTAAATCAAATTTTTGTTAGTTGAGCTTTTAATTGGTTGTCTGTGCTTGGAGCCAAATATAGGAGTGAATATATCTTTGTTAAACATTCTCCAACAAATTATTTTTGTTGTACATAAGGGCCTATTTTATTCAATGTCAATAACTTCACCGTCTGAAATATTTCAATTTTGTATGTTGTAACCTAACTCGAAATTATTTATTTTATATTTTATAGATTCATTCGTTCATATATAATTCTCTTGAGATAGACAAGCAATATATTTAATTATTACGATTGAACCCACATAATTTATCTTTCTACTTTCATTTATTTATGGTTATTGGTTGATAAATGAAGAAGTTTATTGGATGAGTGTGACATCCCATTATATCGAAATCATCATTGATGCCTTGTCTGCCGGTCGTAATGTTTTGTTACTATAATAAATTAAAAACATTTTATTTATATTCGACTTGAAACAGAAAATCAATATTCAAAAGTTCACCGAGTTCGCAGCCATTTAATTTCAGCTTTTCATATGCGTGTGTGTCTTTTTTTGGATCAGATTAATTTACTATCCTTAAAATTCAATTTAAACATGTAATAATATAAATTCATTACAACAAACCATCCTACACACAGCCTAAGCTTAATATAATTCAATCTAAAAACATAAATTATTTCTCCGCTCCTTAATTTCTCGAGAAGAAGTAAGTCTATATAATAAATTAAGTAAATAAAGTTAAATTTAATTATTGTTATATATTATATATATACTAAGTTCTGTTTCATTTTATTTTGTTGTTATAATGTGAATTATAATGTTATTATGTTCGTATACAAAAATAATAACAATTTTGTCCTTTTAACAAATAAAATCAACAAAACATAAAATATAATAAAATCAAAATTTATTGACTTTGATGTTTAAGAGAATTCATGGTAACGGTTAAATATTTGTAAAGCATTTTTGTACAACTTTTTCTCTCTCTGTATACACACTCTTGTGAATATCCTTTGTATATTTATGCTTTGTATCACAAAAAAAAGCTTTTAATATTTATTTTGGTGTGTTAAACTCTAACTGTTTCTTAGCTAACAAAACTAATAATGACGATAAAAAAGAAATTATTAAGTGTTTTTTATGAAATTTCAATTTACTTTCTGTTTCATTGTTGTGCGTGTGCTTTCACTCATTTCCCTTCTATGAAGACAGTAGGTGTTCTAATAATGAAAATGGGGAAAAATTTAATCGATTATTACATCATCATAGAAAAAAAAAATTGTATCGTCATTATCATAAATCCCTTATCATAACGTAATCATTAAAATATATGAATGATAAATTTTATTGATTGAAAAATCAAAAAATTCATCACAATCCACAATGAAGTGGATGAGAGTATATTTTTTAAATTTAAACGATTTGATGGTCGTAAACCAAGATTCTTATATAAAATCTCCCATATAGTGGATGGAAACATCGACGTCGAATTTATTGATTTGGGTCTTCCTCAATACTATCTCTAAAAACACGTTTCATTACATCCCTATTAATGGCACTTATAATATCCTAGGAAATGGCACGACTACTTAGTTACCTAATCTGTCTTCTTAACTATACTGGACCAAGAAGTTTCAGGATACACTGATTTGTGTCCTGGGCATGAATTCCGGTTCAATGGCTAATGATAATGGTTAATGATTTTGTATTTTTGTCATTCATTTAGTTTGAATTTTTAAAATATTTATATTTCCGGTCCTTTAGTAAGTCCGATGTAAACCCGATAATTATTTGAAATTATTACCCAATGGCATTCATCATTAAACCAGAATTTGTGCCCTGGAACTTCTTGCTCCAGTATATGTCGAGTTCAACATCAACAGGGCATTGATCTGCACAAATATTATAATTGTAATGTAGTGTGGATATAAGTAAGCATGCTTGTAGCATGCATAATGTATATAAGCTTATTCATCAAATTATGATATAAATTGACTAGTGACATATAAATTCAATAATACAACCTTTTTTGCACTAAAATACATTCTAATTATAAGCATTTCGCATTTATTTAGAAATGGTGGTTAAGCCCCCATCCGTGGTAAGCGCACTACTCCCTAAATAAACATTGGTCCTTCGAGCCATTAAAACAACCGGCATCGCTAAGTTAAACGCGATAAGATTACATTAAAAACAGTAAACAAACGAAACTTAAGAACAACAACCAATCTTAAGTAAAGCACCTGTACATATCAAAATAACGACAACAATGGAAAGCATACTCCAGCAACAAGATGAAGCAGGTAAAAAAATCGTCCAAATGGAAACAAACTACCGTAAATGCGGGGAAGATAGGAAAACGACGACATATTTGGAAAAAAAGTTGACAACTCTAAAGACGATTTATAACGGCTACGTCGATAATGATGAGAAAATCCTGGCCATGACCCCACCTCTATAAAAGGGCCATGAATATATGGAAAGACGGAAGAAAGTCACAGACGTATACCAAAAACTAATAGCGTATATTCATGAACGCCTAAATAAAGCATCAACGAGTTCAACAAGGCAAACTGAACAGCAAAAAACCAGTTCAGATGAAAAGGCAATGACAACCGAAGATATCAACAACAAAAATCTTTTCACACGGCAAAATGTCCTCATGCGCCAAATGTATGAAAAATTGGCGTCAATCAATTATTCAGTGGAGACTAACAGCATATCTAAAGAATAAATAAATATAAAATTAAAACAACTAGAAAAAGACATCCAAGAAGTAGCAAACCAACACACTGCGATCTTAATAGAAACAGAAGACGACGAGCAAACGTCTGACTACTTCAAAAAGGATTATTTTGGCCAGCTACAAGAAAAAGTAGTAACCACAATGATCAAGTTACAACGATTTCACGGCGATAATACAACTACGCCAGAATCAGTCCAGATGGAACTGCCAAAAATAGAACAAAATTATATACCAACAAGTTAGTTTTGTTTTCACTTTCACTTTTATTTAGAAATAGTGGTCAAGCCCCCACCCGTGGTAAGCGCACTATTCCCTAAATAAACAGTATATTTTAGAGAACTAACAAATTTTGTAACTACTTTTGACTAGTAGGCATCTGAAACCGAGTCAATTTTATAATTATTACAATCATGGCTTGTCCCTAAATCTGGTTATTTGTAAAACTGTTAGTCTTGGTCGTACACTCTAATTAATGGTGGATTAATAATAATCGTATTCCCTTTTAATTGGCTTCTTCAACTTTATATCGACCTGCCGTCGATGTAAGTCGAAATTTATCGATGGTTCTTATTGACTTTGGCGACATTTGCGTATACCTGTTTGATCCGATGGAGGTGCAATTCCTCGCTGAATTCTCGTATGGTACAGCAGAATGATGAATTCTACTTGTCATTTTATGCTGGTCCCTAACCGTTCCAAAAATCAGGGATCAACCATGAGAAAAGCGGTTATTTTCATACGAAAAGAACACGACTGTAAGCCAACATCAAACAACATTATGTAATCCAAAATCATTTATAGAAATGGAACGATTGCAGCAATTACCAGGAAAGAAAGACCAAGACCAATTTTATATCAAAGATCACCTCTTAAGCCATCATTTGATACTAGCCACTACTCGGTAGAATCTCAGTGATCTGGCCAATAATTAATACAACGAAAGCCAAAAATCGCCAAAATATTCTATGCGATCCGATTTTCCAACGCATTAACATATGGGAAAATCTCGTAGTTTTTTGATGAGGCCAATTTTATTTCAAAGAGCACATCATATGCCATCATTTGATACTAGCCACTACTCGGTAGAATCTCTGTGGTCTGGCCAATAATTAATACAACGAAAGCCAAAAATCGCCAAAATATTCTATGCGATCCGATTTTCCAACGCATTAACAAATGGGAAAATCTCGTAGTTTTTTGATGAGACCAATTTTATATCAAAGATCACCTCTTATGCCATCATTTGATACTAGCCACTACTCGGTAGAATCTCTGTGATCTGGCCAATAATAATTGCAGTGAAACCCAAACATCGCCTACAATACCTACAATATATTGTATTTAAGGAAAAAACAATTAATTTGTTGTACTAATGAATAAAAATATAATTCAATTTAGACAGATTTTTTAATTTTAACTTCCTAACTTCATTGCATTCGATCGAAAAAATGCTAAATACGGCCCTGTTAATTTATATGCTTTCTCTTTTACCCTCCGAATTTGACTCACTTGACAGCTTATTACATTCTTGCTATATAATCTATTTCTATGGTTTTGACATTTATTTATCCGTAACCGTTTTAAATTTTATCTTGGAGTGCAATTAGAGAATGCGAATATTGTAAAAAGGCAAGATAAATTATCGTTTACACGTTTACCAATTATCTTACTGCTTAGAGACTTAGGGCACTGGATTTGTATTCCGTGGAATTCGAAAACTACATTTACTCGTGTTGTATTGAAATTAATTAATTAATTTTTATTTGTTTTCTTGATAAATTTAAGATGAATTCTGGACATGAATTCTGTTCTTTGTTTGCACTTCAACTTGGATTTTACCGGAACGTCGTAGTAGTGGTATTTCAAATTTCTAGTAAATAAATCTAAAAGTAATTTCATTATCGTTCATATTTCCTAAGTTAATCAATCCACTTTCTAATTTATTAAACTTTTACTTCTCAATATTATTCGCATAAATAACACATAAAATATAGAAAAATGTATAATTAAACTGGGGAATATTAAATTTATTATAAAACATTAATAAAACTTATTTTCTTTACGTTTTATCTAAATCTAAATGAAAAATTCACACAAAAAATTGCAATCGAAACTATTTTCTTATCATCTGTCATTTATTCCATTGCTCGCGAGCAGAGGAAAAAATACTCATGAGGTATTGTGTTTGTTTCTCCACCGATAGTGCGCATTTATAAAATTGGGTCAACATTTTGGCGAAATTTCATGAGAATTTTACACAAAGCCAATGATAGAAAATGGCAGCACACATATTAAAAGTGCGTATTATACGCTGTATACGGATACAAATTCCCACTTGAATTGCTTGAGAAAAGCGAACAGAATTGATATCCAGGTTTGAAAAATTTTTGTTCTGAAACATAAGTTCGCCTAAATGTTTGCTTTTTCTCGATGTACAATACTAATAAATACACAAAATTTTTACATAGAATTTTTTTAGGAATTATTTCATGTGTACAGGAGCATGACATTTTTCCTAAACCATTCCTAGTTTTTTTTACTTAGGATTACGTTAGGAAGTATTTCACACGCATTATTTTGAAGCTTATAAAAGTCAATTTTAATTGATGGAAATTAGAATTTTCACAGGTTACCTAGTTTTAAAAGTCTTACATTTAAACTTTATTAACAACTCGCACTGTACTTCTCCAATTAATTGTATTATGACGCGCATGCAGGAGGCATCCTTAATTTTTTAAAGAATGTTGAACACTGAAGTAAATATTAGAATATCTTAAATTAAAACTTTGCAACAATAAGTCGGATAACGTGAGCATTTTTCTCTGGCGTATTACAAAGTTTTGATTTAATTTTTAATTTGTTAAGAAACTAGGTATGCGAAAAATTTTGTTTTAAATTTCCATTGAACCACTTATTCCGTATTTCGTTTTTTCAGTATTACAAACATTTTTGCTTTCGAAAAATGTAATTAAATATAAAAATTCATTTAAATTACTTTTTTTTTAAATCTAAAGTATCCTTATACTCTATGTAATATACTGGTACTACATATAGTTTTGTTATTGTGATAAAAATACAAAATACAATTTTTTTTAGAACTTAATTTTGATATTTTAATATTGTTTATTTTATAAAGCAAGAGGAACATATACAAAAAATTCTATTTATAAAAATAAAATCTTGAATTTTTCTTATATTTTAAAGTAGAAAATACTCGAATATACAATTTTCCATTTAATTTTTACAAAAAATTGAAATAACAAGGAAAAATAATTTATTTAGATTTTTGTTCCTATATTTTACGTTATAGTTTTTATAATTGAAATTATTTTTAATTTCAATTTTTTTTTATTTTACATATTTTAATGGTTATTATTTGTTTTGTTTAGCTTCTACATATAAAGTGAGCACCTTTTGTATTTTGTGGATTAAACAAGGATTTATTTTTTTTTGTGCGGAACACAAGCAAAACGAGGTCAAAAGTTTATATTTTTGGGCTTTGTAAAAAAAATGTCTGGCAGTTTTAGAAGCTTAATATTTTTTCCCGGTTGGTTTATAATAGTGTACATAGAGAGAGGATAGTGTGTATATGTAAAGTATTAAAAAAGGTTAGATTATCCGAAGAAGTGGCGCCTATGGGTTCAAAAATTCTATTTAAATTAAATATTCAAATATTATAGACGAAACCACCCCCTTAACTTTATGTTTACGTTTTAGGTACAAAACATAAAGACGAATAAAAAATGAATCCGCATGAATTTAACACTTTTACCTCAACATAATTCACAACCCCGATAAAAAAAAAATGCTAAATTGAATATATTTTTATTTTTTATAAATCAATCAAAAGCAAAATTGATTGAATTTGCACATGTATTTTTAGTAACAGTAGAAAAAAACGAAGATAAATAATGGTGCGATACGGTGGAGGAAATACTAGGTGGTGGTAAAAATAAAAACGTACGAGTACATGTAGAATTATGGTATATAAACGGAAAATATGGATATGAAATATTAAGTTTAATAAAATTCTAAATTTATACATCGGTAGTTTAATGCGATTTATTCCGCATATTTATTAAGAGATCTCATATCAAAACGTTCATAGTTCGACTTGTTTATGCGCTTGGAAGTAAACCGTAGATGTAGAAATATGTCAAATATACAATATACTAAGCATAGTATTTGGAGTCTTACTAGTAATACACTGGTGGATTTCTACATCCAATTTAAGATGTCGCTGCGAGTACTGATTTTGAGGTTAAATTAACGAAAATCGAATTAAGTTCGCCTAAAAGTCGATTATGTGTATATAACACATATAGGTTTGAATGAGGTAGCGGGACATAAATTCTCACTGTCGCTCTTTTTATATTAATTTGTTGTCTTATAAGGTAATTAATAAAATATTCTAATGAAAATACAACACTAAATCTACTTTCTTGTTTAGCAGCAGAGAAATATTTCTTAAAGCTATTTTTAAAACTTCCTCTAGGGAGTGGACGATCCTAGAAATTTGTTCACAACTTACTTTAAAATCCCTGATCAGTACTACCATAGACAAATAAGTTTACGATGCTTCTCTCTTTTTTATAAATCGAAAGATAAAAATGGATTGAGTAAAAAACTTCTGATAATTCCAATGTCATGACTGTATTTGTGAATTTACAATGTGCGCAAAGAGAAATCTATGGCAAACTTATTTTTTATGGTACTGCTATCCAAATTTCATCGTAATTCGTTAAAAAATGTCACAAACGGAATATTGTTAAATTTCAAGATTTCAGTTACCGAGTTCCTTTACTTCGGAGATCAATAAATTTGATATGTTTACCCCAATCAGCCCCGCGTTCCCATTTGGCAACGTCAGTATGGCTACAAGTCAAGAGATGTCACTTATATACAGTTTATTAATAACATTGAACGTGCGTTTTTCCACTTTGTAAAGGTTTATTCTTTCTTTTCGTGCAGTGTTTTTGACAGTAGCCGGTTGTACGTGAGCGTTGAGAGACTTCAAAGTTAGCGTATAAAAAAATCGCCCCAAAACATCAATTGGATAATAGTTTGGCGAAGAAAATTTTGTGTTTTCTTTCCATGTTGCCGTATGGCAACGTTGGACGGATCTCAAGTTGAAAAATGTATATGTTTATTTACTTCATTTTCTAGAAAATTGAGTTTGAAAGAAGCTCCATTATTTGGACGATATATTACATGTCTGATGAAGAGGACGAAAATTTAGCAACCACAATTGTTTTTGAACCCCCGGATAATGAAGAAGATGTTAGTGGAGAGGATGATGGTCCAGAAGACTATTACGGGTTACTGGCTCAGTTAAAAAGTGGATACGAAATTTAATACAAAAAAAATGATACGGTCGGATATTGAAGAAAACGCAGAAAATTTTGAAGATGACAGAGCATCTACTAATTTGCCGGTTTCTGCAAAGGAAACAAGTACATCAAGTTTGTCTACTGACACAAATCGGTACTATTAAATTTTAAAATGCCCTCAAAATTGGAGTGGTGTGATGACATATCAACTGGTATGATGCCAATATTCCCGGAACAGAATTATGAGGATTGTCGAAATATAATCCCTCTTGAACAATTCGAGCAATTTGTGGATTATGATTTACTCAACCACGTTTATGGAACGTTTCTGCAAAAACCTGCACCAGATATTTCGGTAGAGGAGCTCAAAGTTTATATTGCAATTTTAATAATAAGTGGTTACGCTTCACAGTCTAATATGGCATCGTACTGGTCAACAGAATCAGATCTTCGAAACGACCTAATTTATAATTCAATGCGGAAAACTTGGTTCAAGCAAATTTCGCAATTTCTTCATTTTGAAGATAATACGCAAATAAATCAAACCGACAAAATGTGGAAGCTTCGACCGGTGACTGATTGACTTAAAGCTAATTTTTTAAAACATTTTCGTCCAGAACAAAATCTATCATACGACGAGAGTATGATTTCTTATTTCGGAAAACATGGTTGCAAGCAGTTCATAAAAGGCAACCGCTGAGATTTGGTTATAAGGTATGGTCACTATGTACTCCACCAGGACATCTTATAAATTTCGAGGTTTACCAGGGACGAAATCCGCGCTCGAATACGTTTTGCGACCAAAACTTCGGAAAATGCATAGCACCAATATCTGAGTACAATAAATACATGTTTGGGGTAGATCGTATGGACCAAAATGTTAGTCTTTATCGCATTGAAATAAAAGGTAAAAAGTGGTGGAGCTCCATTTTTACATGGCTGATTGATGTAGCTGTACAAAACGCATGGTTGCATCACAGGATAGCCAATTCAGAAACGTGTCACCTCAATTTCCGAAGAGCTGTACATCGGAAGAAGTACGTCGGGAACCGGAAACGCTCAGCTGATTCATCCGATATTTGCTACGATCGTATGTGCAAAAAATGCGGTTTGGGTCTTTGCGTAAAGTGCTTTGAATCCTACCAGTGCATTATAACTAACCAATGTAATTAAAAAATATAGAGAGTGAAATATAATGCAATATGAATAAAAGTTTATAAGAATAAAATGACATTTTCAGATTATTTTTTAACTCGAGGTCAGCACAGTGTTGCCATATGACAAAATGTTACATCTCTTATTTTAGATCTTGGTAATATTATATATATATGCAAAAAAAATATAAAATTTCGAAAAAATATTTGTGGGCTGATTCGGGTTAAGGAAACACTTTTAAAATTTTGTTCTACTGGGGTGTTTTATTTAGTGAAAAAAGAAATACAAAATAAATTATCTTTAGTGACAGTGCTGCCACTTGTGGCGAGTAGCATAATCCCTTATTGTACGCTGTCAAATTTCCGCTATTTTACAGCATATGGAGCAGCCTAACGTATGAAATGAACCACTATACCTACTCTTCGTGGAGTTTGAACGTGCAATCGTCATAATATACAGGAAATCAATATAACAGACAAGGAATAAGGCTAGCGAAAACGAGTGGAACAGATGAAGACATAAATAAACGAATAAACAATCCCAGACCAATATTAAACATGTTACACAAAGTCTGTAATACATTTTTTCTATCCCGAAACACCAAGTAAAGAAAGAAATCCGTGTTACGGTACGGTTGCGAAACCTGGAAGCATATAAATAAGATCAACAAAAAACTACATGTATTTGTAAATAAATGTCGTAGGTTGGATAAACGAATCAAGCGTTTATTGGGGCCGAAATCAGAATTCGCAAGTGAAACGAAATGGTCAAACACAGTGGAACTCGAAAGGGAAAAGCACATCGGGCTCTCATAGAGTCAGAAAGTCTAGCCTAGTAGACGCCCTATGATCGTAAATTGGAGATAAAGGAAACAAATGTGGGCCAACAGTAATATCCTGGAATGAAAAAGCTGTTATCGAAATTTAATGTTGCCATTTTTTCGTTTTTTGGAATGAAACTTGAGCTAACATTAAATAAGTAATTGTTCCGGCGTAGGAGCCAATTAGTAATATCCTATTATGATGAATAATATCGTATCTACTTGTATTTTCGTTCGCCAACCGAAATTATAAAAAATCGAAGCGGCCAAAGTACCAACATTCAAAATAGATGAAATAATAGTCGCCTTTAACAAATGTTGCCGAAAAAACAACATACAAACGAAAGCTGAATAATATTTTTGCTTACATCAAGGTGTGAACTAGAACTTGATATAAGAAAAAAATCTTATTCATCCACATGCTGAGTGTAAAATAAAAATTCTCAAACATTTGAAATTATTTACCTCGGCCCCTACGGATGACACAGCGATGATCAAAGTGGTTCTAAACTAATACTGGACGTAAGAAACAAATCGTATTTATCCACATGCACGAAAATCTATGAGAGTTAATAAGTTTGGTTTCCGACATCAAATACTAATTCAGAACCTCTTCGATCACCTCTGTGAAATCCGTAGGGCCGAGATCAAAAATTCCAAATGTTTAACAATATTCATATTACACTCATTGATGTTCTCTGACGAATAACAAAAATCTCAGAAAATTTTCTAACAAGTGGATAAATAATAAGTGTGATCATCTCTGTGCCATCTGTAGGAGCCGAGTTAAATAATTCCTAATGTTTAAGAAATTTCGTATTACACTCAATGATTTTCTCTGACGAAGAACAAAAATCGCAGATTAGAGATTTCCGAGCATGTGGATAAATTAGGTTGGATTCTTACATAAAATAATACTACAGAACCACTTCAATTATCTCTGTGCGATCCTTAAATAATTCCAAATGTTTAAGAATTTTCATATTACACTCAATGGTTTTCTCTGACGCATAACAAAAATCTCAGAGATTTCCGAGCATGTGGATAAATTAGGTTGGATTCCTACATAAAATACTACTTCAGAACCACTTCAATTATCTCTGTGCGATCCGTAGTGTCCGACTTAAACAATTCCAAAAGTTTAACAAATTTCCTATTACACTCAATGGTGTTATCGGTCGAATGATAGATTGATTGATTGGACTGTAGCACCAAGTACTAGACAAGTGTCCCAGATAACGCCTACAGCCTGTTTACACATAACACTAGGAATGATAGAAAAGGTTTTTTTTGAGTGCAGAACGACTCGGTTTCAGACATCTAGCGATCGTACGGCACAACACAATTCTAATCTACTTCTAATCTACTAAAGGAAGGATAAAGGCTTAATAGGTTAAATGGATAAAAATGGTATTGGTCTTCAATAATTGCTTCTCTAAATTAGCAACATGAGAAACAAAAATTATTATTTCACGTACATCTGGAAATTTCCTGAAATTTAATTCTAAATTAATATTTGCCGACTTCCTAAATAATATAAACATTCATTAATTTAATCCTCCTACAATTCCACAACTTACAATCATTTGTTGAAGGGTTATCAGAGTTATAAATTAAATCAAGTTCCTTTTTTAAATCAGATTTTCCTGTTTTTGCGGCAACTCTTATACAAATTTTAGGAATTGATATTTTCTGTATATCCTGTTTTAATGAATCATGCCAAGTGAAAATAGGTCTACCAATTTTTCTGTAATTTCTTGTAAATCTCCTTGCTGCATGTAATAAATGACCTATTGTTCTTCTAGGAATGTGGCCCCAATAAGATATTCGATATGCAGTAACTTTCCTGTTGATTGTATTTCCCTTCAAAACCTTTCTAACACAAATTCTTAGAGGGCGATTAGAACAATACTGTAATAATTGTATTAAAAAGCTTTTTCCATATCATGTTAATCGTAAACGACATGCCAGTCAAAACAGCGACTCGTAAACCATATGTCATGATAGGACTTACTAGTTGTTTTTACATCTGTATTACAATATGAAAAGGTAATGCTCACGAATAAATCTTGTTAACATTTTCACAACACCATGTGCTTGCCGGCATCGTTGTCGGATAGTCTCTGGACGGCTTAGTCCGGCAGTTATATAGGTGCCTAAATATCGCAAAGTAGAACTAACAGTTTAAAGCCAGAAAGTTTAAACCACCTATCGCTACGGTCGTAATATTTTCATTAAATGGTCTTATAAGAATTTCAGATTTGCGTTCATTTACCTCTAAACCTACTGAGTGAAGTAGAGGAACACGCTCTTCTAGAATAGTAGACAATGTGCTTAAGTCATCATTAACGAGTAACAAATCATCGGCATAGGCTAATATTAATGGTAATTTAATATCTTGATCTTGTGAAACTCGTAAACCTGGAATAACTTCTGCGAGGATTTGTAGAACGGAATCCAATATTACATTGAATAAGGTAAGTCAAAAGAGACATCCTTGTTTAAACCCCATACCACGTTGAAATGTTCTTGTTCTTTGTTTATACCATATCATTGATGTTAATTTGTGCATACAGATTCGTATTATTCTATTAACAAGATAATGGAGAATTCCAATACGAGAGAGAATAATAGTTGCTTGGTTAAGATCAACCTTATCGAAGGCCTGTTCTAGATCAAGTGATAGAATATAATTGTTTTTTCTGTTTTTCATTCCTCATCGATCCAAACAATGTAATCAGCCTGATATGATCCTATCTGAGTGTGTATTTCTTCATATACTCGATACCCAGTGTCTAAAAGAGTTATTCGTCTATAATCCGTGACGGTATTGGGTCATTGTTTTTTTGGTAAAGGGAACTGGACCGTTTCTAACCACCCACTTATTTCCCTCTGCAGGTAAAGCTTGTAATAGCTCAATTGAAATTTGATCTAAACCAGGAACAGTTCTCGTTCTAATGGAAAATAGGATGGTTTCTATTAATTCCCGGGTTGGAGGCAATTCTAATGGTCAATGGTCCTTTTCAGTTATTAGAGGAATGGCGAAACCCAAGGTAGTTGAAAATAATTGCTCCCATCCTGACAAAGGAATATATGTAAAATTTTGTCTATATGAACGAATAAATTGGTAGGTATGGCGGAGTCGTCTAAAGGATTTACTTCGTTTAAATTTCGGAAAAATTTTCCACGTTCTTCTGCTTCGGATTTTCTAAATTCTTGATGAACATTATATCGACAATTTCTGATCAGATGAGGATTACGGGGTGTCCTTCTCAAAGCACTTTTTAAAGAACTTATTGCTGTTTTCTGTCCCTTAG
Source organism: Nephrotoma guestfalica (assembly GCA_963691935.1). Classification (NCBI taxonomy): domain Eukaryota; kingdom Metazoa; phylum Arthropoda; class Insecta; order Diptera; family Tipulidae; genus Nephrotoma; species Nephrotoma guestfalica. The sequence goes on along the minus strand of OY829914.1, from coordinate 209,415,375 downwards.
TCATAGTGGCTTGTCTGGTTAAATTTGATTTACAAAATACTAATGTCCGAAAACTAAAATCACTCCATGTTTATACAAAAAAATCTAAAAGCTGCTAGTTTCAGGTAGATTTTTGTGAGCCATCAATATACATGTCATTTTGGCTACACAAATGACGCAATAGTTGGAGGTACATCAATATTATAGCTTCCTGTTTTGATTTTTTTATAGTTTTTCATAATTTCTCAACATATTTAATAATTTTTATTAATCGTAAAAAATATTTTAAATTTTTAAAATTGCCAGTAATTAGGCTATTCCCACTATTGCGTCATCAGTTACGGTTATACCAACACATCTGGTGCATTTAGATCCTTTTTAACCATTTAGAAAATATTACTTACATAACATTACGTTCAAAATATATTTGCTTTCATATTTTAAGTCATTACCACATTCCACTCATAAGAAAAAGGTTTTCAAAAGCCCGATTTTTTAATTTTTTTTTATGAATACGAGCGCCGGTAGGCGCCAAAATCGGGCTCCTGAAAATCGGGATTTTGAAAATCGGTCTTTTGATTCCGGAATTTAGATAATCGGGCTTTTGTTTTCGGGATTTTGAAATGCGGACAAACGATCCTAATGCTGTTTAGAATTATTATTTTCAAATACTACTTTAGAACCACTTCAATTATCCCTGTGCTATCCTTAAATAATTCGAAATGTTTAAGAATTTTCATATTACACTCAATGATGTTCTCTGACGAGGAACAAAAATCTCAGAGATTTCCGAGCATGTTGATAAATAAGATTGGTTTTTTACATAAAATACTACTTTAGAACCACTTCGATCATCTCTGAGCGGTCCGTAAGGACCGAGTTAAATAATTCCAAATGTTTAAGAATTTACGTATTACACTCAATGATGTTCTCTGTCAAATAACAAAAATCTCAAAGATTTTCAACCATGTGGCTTAATAAGATTGGTTTCTTACCTCAAGTACTACTTTAGAACTACTACGATCACTCTGCGATCCCTCTGTGCGATTTCTAGTGTGTTTTGTTGCAAAAATTTCTTATTACAAAATTCACTCGAAACTTTTCACAAAAATTAAATATTTTCTACTTATTGTGCAGAAATATTTGTGTTTATTAAAAATTTTCAAATATTATTATGTGAGTGAACCCACTGAATATAATCTAGTTGTTTTATAACTGAGAATATATATAAATAAATAATAAAAAAACATTAAATTTTTGAGTGCTTTTTTAATTCTCAGTACTCATAGGCCACATTGTATATTTTGGCATAAACTTCACTCCAATATTTCTTAAACTTAAAATAAATTCGAGAAGAGCATCCAAATAATGACCTTTGTGAAGGTAGCCCAAATTTCTATCCCCGAAACTCGAAAAAGTTGTTTGCCTATACCTATGGCAATACTGTACAAGTTTATGTATACTATTGCGACATTTAATTAACAATTGTAACAAAATATCTAAACTATGAAATAAGTATTTCCTAATAATAGCTAAAAATTAATAAAAATATTATGAGTATAATAAAAACAACAAAAAGTTGTGGTATAACGTGTAACTAAATAAAAAAAATCTCTACTCTCCAAAAACTATGCAGACAGAGAAGATCTTCAATTCAAGAAACAAATTTTACTAGCATCTATATATACCATAAATAACAGCCTCGAAAATACTATGTCACTTAAAAAAATTATTTTAAGGAGTTAAGTAGAAGTATAGTTCCTCGAAAGCAGAAACAGCTCTTTGGCCGGACTATCGGCTGATATCTGACAATGGAGGAAGATTTAACTTAAGTGCAAAGCTGATTTATTTTGTAGCTATTTTGCAGAACTTTCCAGAGCTAATAACAGAAATCCTAAGAAACGTAGGCGCACAAAAACGAAAACTCCCCCAAAAATTAATACACAAAGTGTGAACAGTAACACTGATCAGAAAAACCCAAAAATACCACTGCCTCCACCCATTAATGTGAGCAATATCAACAATTTCGAACTTTTTCGACAAAATATAATAAAAACCACTAGTGAATCAACTAATTTTAAGGCGCTTTCAAATAATGACACTAGAGTTACCTTTCAAAATGAAAATGATTACAGAAATGTCAAAAAATTACTGGAAGAATTAAAAAATGAATCTAGCAACCAACTAGAAAATATTCAATATCACACCTACCAGCTGAAGAGTGAAAAGGCCTATAGAGTGGTTATCAGAGGCTTACATTCTTCTATTAGTCACGATGAAATTAAAGCAGGCTTAGAAAAAATGGGACATGAAGTTGCAGGTATTACCAACATATACAAAATGGTCACAATTGATGGTGTAAAAGTCAGGAAACACTTTCCATTGTTTTACATCGACTTAAAACAAAAAGACAACAATAAAGAAGTATACAATACCAAGAAAATTGCGTACTGTATAGTTAAAATTGAACCACCTAACAAGACAAGGAGAATTCCACAATGTACGAATTGTCAACAACTTGGACATACTAAGAGCTTTTGCTATCGTCAAACCAAATGCGTTAAATGCACGGAAAATCACCACACGACAAAATGCAAGAAAACACCAGATATCGCGCCTTCTTGTGCTCTTTGTCAACAACAAGGGCATACTGCAAATTATAAAAGATGCCGTGTATATCAGAACAAAATTAAAAGTAAACAAAATAATAGAAAAAGCGCAGTGCAGCGATAACAAACCAAAGTTGCTAAACCACAAACAACAATCACACCATCCACAGTTGGATTATCCTATGCGCAAATCGCCAACGAGTCAAATAACACTGAAATTATTAAAATGCTTAGCCAAATTCAACAGTCACTTGGTCATCTAGCAGAGAGGGTGGCAAAACTGGAAACCTATATCTATCCACCAAGCAAAAAAGTCAGCATACTCACAAATGGTTTACTCGTTCCTACGCATTGTAGCTTGGAACGCTAATGGGCTCAACCAACGAGCCCACGAACTGGAAATATTTCTCCTTACAAACAACATTGATATTGCGCTGATTTCAGAGACGCACTTCTCCAACAAAAGCTTTATCAGAATAAGGGGTTTTAATTCCTACTGGACAACCCATCCTAGTGAAAGAGCTAGAGGTGGTTCAGCTGTACTAATCAAAAATAATATCAAACACAATCGACAAGAGGATATTCGTGAAAACTATTTGCAAGCAACTGGTATCTCAATCCAATATAATAGCGCAGATCTAAATATTGCAGCAGCGTACTGTCCTCCACGGCATACACCAACGAAGTTACAATTTAATAACGTCTTCAATAAGCTCGGTTCAAGATTTATTATTGGAGGAGACTACAATATAAAACATACAGCTTGGGGTTCCAGGCTTATTTCTCCTAGGGGAAAGGTAACACCTTGTTCAATGCCATTCCTGAAAACAAAGGCGAATATCTGTCCCCAGGGGGGCCAACGTATTGGCCAACGGATGCAGGAAAAATACCAGATCTACTGGATTTATTCATCATAAAAGGTATTCCTCTAAGTTACACTAGAGTCGAAGGAATTAACGACCTAACATCTAACCACATTCCTGTACTGTTGTCAGTAAGCGCTACAGTAATAAAGAAACAGAAAAAGCAAAACCTTACTAATAGATTCACGGATTGGGACATCTTCAGAGAAAAATTGGAAGAGCTGGTTGAATTAAAAGTTAGTATTAAAAGCAATGAAAAATTTGAACAACAAACAAATAATTTTATTGAATACACTCGAATGGCTGCCAGACTGGCTACTCCTGAATCAAAGGACAAAGCGGAGATTGAAGTCAAATACCCGGCTGAAATCAGGGAACAAATCAAGGCAAGAAGAAGGGCGAGGAGAATATGGCACCTCACCAGAAATCCCGCTGACAAGACAACTTTTAATCGAATAAGTAACAAAGTCAATAGACTAATCAAAAATTTCAAACAGAATTGCCTCGATAACTACTTAAGCGGGCTAGGTCCACAAATGGATAAAGACTACTCGTTATGGAAAGCAACCAGAAGATTTAAACGACCTGTAGTTCGAGTACCACCTCTAAGGAATGCTTAAGGCAGTTGGGTTCGACAAGACAAAGAAAAAGCGGAACTCTTTGCTCAACACCTAGCAGCAGTGTTCCAACCCCATGACATTCAATCCAACATTGATGTAACACCTGTTTATCAACCAAATCAGGACTTTAAAAGGGTCACGCCAATGGAAATTGCTAAAGAAATCGACAAAAATCTTAATCGTAAAAAAGCTCCAGGAATTGATGAAATATCACCGGGTCTATTCAAGGAACTTCCACGTAAAGCAATCATCTTGATCACATACTTATTTAATGCCTGTATGAGATTGAAGTATGTACCCAAATGCTTCAAAATGGCCCAAATAATTATGCTAAAGAAACCAGGTAAACCAGATGAAGAAGTAACATCATACAGACCAATCTCACTGCTTCGGACCTTATCAAAGCTGTTCGAGAAACTGCTACTAAAACGTCTAAAGCCAATGGTAAACGTTCCCGATTTCCAATTTGGATTCAGGAATAACCACTCCACCATAGATCAAGTCCATCGAATAACTGCGGTAATAGAGCAAGCGTTAGAAGAAAATAAATATTGCCCCGCCGTATTTCTGGATGTATCCCAGGCCTTCGATAGGGTTTGGCATGAGGGATTGACATTCAAAATGAGCAAAATTCTACCACAAAACTATTGCCAGGTGCTTGAATCATACCTCTCTGATCGCCAATTCAGAGTCATTCATGAAGAAACATGTTCTGACTTTTATCCAGCGATACCTACAACGAATAAAACATTCATCGGCACGTTCGCTGACGACACTGTAATTATGTTAGTAGACGAATCTCAACCAAGAGCAGTGGAAAATCTTCAACGAGCAATGGACAACGTTACTAAATGGACAATTGACTGGAAGATCGCACTGAATGAGCTCAAATCATCATATGTGACATTTACGCTCCGACATAAAAATAACACTCTTCGTATACACCTCAAAGGAGTGCAAGTGCCGCAGGCTGAATCGGCAAAATACCTTGGTCTACATTTAGATTCCAGGCTCAACTGGAAACATCACGTGAGACAAAAAGCTGAACAGATACGATTGAAACAACGTCAAATGTACTGGTTAATTGGACATCATTCCAAAATGAACCTGTATTGCAAAAGACTGGTATACCAGACTATCTTCAAACCAATATGGATGTATGGTGCGCGGCTATGGGGTTGTACACATAAATCCAATAGAGACATTATACAACGAAGCCAAAATAAATGTCTTCGAATGGTCACCAACGCCTACCGATTTGTGACTAACAAGGAGATCCACAATGATTTAGAAATACAATTGATGATAGACGACGTTATCCGCGAATGTGCCATAAAACATGAGAAGAGACTTCTTACCCACACCAATCTTGAGGCCGTACAACTACTGGACAGTACAAACGAAGTAAGGCGGCTCAAACGAATCAAACTACATGAGCTAACCGTATGAAAATTATAAACCAAGGGAACTGGACACTGGTCCAGCAGACCCACACAAGTTTATGCTTATCTCATAAGTACTAATGTCAACCTTACTAATGAATTAATAATGTTTAAGATTGTAGTAGCCATATCAATAAAGTTGCTAAAAAAAAATTTGCAGATTATTTTTTGCTATGTGCTATATTATTTATATTTTTGTCAATGTTTATGAATTGATGTTAATTTTATACATGTTCTGGAATCAAATCGTGAAATATTTACACAAATCAATAAGGTTATCCGAAAATCGTAATTTTAAAACTCATCAACACTCATATGGTTTTACGCCAATAATTTTTTCCAGTAAAAAGGAGAATTTTCAGAATAATTAACGGCTAAACCTTGCAAAACCTTCTTGAGTATAAATTAAAGCTAGTTAAGTTTAAACAATACGTCTCTTTTTGTGTCTTTTTCTTACGAAAATACTATCATGACTGTTGATACGGTCAGTATAATTATAATGTATTGTACAAGTGGCTTGGAAGTAGCTGTTACTGAGCTACTTCGGACAGCAGCTGCTGTCTTTATCAAAACAGGGCGAAAGCATTTAAAATATTCAGTGACCTGACAGTAGCAATTGTTTCTTAACTGTTACAATATTAGCTGCGTTTCTGTCCAGGTTAAAATTAAAAAGTTAATTAGTTTTAAATTAAAACACTTAGATTTAATAGTAATCTATGTATAACCAAAAAAAATCTATCATGAAAGTGGTATAGTTTTCTTGTAATATCGATGTTCTGTATAGTTCTGAACTGCTCTGCTATTATACAGAACTATATAGACCACAAATAAGCCGATAGTCCGGCCAATGAATATTTGCTGAGTTTTAAGGACTATATCTCAACTCTACCCCATAGAAAAATTCTAAAAAAAAAATCACTGAAATTACTTTAAATCTTCCTCCATCGCCAGACATATTTCAATGCCATCCATAAAATATATCACGTACAATTTCTAAAAAAAAACTCGTTAGTTGGCAAATAATTCATATTATTTATTTGTCCCAGCCCCAAAAATATTTTTATACTTCTAAATTACTCTCAGCCCCGAAAATTGTTTGTGTCGTGATAGATTTAGTTGCCATGAAAGTAAATATTTTCGGGGCTGATAGTCAAAAATAGCATCAACTTCTGGGATGAAAATTGGGCTATTTCCACATACATAAAACATGTTTTTATAAGTATTATTTCTACTCTCAGCCCCAAAAATTTCAACTATCATGACAGTTTTTAACTATCGTGATAGCAAGTATTTTCGGGGCTGAGAGTAAAAAATGTCATGATAGCAAAAATCAGTGCGGCTATCGCATTTTTCGGGAATGAAATTTCGGCTATCTTCACATACATCAAATAATGAGAAATGGTTTGTTACTCGTAAATATACGTTGGGATATAATTTTCATTTTAATATTAACTTATTTCTGCCTGATTTAAAACTCAGTGCCACACAAAAAATTTTAAGAAGCCACATTAAATATAAAAAGTTTTTAAACGGAAAAGTACGGAGCTACTTGAAATGGACAATAACTATTAGGAATAAATATATTTTTAATTAACATATTTTAATTAGCATTAATACATCAAAAGTGACCACCAAAAATTATTAAATTTACTTTATTTGTTGTATATATTAAAACCCCAACTACAACAATAAACGAAAGGATTGGTAAAAAATTGAAAAGAAAACTGGTTTAGCTCGAAGGCTGGCAATCATGACGATAATAACAAGAGCCAAGTATTTTGATGCCGAACAAACAGTAACAAAAGACAATTTTTTGTGTGTCTTGAATACAATTTTATAGTAAAAGCCCTGTGGCCAATCATTTTTATTTTAGATTTTCTTGTGTCATTTCACATATTATGTACATATGAAAAATTTTGTATACATAAAGACACATAAAAAAAAAGATTGTACAAAGACGACAAAATAATGGAAAGATAATTTTCGAAGATCACAAAAAAAAATTATATATTGTCGTTTTGTGCAATTAATATAAACTCCTCCTATCTTTTGCGATAAAGTAGTTTTCTATATATATATATATATATGGCTATATATTATAGGGGTTCACCAGCATTTTATAGCCTCCTCCTTAAATGCTTATATACGACGGGTTCGGCCACAACTGAGATAAATATTTAGAACGATGTAATTAATTGTAATTATGATAATTTTGCAGTTTCCATGTCTCGAATCGTATAATTTAATCAAGCCAGAGCAAAATGTCGCATCGGATTGGTCTAATTGACAATTTACTTATTTATTACTTTTGTCAGTTTTCCAAGAAAATGGTAATGATTGTATTTTTATTTAACGTACGGTAGCATAATTAAAGCGAACATAATAATCATGAAATAAACAGACCGAGAGTTTATTAAATAGCGTAGCCGTAATGATTATGCTACATGTAAAATGATTAATCTCTGTACGATAATCACCATTTATATTTTGCAAACACGATTTTCTACTCAATGTGTTATCATATATTTAATTTGTAAATGTATACTCTATTTAATTCATATATATTTTTAAATTATATAAATGAAAAAATCATGGATTTTCACAATCCCATTTGAAAATATAACATTACACCCAAACTCTTAATCGTTCACCCTGTTCCACACACATATGTGTGTATATACCATCGTATATCAATTTATTCACTTTATTTTTACAATTTCCATTTTGCTAGACTAATAAAATAAAATGGAATTACCCTTTTATTGTTGTTGCTGGTATTAATATCCATTTCTAGATGGGCATTCGTACCATATTAGCCACCAACTATTTTCAAAAAATTTTCGATACGAACATGTGTGTAGAATATGTATAAAATAACACCATCATAGAGCAGTAAAAAACACTTTAACTATGATTTTCCCAAACACATAGTGCGGTGTAAATACAATAAAATAGAATGGCAACAATTTAACGTCGCATGGTTTTTACGGATTTTCCCATTTTCTTTTCGGTACAACATAAAAATATTTTTATTATGTATTTGGAAATTGGCTGTTTTGTTTCGTCTGTCATTTGGCAATGTATAACAATGAGGCAAAATGAATCTCTCCTTGTGCAAAATAAAAAATTTGCTTGGTTGTGAAATATATTGGGTGTTTCTTAAGAAAATGAAAATTAAATCAACCATGGAAATTCCCGAAAATATTTAAAGATGTAAAACGGAGAAAAAATATGTTTAATGTTTTTTAATGGAGCTTTTTGGCTTACACAAAAGCTTAGATATCAAACATCGGTGTAGCTTAATGTTTGGTAAAAACGAATTTAGAATTGGTGCTTAATAATTACCAATTTTCGTTTACCATTTATACAGTTGAATAATTTGATATATTCGAGTCATTTAATTAGATTAAGTTGTAAAATTAGTTTAACCGTACTTACAAAACAAAAGTGGGGGTTTTACGAGTAACATGGATTTTAAATTTTGAAAATTTTAAGGCTCGATGTTATAGATATTCTAAAGGTCTAAGAACAAATCTCAACATGTAAAAGGCATCTTTCAGGCCAAGGCTAGAAATGCAATTAAGTAAATGCCGTTCGGTGTAATCTACTCAACAAGCCATCTATGAGAGGTAATGGATAAGCGTCCTTTTCAGTAATTAAATTAACATTTTATTTCTTCACCCAAATTGTGGGGAGCACCAGGAGCTATTACTCTCCTCTATAACGTCCATTGATATCATACGGTCGAGTTCCCTATACATTTCTTACAATACCGCTGGAGATCGGGCATAATAGCGCTGCTTAACCGATGGCGCGTTATGAGACTAAGTAGTTCGTCGAAGTCCTAAATAATGAAAATTTGACAGTGACTCAATAACTGATTGGAGTTGAGTTTACTGTTGCAGATTTAATGTGTGTAGCTTTGTAACAGGTGCTACTTTAAGGCTACGTGGAATATGTAATTCATTTATTAGTGAAGGTTTGATTCAAAAGTCCAGGAAACAAAAACAAGGCTCCATATAAACTTGTAAATAATTCCAATAAACTTTTAACTAATATAATGTTGCTCCCTATACTTCGGCACAACTTTTCAGAAAAATCCCCACCTCTATGTGTTGACCAAAAAAAAAAATAACAATACTTTAGTTTATTAAAATGGCTATAACTTTGGACATACAAGATTTAGAAACTAGTTTTGTATGCGTAATTAGCTGAGAATTGGTATGGTTATTTGTGAGATATTTCAGAAAAAGTCAATGTTCAGGTACCCTCATTCCGGGTTTCTCTTTTGTGTGTTTGTAAAAAAAACGACTTTTCTAATCTTTTAAGGGTTATTTTCAGTCAAGAAAACCGCATTCAGAACGTCGGTTGGAGAACGTCGAAGAAATTTTAATTTTATTGCATACATGATGTCGGAAAAACTACACGAGGAAAAGTAGTATTGTTGCTTGCAAAAGAGCGCGTGAGCTAGGCAGGACTAATTATATCAGATAATTATAGTAATTTCCCATAACAGGACCGTCATCATCAGCTTGCAGCCAGCCAAAAAGTTTAAGATCAAGTGTGCCATCATGTGATTTTAAAATTAATTAATTTGTGGACACAAAATGCGCGATATCATCTGTAATGCTGCTGCAAATTTAGAGAAGTGACCACGAATCCGTCCAGAGAAAAACCCATAAATGACAACTGACGTGAAGGTTTTGAAGTTTCGTGCGCTTTCATAAAACAAAGTAATGAATGTCAATTTGCATTACACGATCTGAAGGAAAAACTAAGGGAATTCCGTGGCAATGATGTAGATTTGTACGGTGACTTGAGGGACCTGCTTATAAATCATTTTAAACTAAATTTGGTAGCAACTAACTTATTTGGCAAAACCATCATTTTAACTTTAAAGAATTGTTAGTGCAGAATTGGGACTAATACAAATGCAGTTCGATTGAAGAAGAGCGCGTTAGAACTGTTAAAGCAGCAGCAGCAATTATCAAAGAAGACATCCAGTCCCAAATTTATGATACAACAGAATATCCAGCACTCGATGATATCAAAAATGGTGGTGAAGAGTTTGTACCAGCGACTTTAAAGAATCTTACGGAAACTCTTTATAAGAAACGCATGCTCTTCAACGAAAACAAATAAAAAGACGCAGCTTCTCAATCAATGTATGATATACGGACGCAGGCCAAAAATCGTTTATATCACCAGTGCTGCTTGGACTATCAATTTATCTTCATCGTATAGTTGGCTCGAGGCATATAATCGACCTATTGAATTCAATAGGGATAATGCATCATATAAAGAGGCTGCCAATTACATCGAATGCGCAATAGAGTTTGCAGACGTACACGTGACGACTTGACGACGGTATACTCAGCTTTAATGTACGCAGCCTGCGAAAGCAAGAAACATGGGCAGATGTGCGTTACTTTTGATCAATCACTCTTTATGAAGTCAATTGAAATGGTTAAGTCTGCGGAGCAAAACAGAGCTATATCTGGAATAATTGTACGCCTTGGAGGATTTCATCTACTCATGTCATATCGTGGCACAATTGGATATATCATGAAAGGAAGCGGACTAGAAGAATTATGGGAAACAGTTTATGGCAATGCAAAAGTCAAACACATGTTTACCGGATATACTTTTTCGCGTGCTTTGAAGAAGATTTTAAATCTGTAATGAAATATGCTGAAGTCATGGAAACGTATCAGAAACTGATAGAAAACAGCATGTTACCTGATATGTGTTATGATTCGGAAGTAGTACGCGACCTGGAGAGCTGCTTTAAAAGTAACATTAACAAACAACAAACAGAATATGCTCTTTGGATCCAATATTTTGAGCAAGTTATGATTGTGCTGCAGTATATCCGAGCTGAGAGGACTGACAACTGGCAGATGCATATGGAATCCGTTCGAAAAATGTTGCCAAATTTCCATTCTGCTGGTCATAACTTATATACAAAATCTGCTTCTTTATAATTACAGGAAATGTAGGAGTTGCTAGCCAAGCTGACCGATGAAGAGTACAAAAAATTTCCAGAGAAATACTTTTCAATACTAAGAAAAAGTGTGCAATGGAGCGGTATTTGGACGGACATATGCATAAGCCAATCACTTATGCGATCAATGAAGACGATAGAAGAATTATCTCGAGGACGAGGCATTACCGATGACACCATTTTAAAATGGATTGTTTCTACGCCCGTTACCATGCTTGTGATATCCGCGATGGAAACTTTTACAGGACAATCATCAATTACTTCTGAACAATATGTTGAACTCCGAGGCAGTAGGAAAGCAAGAGACAATGTGGACAAAAACAAATTTATTTTATGGCTTCAACCACATAACCCATTTCGGAATCGGGCTGTTGATCTTGTCAGTTTGTCAACTGGACATGTTTCTGATTCCAACGTCACCTGTGCCAGTGCTTTGGATAAAGATAAAATGCTGCTGCATAATAGATTGGGTAAGATTTTTGCGGACGACGTTTACGCAAGAAAACAAAAATTTATTGCAATTGCAGCTCAGGTTCAGGGAATAAAAATAAATAACGAAACTTTCGTTATAAACTCGCTGCAGCTATTTTATCGAATTGTTTCTGTCGCCAAAAGTCCGAAAGAGTTGGAGTTTTATTTTAAATATGAATTGGCTTCAGCTCCACCTTCTCTTTTCAACGAGGGTCTCCTATGAAAGGGAACAAAATCGAGCATCAAAACCATATTTAAAAGAGCTGACATTGGTATGACACAATTCTACAAATTTATGGTGATTATGTTTTAAAACATTATGACAGAAACACAACCGTACTGTTTAATGGACTACGCCACCACGAAAGGAGAAGAACAAAAGAGAAGAGCCATTGCCAAAATTTCAGCAAACATCGAAGTAGAGAGCAATATGACGTTTACAATTTCTCAAAGCGAATTTCTCGCTGAAACAACAACTACATTGTTTGAACATACGTACACATCAGGCGGGAGATGACGCAGAAAGCTCTATCGCAAATACACCTGTGAGCTTTGCAAATCGTGGGGATTAGGTGGTGGTTGCTGCAGAGAACTCAGACATCCTTATGCTGCTTGTGTTTTTATGTTCACCAGCACGCCAAACAATTTAGCTTCTTTGGCCCAGATCGAAGCCTGTGTATGATATAGCAGCAGAGAGGACACGGCTGAATTCATTAAGCAACCTGCTTCCAGTTTTTCGTGCTTTTACCGGATGCGATAAAACCTCAGCATTGTATAGGAAAGGAAAACTAAAATCATTCAAGCTTTTGCAAGCCAATGCAGAACTGAGGACCGATGTGCAAGTATTCTTGCACACGAGTGCCACGAAGGAGAATATTGCAGCGAGCGGAGTACGTTTAATATGTGGACTAAATAACATCACCAAAGCGACTCCACTAGAAGAAGCAATATATCTTGCTTACAACAGAGTAATTGGTAATCTGCAGTTACATTCTAAATTCGATTTAGCTTGTCTCCCACCAACAGAACCAGCTGCAGATCACCATTTATTTCGGGTATACCATCAAGTTCAAGCATGGTGGGAAATGTTTTCCTACCAACGGATTGGCGACAGAAATTTGTTAAAAGTAGTTTGCTGCCCATTTCAACTGACCTGCCACCGGCTCCAGAACATCGGCTCAAGTTGATATCTTGCAACTATCGTACGCAATATACAACAAGATGCGAATGTAAGCGGTCAGGAATGCTGTGCTCAGCAATGTGTGGAACCTGCCAGGGTATATCATGCAACAACATTACAAGCGAAGAAGATCTCAATGATATTGAATACAATTAAAATTTGTCGAATTCTCAAACAATATCACCATGTTTTTGGATCAAAATAAATAATTCAGATGAATCAATGGTAAATGTTATTTCTTTAGGAACGAGATGACCCATGATTTGTACAGCTTGAAAAATGTTAGTTATTCTTCTTTTTTTTCAAGAAAATACTATTTTGGAGTCCCAAGTCTCTTAAAAATAGAAGAGGTGAAGACAGAATCAAGCCATATCGGGATTTGTAAATTATTTTTAGTAAGAATGTATTACCATTATGCCCTATTATGCTTGTATTCCATGGAGATAAACAAGTTTTTCAGTAAAACCAGAACGAGACAAAAAACACAAAACGAGACAAAATATAGATCAACTATTTGTAAGAATGGCGTATCCGTTTTTTTTATGCTGGGTAAATAGTTGTTGTGTTGCCAAAATAATGCCAAAATAAAACCCCATGAAATCTCATAAAGGGTGTTTTTTTAAGAGGTTGCCGATTTTTTTTTTGAATAAAACACATATAAAATTATGAAATGACCAAAATTTTTTTTTATTTGGTAGATAATTTTTTGGCATTTAACATTTAAACACAATTTCTGGCATATGGCTACCACGACTATTTTTCACAAATGTCATTCTGGAGGTCCAATTTTCCAGCACTTTTTCAAGCATTTGAGGGCGTATGTCAGCAATGACACGTTGAATATTGGTTTCCAAAGCGTCAATCGATTGAGGTTTATCCACATAAACCAATGACTTCACGTATCCCCACAAAAAGTAATCGAGTGGCGTCAAATCGCACGAACGCGGAGGCCAATTCACCGGACCATTTCTCGAAATAATGTTGTCGTTGAAAGTTTCTTTCAATAAGTCGATTGTTTCACGTGCTGTATGGCAAGTGGCACCATCTTGTTGAAACCACATTTCATTCATATCCATATCTTCAAGATTTGACAACAAAAACTCATTTAACATGGTTCTGTATCGATTTCCATTCACGGTAACGCGTCGTCCGTCCTCATTTTTAAAGAAATATGGACCGATGATCCCACCAGCCCATAGACCGCACCAAACAGTACATTTATCAGGATGCATTGGTAATTCTAGAACGGCGTGTGGATTATCTTTGCTCCAAATGCGACAATTTTGTTTGTTGACGTATCCATTTAACCAAAAATGCGCCTCATCACTGAAGAGAATTTTACGGTAAAAAAATGGATCTTCGTTCAATTGATTTAACGACCAATCACTGAATTCACGGCGCAAACGATGGTCGTGTGGCTTTAATTCTTGCACCAATTGAATTTTGTATGGCACCAAACCCAAATCTTTACGTAAAATTTTCCATAAAGTCGATGGACAAAGTCCAATTTGCTGAGCACGACGACGAATCGATAAATTGTCGTTTTCTTCGACACTGGCCTCAACGACAGCAATATTTTCTTCTGTACGAACTCTTCTCATTCTTGTCGGTGGCTTGGCATCCAAAAGAGTGAATGTAGACCGAAATTTGGTAATTACGTTCTTTATGGTGGTCTCTGACGGACGATTATGTGCACCATAAAATTCACGAAGTGCTCTATAAACATTTTTAATTGAACACTGATTTTGAAAATAAATTTCCACGATTTGAAAACGTTGTTCTGGAGTTAACCTATTCATAATGATTTGCCAAACAATACTGAGTAGAAATGCCACTTTGAGCTGTCAAAACAACTGTCATAAAATAAAACGACATCTATCGGAAAAACAAACCTCCTAAAAAAACACCCGTTATAAGCAATCACAATCGTCCGTGTCAAAACAAAAATGATTATATTTTCATCGCTTCGAATGACATTTTACAAAGTCAGTAAGAAAGAATAATTTTAACAAATCGTGAACAACTGTCAACAAAATTCCCATAATGTTAAATTAGTGGCGTTTATGGGGATGCTTGAGTGCTTGAGGTATTAAGAAGACGCGAATTATGTGTGTGTATGTGTGTGTGTGTGTGTGTGTGTGTGTGTGTGTGTGTGTGTGTGTGTGTGTGTGTGTGTGTAGGTGTGAGGAGACGTTCGGCCAAGATACTGAAGAAAGGTCGGCGATATCTGATGTTGAACAACTACAGACTGAACTCTAGAAGCCTAGCAAAACCGTGTGAAATATTGAACGGAGCACAATGGCTGGGATACGACATATCGCTATCCATACATCTCGAAAGAAAAAAATTGTTGCTTCAAGAGAGTACCGAAAATACGTTGATATGGTTGACGCTATACGGACTAAACCACAGAGGCTACAGTTTTGATGTGAAAAATGGTGCAATTCCGACTATTGGGAGGGTGTGACTCGCCATCGGTTGGTCACTTGGGCTGGTATTTTCGAAGTGGGGATATTTTTGGTTCGGTGGTAGATACTCGAAAGAGGAGCTGGTCGAGAGCGATGGATTTCATAAACATTCAAAAAAAAAAATGTTGGATAAAAATTGGGCGAGGGATTTTTAATGCTAAGAATTTATTGCTATGATACTTACGTTTTTAAAACTCGGAATCGAATCTTTTTTTGAGACTTTATTCCGGCTCGGACAATTTTAAAAAAAAGTTGGTGTGAGGGTATTTTAGCCAGAAAACTATTGAAACACCGTAGGTCCTGTGTTCAGTGATTGCTTTAAATTTTTTCAGTTCGGGAATATTGATAAAAATTAATCAGAGAGCATTTGATTTCCAGAAAGTGATTATGTGATGATTACGGATTTCCGAGAAATGTATTCCTCGTTTTCTTCGGGAAGCGATTGAGATGCTTCCTAATATCACAAAAATTTGTTTGGGGATCCACCAGTTGGTGGCCTGGGGTAATTTTTTGAACTAATATCGGTTTGAAAAACTAATAAGAATTACCCTCCCGTTCTTATGTTCTATATTGGGTAAGACAATTTTCAAGCTGAATGGAACTAAACTGGTTCTCAATCGTTTATAATGGAACGTGGTCTGCAAAAAGAAATCGGAAATTTAATAAACATAAGATCTGGAAAATTACCAATTTGAAATTTGAGCAATTTCAAAGCCGAGTATGATTAGAGAACTTGGTTTGTATTAGATGAAAATAGGATTCCAATATAAATATGGCGATATGGCGCTACACGTGAAAGTATCTTTGGCCAAATTCGCTAAATTCGTAATTAATTTAAAATTGTGAACCTCTAAAAAACACGCTTTACAAAATGTATTTAAATTGTTTTTTGTGCAAATTTTAGACATTTCGCACATTAAGGCACACTTCTCAGTAAAGAACACTAACTTTCACACTCGGCATTCATTGTTCCGAATTAACTGAATTTGGCTAAAGACGCTTTCACGTGTAAGGATATATGACCAATCACAACATGCAAATTGTCTTGAAATTCTTTGTACAAATTTTAGATACCACACCAAGCAGTGTTGTGCAATTACATGTAAAAAAATCATTTTTTACATTTTTTTACGTAAATAATGATTAATTATGGTAACAAATTGTAATAAATGTAAAAAATGTAATTAGCGACATCTGCATTAAAATACTTAAATTAGTCAAATAATTTAAAATACATCATTTTCTAGTAGATAATACAACCATTACAACAGCTACATCTATTGAAATTTTTAATATATTAAACGCAGTGTTGTGCCGTATTTTCTACACCGCGCAGTTAATTAATATTCTACATGTGTAGACAACATATGTAGAGAATTCAAAAATGGCGTCGACAATGTAGAAAATGTAGAAAATATGTCGAGAATGTCGAAAATTATTTTTAAACTTAGCAATTAGCAAATTCTATTTCATCTTTGTTAATCTAACTATTACAAGATAGAGAGCTTCATTCTTACGTAATTTCATGTATGGTTTAGCTGCTTTACCAAAAAATCTAAAAACCTCAGGCACTTGTTGTAAAAAGTGGACCTTTAAACAATTATTTTTAGAAACCAGACACAGAGCTGTTAATGTAATACAATGAACAACACCAGAACTACATAATAAAACGTAAAATCATCTAATCCCAATAACCGTGAAAGTTTGACCAAAGCCTTGCAGGATATTTCAGAGAATATAATATAACTTTAGCGAACAAAATGGAAATGGTGAATCTCCTAATTAATTGTAAATTTAAGTTAGCCAGAGCAAAATTAATATCACCGATATTTAAAAAACCACACCTGGTCATATTTCGCTGTTTTAATTTGGTAAAAAGTGCACCTAGATACTAATGGCCTTATTGCTTTCAAAATTGTGCTATATGGCGTCAATTTATGTCGATGGTTCCAATATTTGGCTGTAGATGGCAGTATGATCCAATAAATGATTCAATTTTTTGTATAATCTTTTTTTGAAATGTTAATCGCGGTTAGCAAAGCAATTAATTATATTTCGAGCTATTTGTAAGAAAACCCCTCAATTTCAAGTACCTTTTACAAACATTACTGCCATCTACACTTAAGAAAAGAAGCTATAGAGATAAATTTGAACACGTATCAAGCAATACTGCCTGATACTCTAGGAGCAATGGGTAAAACCACACGAGCACTTTATAAATATTGGTGAACTTGTGTGGAACCTGTCTATCGCCCGTGCTGTGCTAGATGGATACAATACTTGTTTCGACGATACGCATGGCAAATGGCATATTGAGGAGAGAATTTTTAGTCTCGTACAGTTTCCGTTATGATTATCGGCTAAACATATGAAAGGACATAATCAACATTTTATTTGGTTTCGTTAAGAGGGACACTCGATTATAACCAGAACTGTAATGATTATTTTAAAACGTAACAAAGCTTGACGCTGATAAATACGTTCACGATGCCCCTATCTGCCGGATTCCATATCGATGACTGTATGTAGTATTGATAGAAATAACATTTCAGGATTGTGATAAACCATTGGAATCAATGTTACGAGAGCAAATGTACGTTAATTTTCTGTATGACATTACGCAAATTACGAAAAATGCTGACTCCATTGAATTAGGCCTATTTACGAAGGGAATGCGAGAAATAAATTTCAACTAAATGTATGGTAATGCATACAGATGCCCGCATATGAGTATTGGAAGAATAAGAAAAAACTTATTTGTGTAATTTTCATACATTATACAACCATAAAAAATTATTCATAAAACTTTCAATTTCAGTTATCGAGGGCAATTGACCGGTCAACTGCTACCCGAATATTTCAAAACATCACCGTTCTAAAAGTTTAGTTTATAATATGTTTTCAAAAAGAAATGATCATATAGTGACATCTGAGGCAAAAATTGTAACTTTTATTATTCTGAACCATTTTAAACGTACTAATCTCAACCACTTGTATTGTAAAAATTATTTTATAATTCGCGAAATAACATTTTGGAAGGGAAAACTATAAGAATCTAACATCGTACTGAAAGAACACAATGCGAAAAACAAAAAAAAGAATATTCTGCATTGTCTACAAATTGTCTACATACACTACCAATTATCGACATTGTTTACATATAAATCTATTATCTACACGATTTTCGACACCCATATGTCGACATTTGCGAAATACGCGTAGACGCACAACACTGATTACAGTATATTTTGTGGGCCTGACATCTGCTAATAAATGGCGCTACTACTATAATTTAATGTGTAAATTATTACACAAATCTTCGATAGTATCAACATTTTTAATAAATATCGCGTAATTCACTTGATAATTGGATAAGGAAAGACATACTAATAGCAGATCCATCTATGATTCAAACGATGAAATATATGTCAATAGCTCGAGTAATCACCTTGGAATGGAAATAACGCTGAGTGATTTATTTTCGACTGTTTTCGAAGTAAAAAAAAATGAGAATCACTCAATTAAAATTTTAGCGTGTGTTTGTTTACAGTTTTACACTAAATACATGCATTTAAAAAAAATCGGAAAAACCTGGTTTACAAGTACTTGTATTGAAAAGGAAATTAGAAACACATACAATTATTTTAGCCAACAAAAAAATTAGATGTACTTGAATGTAATGGTTGTATTATCGACTAGAATATAACGTATTTTAAATTATTTTACTAATTTAAGTATTTTCATGCAGATGTCGCTAACTATTACATTTTTTACATTTGTTACGCGGAGTAACGTAAACAATTTCACGTAATCAATACAATTGTTTACGTGTAAATAAGAGGGTAATTAATGTAACGTAATTAATCTACACAACACTGATACCAAGTTGAGAACACTAAATTCCACAGTCGGCACTCATTGTTCCGACCATTTTTTGAATTATTAAATAATTAAGTGAATTTGGCCTTTATACATAAATAAGGAAAACTTATTATTGTAGTACTGTGATTCTCAATATTTTTTGTTTATTTTTAATTTTTGATTAAACCACATAAGTTCGAATTCCAAACTTTTTTATTTTGCAGCTACACCTTTTGATAATTTATGTATCTACACTTTTTGAGCCTACACTTTTCGTTAACATGTGTATCTACACTTTTTATTAACGTTAAGTACTTCACACCGGTTCGTGTGATTGCCGCATCTAAGCTCACTGTTCAAGTGAAAACATTATTCTGCGTATAGTGGAACTATTCTCGCTTTCTCTGGGAATAGGGAATTGAGAAAAATATTTTCGTAACATTTTTTAGTTGTATTATCTGACCTAATAAAATCAGCTAAGAGTAACTATATTTTCAAAACAAAGTTAAATTTGTAATTTCCTCCTCCAGTAAAAATTTTAGGGAACAAAAGTTTCCATGTTTACTTTGTCTTGAAAATATTTCCACCAAACAGATTCCATCGGTAGGATGGAATACTACCATTCAAACAAAAATGCAATGAAAATGTTTTTCCTAATTCCCATTTCCCAGGGAAAGCCAGAATATAGAGAGCTATACGTAATTCGTTCAAAAAAAGTTTTTATTGCATACTGGAGTAAACAGTTATTGGAAAATGGAAATGTTTAGGAATCAAAATTAAATAGGGAAAACATTCCAAGCAAATTCGACGGGAAATAAATAATTCCGGATTTATAAAAATTTACATCAACATTTTTGACACAACGTTATGTGAATATTTTTATATAAATCCCTACACAACAAAAATAGCCATTGTAGTAGTAGTAGTTTAGAAATTTATATTGGAAAAGTTCTACGAGTATGAAATATTAAAATTTTTTAAGAATTGCATTCCGTACACTCTTAAAAACTGTGTACGAATTTAGCATCAACTTTTGATCGGGTCTTAAACACTCCAGTCTTTCAAAATATTTGCCAGGCATTTACCATCTTAGGGTGTTCCATGAGAATAAAAATTATAATTGAATGGGTCTTAGTTACATTCCAAAGTCATCCAAAGTATATATTTCAACATCAGTGATATTGCAGAACTGATTAGATCAAAAGAAGTGTTGCGTCACATAATTTTCTAGTGGATCGATGCCCAAATAATATTAAAATGACTTTGGCGTGTACGCAAAACCATAATTTATAATCGCTACGAATGCCAATTATATATATTACGATTATACGTACGTTTCTTATTATTTGGATAAGTTTGGATTAATTCCGAGCGTTAAACCGATCTTAGGATTAAGCAAGTACGCCGTGACGTTGAGGTGGATCAAATCAGAGTTGGATCTCGATTACCACAGGCCATGGTTACTTTAAGAATCATTTAATTCGTCGGTCGATAAGACATTGTTATTGGTGATTTACAGGAAGATATTGAGAAAAATGGCACAAAATGCAAGTAAAAAAGTGATATTCCACCTATAGATAATGTTCCGGGTCACAAGTCGTTGGCCATCCAACGTATTCTCCGATTCTGGTTCCCAGCGATTGCTGTCTGTTCACAGATCTGAAAAATGTTCAAGGGAAAGACATTTGCGTTAAATCGCTCAACGAAAAAGGTATCAAAATGTTAGAGATCACTCTTGACGGAAACTATGTTGATTCATAAAGTCGAATTTGGCAAAAAAAATGTTTTTTTACTTTTTTGCCTTGGAACTTATTGATCGATGTAGCACGTCGCAAAGGATGCATTTGCATCCCAAGATACTTGGTTAGAACAGTTGTCTTGGTTCAAATTCATACAATTTGATAAGGCAGCAGGATCGAATTCTGGGTTTTACCTTGACATATTTATAAAAGCTTGTGTAACATGTATTGGATAAATTATTTATTAGAAACTTACAGTTAAAAATAGCTCATCTAGAATTCCAATAAAGTTTCGACTTACCTGAAATGAAAAAATATAAAACAAATTAATGTTAATTCCAAAAAAATAATATTAATGAAAAATACATGAAGGATATATAGCTTTGAACACCTTAAAGAATATCCAAGTTTACCTGAAAAGTATGTATAAGATTCTTCTATCTACGTATTTTCTATGGGTATTCAAATTTTCCTGGAATTTTTGTTTTGTTTTCGCCTAAAACCAAAATCCGTTAATCCCAGAAAATGAAAATAAATCGTATATATCCCCCCAGCGATTTACATGAACCTGGAGTTACTCTGACCATCCCAGGTAAAAATTTATAATAGAGGACACAAACACCAAAAAATTGAGAATGTCGTCATCGTTGGTGGTAATAGAACTACAAACTTGTTCATTATACTTTTATTCAACCTTCCGTAAAATAACCAACAAACGAAAAAAAAATCAAAAAATTAAGAATTATTGAAGTTTTTCGATTTTCCAACAAAACTTTTTGGCGAATTGTCATTTATTGATTTTCTATAAAAAGTATAATAAAATATATAAATAAATAATAAATTATTTTTTTGATTTAATATTTTGTTGCTGCTTTTCTTCCCGCAATCTTATATTTTATTGAATAATAATAATTCCTTTTTCCATTTTTATCTTCCAGACAAAATAAAAATTAAGTTTTTTTTTCTTGTATAAATAAAATATAACAAAATACCAAAAATTTTTAAAATCGTAAGACAAAAAATAAATAAAAAAAATATTGAATATTCTTAGACGCCGATTTTACCGCTGATGAAAACACATCTCATAAATAACAGCACAGAAGCAAAAAATACGATAAATAAATAAATAATAATAATAATGATAAAAATAAGAAGAGATTTTTTTTTATTCCTTGTACCATTTTCTTTCAAGCACATAAGAAAATAAACTATAAACGTAAGAAGACGATGACAAAAATATTGAAACAGGAAAGAAACGATGCTGTTTCTTCTCGTTAGCGTAAGTCGGAAATACTAAAATGGTGAATTTAGTACTTTGTTTATCATTAGAAAGCTTTTTATGATAACAAATGTATTTTTTTTTTGGTGGAAACTTTACACATTCGTTCGATGTGCTTTTTGGGAAATTAAAATTTATCGGTTATTTGAACCCTTAATATAAATATATGTGAAGGTAAACATAGACAAATAATTTATTTTCGGGTGTGCGTGTGTGTGCCGAACAAAACATGCCGAGAAAATTTATTGTGATCGAAAATTATTTACACGTGTTGGTAATGGAAAATATTTTATCATAATCATAAATCGGGAATAAATCATATTTTGAGTGTATACTACGTGTAAGTACAGGGTATTGACATTCTTTGGAAGGGAAATGGTTGGCAGTATTCTGTAGATTGCAATAAAATATATTTGTTATATGGTTTACTAAATGTCTTGCCACTGAATAAGATCAGGTTCGGTTTAAGTTTCACGAAACAACGTAAAGCGCCCACTGGAGTTCAAAACAAAGTTATTTAATACGCTAGTGTAGCGTCATCTACAATAAATATTATTTTCCTCTATTGCCTATTTTGTTATTTTTGGAGCTACCGGTACGTATGGAAAGGGATTCTAAGTGATTTAGTATTAATGGATGTGCCCCATTATATACAGCATAGTTTATAGTAGAACTATGGTTGTTTACTGCATTAAATGTTAGATGTCGCTATAAGTACTGATTTGGAATTATATCATTGAATCATATTTAAAATCGTGTAAAAATTTATTCTATAGCTATAGAACCAAAATCTGGCAAAGATAAAAATATAGTATGTGAATAAAAATAATTAACACTGGGAGAAAAAAGATAGCTTACAGCGTTATTTTTTTGTCGTATGTGTAGTTAATAAGCAAAACACATTAAATCACACTAAAACAATGATTCGAGTACCGAAATGCGTAGACGTTACGTTTGTAAAAAGGATCTAAAATTTAATTTGACACAGGTGAGGCGTGACCATAGTTGAACTTTTGGATAAACAACACATTTTTCGAAATTTATCTAAATTGTTAAGGACAAAAGAAAATTATGGAAAGGTAAATACCCTATTAAAGTTATCCGAAAATGTTCAGCCGAAAAATGTCGATAATGTAGATTCAAACTAATCAAACGAAAATGACAGCCGATAATTGTCGGTAACATGTTCATCGAAAACTCTAGCCGAAAAATGCCGATAATGCAGATTCAAGTTTTATGTCGGAAATAAATAAATTATATTAGAAATTTATATTTTGCTGATCGTAAAAAAACAACTACAAAAATTAAAGCAAGAATGTTTAATTCGAAACATTTAAAATAAATTACCCAAAGCAATTTTTTATAAGTGCTTTATTAGATTTTTGGGGAGGTAAAATGGGAATGAATCTATAGCGACATGTCCATAAAATATTTCAAATGAAGTGCCTTCCATTGAATATCGTTTTAAAAACGTCAAGTCAATTTTCATGTTGGGAGACCAGGAAAACTCGATTGAATATATCGCACACACAAAATTTGAAAATTTCTAAAAATTCACCGTTTAAAGTATCATGGCTGGAAATAGATCCAAATGATAGGCCAAATTGATGCTCACACCTGGAAAAATTGCAGGTCAATTTTCATGTGGAGAGTCTGGGAAAACTCGATTAAATATATCGCACACACAAAATTTGAAAATTTCTAAAAATTCACCGTTTAAAGTGTCATGGCTGGAAATAGATTCAAATGATAGGTCTTAATGATGCTCACACCTGGAAAAAATTTCAGTTCAAATTTCGTGTGTGCGATATATTCAATCGAGTTTTCCCAGACTCCCAACATGAAAATTGACCTGACATTTTTTCCAGGTGTGAGCATCATTAAGACCTATCATTTGAGTCCATGTTTAGCCATGACACTTTAAACGGTGAATTTTTAGAAATTTTCAAATTTTGTGTGTGCGATATATTCAATCAAGTTTTCCCGGACTCCCAACATGAAAATTCACCTGAAATTTTTGAGGTTTTGCTTCATATATTTCTTCGAGTTGTCTCAATGATAAAATAGTTTTGTATTATAGTTTTAACGTATTTAATGCAACGATCTAAACATTTTGGATTAAAGAAGAAATTACTGTTTAACGCCTGATGTATTTATCTGATTTAACGACATTTTAGGCTGGCTATGTATACGAATTTGTCTTACCGACGTTTACTAGCGGAAATCATTATTGTTTTAATCTGCATTACCGACATTTTTCGACTGGTAAATACTAGTAGTTACAACCGAAACTGCTCGGCTAATTGGCCTTAATTGTTACATCCGAATCTGCATTATCGACATTTTTCGGCTGAAGCGAGTCGGCTGACTTTAACAGTATAAGGAAAATAATAATTATTTCACCAACATAAAGAAAAAAATTTGTGAAATCCGGTTCAAAACCTCCCTCATCAAATTATCAGACAATTCAAATAAATTGTATTTGATTAAAATAATCCTATGTAGCAATTCTTAACCAAGATTAACTACATTATCAACTTTCAAGTTATATTTGAATTTTTATCAAGGCAGGATTCTCAAACCTTAAAATTCTAGTGGAACAACCTTCATATTTGACTTATTTGTTTAATGCAGACCATATTTGAATTTTTCATAACCAAGTTAAACTCAGGTGAATGTTTTCCGTTAGTATTTTGTTTATTTAGGTTGAAATTAACCTCTAGTAAACCCCATACCTTCGGAAGTTGCTTTTGAGTTAATTTGGAGTTAGGAATTTAGTAACGTTCGTTTTGTAACGAAAATTGAAATTTGGATTCATGCGAGGATTTCTATTGGCTTGAAATAAACCATTGTTTAATCCCTTCCAACCATAATTAATTTGAAGTCAATAATTTACTTTTAAGTTTGATTTCAACTTCAGTTAGACCTTATTTCAATGTAGTTGGATTTTGGATACAAGCGTGGGGCCTGTTGATTTAAAATAATCCTTTCTTGAACTTTTTTTCTTTCCAACCAGAGATATTCGTGTTAATTTAGGGTTAACAATTTAGTTTTAGGTTTGATTTCAACTTTAAGTTCAACCAAAGTTGAATTTTAGTTGGAAAATAGTTTATGTTTGACAAACTAGTTATATACTATCACCATTTCAACTCTTCTTTTAACCAGTAACACTAGCATTTGGCCTCGTTTTTATTCATAGGACTTGTAAATTACTCACTGTGAAGTTAATTTAGTGTAAGTGTTAAATTTAATTTATTAAAATGCGGTATAATCGTGTAAATAAATTTGTTAGTCGGGATACATTTAAAGGACGTGTGTGTGTGCTTGTCAAAAAATAAAACGACAAATCGAAATGAAGATGCAAAATTAGTGGTAAATATTAGTATTACAGACCAATATGATCCAGTGTTATACGAATTTAATAGTCTAAATCTAAATAAAAGTGCTAAAAACGAGGAATCCGACAATGAATATATATCGTATGGCGAAGAACAATTAATTTCTTTAAAAAATGATTTGAAATCATGGGCAATAAATCACAAAATGCCCCGTATCATGTTAAATGATCTTTTAACTATTTAACTTAGACACGATATGCCTGGAATACCGAAAGATGCACGAACATTGTTACAAGCACCTAAAAACAAAAATTTATCTCCAAAATTGTTTCACCTGGTGAATACTCTCATTTTGGATTAAAAGATACGCTCTTAAAAGTGTTAAATAGTGTTGTTGTTACCGCTTCGAAAATAGAATTAAATTTTAATGTCGATCATCTTTCGATTATCAACAGTTCCAAGGAGCAGTTTTGGCTAATCCTGTGTTCCATTAATGAGATGTCCTCGCATGGTGACTATATGGTAATCAAAGGGGACGAAGTGGGCTATCTAAATATGTTTGTACCATTCCCTTAAATAGGCCATGGCTCTTGGCATACATTTTTGAAAATATAATGTTTTCCTCTAAATTTTGCAAAAATTTCCTTAGTGTAGCATTACTCCCTCCGATTTTTGTTGAACTTTATATTGTGACATAAATTATATTTATGTTCAGTGATTAAATTTAAATTTGGAAAACCATTTTCCTTATGTTCAATAATTTTTGTAGAATTTATTGTAAATTGTTGTTTCTTGTTAATTTTTAGAAACCTACACTTTTTAACTTCAGAATTGTATAATCATTTACACTTTTATATTGCCACTTTTATATTGTCACTTTTTTGTGTACCTACACTTTTTTTAATGTTAGAAACTTCACACCGGTAACAGCAACAGATGGCATCAATGCCTAGTTGACGTGTTCTGGTAGTCCCACCATTCATAAATACTGGGCTAGATTACTGCGGTCCTGTAAATGTCAGATTGGGCGGTCGACGTACAACCACCACAACGAAAATATACGTAGTAATGTTTATTTGTATGACCACCAGGGCCGTACACATAGAGAGTTGCCGAAGATCTTTCGAATCGAGCATTCCTAGATGTAATGGCTAATGCAACGCGATCTTCGTGAAAGGAATAACACCAAAACTCAACAACAAATAGCGGATGCTCGTGTCAAATGGAAATTCATCGCTCCTACGCTCGCTATGCACCGCACCATGGTGGCCTCTGGGAGGCAGCTAAAAAACATTTAGTGCGGATCATCGGCAACCAACCTGTTCAGTATTACCAATTAAACACGCTTCTAATACGGATCCAAGCATGTCTCAATTCGAAACTAATCATGGCGCTACATGATGATTCAGGAGGAGGTCTCGCTTTAACCCCTAGCGAATTTCTAATTTGACGACCCATAATGGCACGACCTGAGCCAACAGTTCCAGAAGTACCGGAAAATCGTCTTAAATATTGGCAGCGCCTACAGCAAATGTACTAGCAGTTCTGGAAACGCAGGCAACAAGATTACCTTACTTTGCTACAGGCACGTAGTAAGTGGGCACGGGCCGAGCCTATTCTACAAATTGACGATATCGTTATCATTCAACATAATAATCTTCCAGCGTCTCGATGGTGCTTGGGATGCGTTGTCAACGTACATCCGGGCAGCGACGGGCTGGTGCGTATGGTAACGATTGAATACAACAGCCATCAAAAACATCTAATGGCCGCCTAGTAAAACATCAATGTCAACGACCAATCCAGAAGTTTGGCCGGGCAGGAATGTTTGAGTTCGAATCCCCCACCGGGGTAATCGGTTTGCTGGCTGGTGGTGTGCTGGTTTATCAGCCGGACGCAGCATTGTACATCGGTCTCGTTTTTGTTATACCAAGGGAATTTGGTTTTTATAACCCATGAAGTAATACAGACATAATAAATAATGGAAAATTAAATATTTCTGCATGTGTTTTTATTCGCAACGGGCGTAGTGAATTTTAACATTGTTTATTACTAAATATGAGTAAGGTTTCAACCATCGAAACCTATTTCAAACAACCAACCAACATATTCCAGTCTTTTTAATGGTGTCTGAAACAAGTGATTAGTTTGAAAAATTTATTTAAAGGAACAAGTGAAAAGATTAAAACCTATCATCGCAAGATTTTAGTCTACCGGGGTTAATGGAGTTTTAAAATATAAATATTGAATTTGTATGTACATGAGAAATAAACTCCTCAAAACCTCGTAATATTTTCTCTGTCTTTTATATACGAATAAATTTAAATGAAACTCAAAGTCTCACACCAAACTTGATATGCATGAAACTTTTGCTACAAAATTTTATATCCAGAATAATTTTCTCGTGTTCATTGTATAAGTGACTTATATGTTAATAATGCTAGCATGTCACATATTATCGTTCATGCCACCCCTGTATTTATAATTTACAAGTCTGAATATACTCAAAATTCTTCATTACATCGTAAATCCTATAACGAGAAAAACAAAATAGGAAAATTAGAAAAAAAGTAAAACAATTAAACGCCTCCGTCTGATAAAATCGCATCTCTATATTCCATTCCACCGTCTCATAAGTAGTAGATTGGTACCTAACATGTGCGCGCAGTCTTCTTATGAATACCCCAGTTTCTTTCTCAAACTACATGACATTTAATATAAATAGATATGGTACTAACAGGATATTTTTTGTATATACATCTTATACGGTTTCGTTCATCTTATACGATGAAAACAAGCATATTTTCAATTTTATAGAGATTTTCCTCGTATTTTGTTTGTTCCTTATTTTGTTTTTATTAAGGTTGTCGTTTAAAATGTATAAAAACAAAATAAAATAAAAAATGAAATAAAATAACTTAAGACGAAAACAAAAATAAAAAAACGGAATTTACAAAAATTGCCATGATTAAGTAAAAAACAAAAAAATACACAACACAAGACAAGAAAACAAAAAAATTCGAAATCCCAAAAATTTAAAAGCGAAAAGAATGAATTTAAGACGCCGAACCAAATATTTTTGTGCTACTGTATTTAATCGATTGATATCAATTTAATTTTAAGGCTACCAGAAATCCATAAAAAAATAAAATTGAAAATCGAAAATATTCGAATTTCCAATCTGTTGTTAGATTGGAATTGGTTTGGATATTTGTAATTTTTTTTTATATGTGTGTGGATAACCACAAAATATGTGTACAGATATGGAAGGAAACAACACAAATTTTTTTTTTGATTTGCTTTTTTATGTTTTGCTTATTTCTTAAATTTTTTTTTTAATAAAAATGTAAATTTATTGAAATATTGATTTAAAAGCAATATATATATATATATATACACACACACACATACACACACATAAAAAACTGAATATAAATAAATTTAGACGCAGGCAGGCAAGGCAAGGCACAAAAACGAAAATAATTTGTTAATGGCCTAAAGAAATAATCAAATGCAGTTTATCTCTTGCTGCTGCTGCTGCTTTTTTAAATTGGATTTTGATAAATTTAGAAAGTCTGGAATTTTTTAATTTGATTTGCGATGAATGTTTCACACACAGCAACAACAATTTTGCTTTAATTTGATAATTACACA
This sequence comes from Nephrotoma guestfalica, assembly GCA_963691935.1. Lineage (NCBI taxonomy): Eukaryota > Metazoa > Arthropoda > Insecta > Diptera > Tipulidae > Nephrotoma > Nephrotoma guestfalica. The sequence continues at coordinate 209,385,868 of OY829914.1, read as the reverse complement.
AAAAAAAATGCTGCAATTAGTTTTGTTGTAAGGAAAGAGAATGGATGTGTGTTTGCATTTTGGATTGGCTGCCTGTACATATGTGCCAAAAACACATTTTCTAAAATCCCTGAGGCTACCAATATATTTTTTAATTTTAGGTTCTATACATCATCTCATCTTTTTGCTTTTAACATTCAGAGTTACGTTGCTATGCCCCTTTGTGCATACTTAAATGTATTTTATATATGTACCGGGTGACTTACACGAAATGTTACCAACTTCAGACTGTCATTTCTGTTAAACCAGTAATGACAAAGCGCTCGAATTTACACTAATGATACTTCATTCCATTGCTTACAAGCGTACAAAAGCATTTTAGTGGGAAATATTCAGAAAAAAAGTTATCCGCAATGGAATTCAAGCGTAATAGTGTGATTACTCTATATTTGGCTGGAAAACCACAGTCGCAGATTGTTAACCAATTGATTGTTAACCAATCTGTATGTTAATAAAAAGTTTATGTACCGCACCATAAATCGTTATAACGATCCTGGCAGCATTGGAAAACGCCATAGTGGTGGACCGAAACGCACTGCAACATCGCCGGATATCATTTGGAAGGTGAAGGCAAAATTGGCTCGGAATCCGCACCGTAGCGGCAGAAAAATGGCTCGTGAGGCGAACATTTCCCTCGGACGGATACAGCATATATTGAAAGATCATCTTGGACTAAAGGCCTTGAAATTCCATAAAACGCATGGTTTCACCGATGCTCAAAAAAGTTAGAGTGGAAAGAGCAAAGGAGTTGTTACGCTTGTACGAAAGTGGCGATTTGCCGAGTTTGATTTTCTCCGATGAGTCACCGTTCGTTATTGGGCAATATGTGAACAAGCAAAACGACCGGAATTACTTGCCCGGCCGTTCTACTGAAAATTTGGACCAATGGATTGCCTACTCGAAACCAAGCGCCGCCGATGGTGATGGTTTCGTCCGTTACGGGCCGAAAGCCGTTCACCGCTCGTTTTTTTTGGACCGTGCCATCAAGATAAATGCTCCAATTTATCATGTGTTGGAGGGAGCGTTGAAGCCTTGGGCACAAAAACATTTCGGCCGCAGAGCCTGGACATTTCAACAGGACTCGGCGCCGAGTTATAAAGCGCGCGTAAATCCAGATTGGCTGAGAAACAATGTTCCGCGGTTCATTTCCACTGCCCAATGGCCATCAAATTCACCGGATGCAAATCCGCTAGATTTCTCGGTTTGGGGTATTTTGTTGAGCAAGGTTGGGAAAAAAAATACCGAAGTGTCCATCATCTCAAGCAAGCGCTTCGTCGGGAATGGGCCAAAATACCGCAGAGCCACTTTCGTGCTGCATGCAATAGCTTTGTCGGCCGTTTGAAGGCCATAATCGCGGCTAAGGGTGGCCAAATCGAAAACTACTAATGCAATTCGAAAATTTAAATATTTGTGAACATTTTTTGCTTTGTTTCAATAAAATTCGTCAAAAAATAAAAATTATGTGGCGTTTTGTTTTGGTAACACTTCGTGTCAGCCTCCCTGTCTGATAAGCTGTCTGATTAGTTAACATTTTTAAATTAGATTATTAAGCGTACTACAAATGGTGTCAGGTAGGAGTCGAGAAAATGAAAATTGCAATAATTGATGTAGATAAACTGTAAAATTTATGTGTATGCCGGAAGCCCATGACCAATAAAAAATAAATGGTTATGAGAAATTTGTGTAGAAATTTAAGTCCAAAACATTGAGACCCGCTATTGTCTAAAATCAAAAAATAGTGAGAGTAGCAAAATAAGTGCAAAATAGGCAAAGCTTTACCAGACAAATGGTGCATTAGTTAAAGCTTCGGCACTCGGACCGGGAGGTACTGGGTTCGAATCCCACCAGAGGCTAGATGCAAAGCCAATTTTCGTCATCGATTACGATCGCTGATGTTAATAAATACAACTAAGACCCGCTGTTGGAGTGCAGAATTCAGCGCCGAAGTTATGTATCACTACATCATTGGACATCAACAACAGAGATGCTACAATATAAATAAACCGGATGTATGGATCAGCAAAACGTGGACAGCATTAAGGTTTGCAAAATGTTCACGTTACAAAATGTGCATAATACATATTTTTGAACAACACCTACAAAATATGAAACCGTCATGAAATCCATCAACCACATTATTTATAATAATAAATTTTAATTCATTGTTCAACTTGCCCCTCAGCCGAGGGTACCCAGAGGGCTTCGGCTGTCTCTGTGTACACCTAGGTAACACCAAGGTAGCAGCGTCCTCGTCGCGGGGGGGGGGGGGCGGGTACTGCTTCGACAGTAGCAAAGTGCTACCGAGGACCAAATGCCAGTGGAATAAATTGGCTAAAACAAACAATGAGTACAACAAATACGGAATGTAATACCCCAGGTGGTACAGCAGCAGATATGCTGTCAAATCCATACTCTTCGAAAGTAGGCCCAACAGATTCTGGAGTGGGCCAATCATTGTTTAACCCATGTGAACGAAGTTGCAAATTATCAAGATCACCAAAATCTTCAACTGGAAATATATTTCAGTACGAGAACGAAAATGCCGAACTCCGTGAACAACTAAGAGAAATAAAAGAATTTACTACTAAACTGTAAGAAAAATTTACAATTTTAAAGAAAGAAAATGAAGAACTCAAAAAGGCAGTTGAAACACGTGCAGAACTTGGGACGACACCTACCCCAACAGTCGATGATGGCATTAATTCATTCCATACGGATGAAGAAGAATTATAAAGAGAAACAAATTGGATGTTGAACCGGAATAAAAGACCAAGTAAGAAAAGGAAAGCACAACACTCACCGGAAATTGCGGAGATTTACCATCAACTTCAATAGAGGTTTCTGGAAAACAGTTAATCATCAAGAAACAACTAGCTCTAGAACAACAACCTGCTAAACCGAAAGAAAAATCACCTCCACCAATAAATGTCGTCGGGATATCAAATTTCTCCACTATACAATCGATTATGAAATCGATTACGATAGCCGAGTACAAACTCGTATCTCTAAACAAAGCCGTCTGGAAAATTAATGTTGTAGACTCTGAAACTTAAAGGCTACGAAGCTTAATTCCGAGGGGCATCAGTGGTTTACCTATGAGGATAAGAATGGTCGCCCAATCAAAGTTATGGCTAGAGGTCTTTACCCAACCCGTGCAAAGAAGAAATCATTGAGGATCTCAAGCAAAAGGGTTAACAAATAGAAAGTGCCGTAAACATCATTAAAAAAGAAAAATCGAAACTGAACAAGGAGTTGAAATTAACAAAAGGGAGGGCTTCCACTATTTTTGCTCACTTTTAATAACAAACAAAAAGTGGAAGAAGTGTATAATATCAAGGCAATACTTAGCATGAGAGTTAAAATGGAGCCATAGAAAAAAATTGCGGATTAATACCGCAGTTCAAAAAATGTCAAGGTTTTAATCATACGCAGAAATATTGCCAAAGAGAGGCTAGATGCGGAAAATGTGCCGGAAAGCATCATGCTCAAGTATGACCTAAACCTCATGGTAGTAAAACGGGAGAACCAAAACCAAAACTGTACTCGCAAGTAGTCATGACAAAACCAATTATTTCGGAGCACACTACTGAAGGTACAGCAGTGCTCCAAAAGATACTAAGAAGCATGGAAGCCTTAACATTCGTCTAGCTAAACAAGAGAAATGCCTTCAAGCACTAAGCAACAGGTTAGATAAGCAAGACTCTCTAAATGAAATAAAATCCATGCTCTATTAAAATGGATGCAAACAACAACAAATAAAACATTAAGAATAGTAACCTGGAATGCAAATGGGCTAATGCAACATATTCCAGAATTAGAAATTTTCCTAAATACTGAAAAAATAGATCTATGCCTACTTAGTATCGGAAACCCATTTTACTTCAACTTCATATCTTAAATTATATCGGTACAGTTGTTACCACGCCCTTCATCTAGCAGGAAGGGCAAGTGGAGGATCGTCGGTGGTTATAAAAGAAAACATCAAACACTTTATAGATCTTAAAATTGAAGAGGAATTTATGGAAGTAGTCACTTTAAAAGTATTTATAAATAATAACAAAGAATATAGTGTATCGTCAATATATTTCCCCCCAACATATAATTTAATTAAACAAGACTATTGCACGTTATTTAAATCACTTGGATCAAGTTTCATAATCGGAGGAGATTTTAATGCAAAAACACCTACTGGGGATCAAGAGTAACCTCTAAAAAGGGAAGAAAGCTGTTTGCAGCAGGAAGACTATGCAATTGCGATTTTCATTCTGGAGATCAACCAACTTATTGGCCTACGGATAGAAACAAAATACCCGATATCATTGACTTCTTTATCACCAAATGTGTAGACGAACACTATATATACCTAGAAAGCAGCGAGGGGATTATGTCGGATCGCACGCTTGTTATTATGACAATCAGTGCAACGATTGTTAAAAAATCTAGTCCACCTTTGCTAACTAACAAAAAACCTGCTGGGAGAAATTCGAAGTCGAGCGCCAGAATATAAAACAACTCTAAATTTTTTATCCAATAAACTAAAGTTGCTAATTAAAGAAATCAAAAACGAATCCATTAATAAATACTTGAGTGGCCTTACAGGGGAAAAAGAAACCGAGTACTCCCTTTGGAAAGCGACAAAAAGTTTAAAACGACGTAAACTACAAATTCCACCAGTAAAAAATGAAGATGGCACATGGGATATAAGTGCAAAGCAAAAAGCATCGTTGTTTACAACCCACCTCGAGAACACGTTCCAGCTTTCAACCTAGACAAACTGCAGAGGAAAACATACCACCAGTATTTAAAATGGATAACTGCAATATATCTCCTGTCACATTACAAGAATTAAAAGAGGAAATGTATCTCAACCTAAATACAAAGAAATCTCCAGAATTTTGTCTTAATTACAGGACAAATAGTAAAAGCTCTTCCTGGAAAAGGACTACGTAAACTACTCCAAATAGTTAATGCCGTGTTCAGACTTAAACACGTTCCAAGTTAATGGAAATTAGCAGAAGTAATTATGATACCTAAACCAAAAAAAACACTTAATGACAAAAATTCGTATAGGCCGATTTCCTTACTCCCAATAATTTCAAAATTATTCGAGAAACTACTCCTAAATAGACTAAAACTAATAATAGCAAAAAGAAATCTTATTCCTCCACATCAATTTGGCTTCAGAGAAAACCATTCAACAATAGAACAAGTACACCGAATTACAAACATAATTGAAAACTTACTTGAAAAAAACAAAATATGTTCAAGCGTCTTCTTGGATGTAGCACAGGCCTTTGACAGAGAATGGCATAAAGGTTTGGAATATAAATTACAAAGAGACTTACCAAAGCAGTTTTATGAAATTCTAAAATCTTACATATCTAACCGACACTTTCGAGTTAAATTAGATGGCGACTACTCAGAAATAAAGAAAATATCAGCAAGGATACCACAAGGTAGCGTTCTGGGGCCAACTTTATATGTTCTATACACCTCGGACCTGCCAACGATAGAGGAGACTAACATAGCGACGCTTGCGGATGATACGGCCATCTTAGCAGTTGCTAATAGCATAGAAGAATCCACAAGCAAAATGCAACGAGCTACTAATATTGTCAGTACCTGGACCAAGAGATGGCGAATAAAGCTTATTGAAATAAAATCTGTTCACGTAAACTTTACCAACAAGAAGGTCAACTGGATACCAGTAGAACTGAACTCCCAGCAAATTCCCTATGCAAACACGGCAAAATATCTAGGCATGACTCTAGACGCGAAATTAAAATGGAAAGAGCATGTGAAAAAGAAAAAAAAAGGAGTTAAACATCAAATACAGAAAGATGGATTGGCTCTTGGGAAGAAATTCTGAGCTAACTCTACATAATAAATTGCTACTATACCGGCAAATCCTAAAACCTGTGTGGACTTACGGTATTCAACTCTGGGCTGTATAAACAAAACCAATGTCAATATCATCCAGTCATTCCAAAACAAAGTCCTTAGTGGAATAGTTAATGCACCGTGGTACCTAACAAATGACAACCTCCATAGAGATCTGTAGATAGATTTCGTTAGTGAGAAATAAGCAAACTCGCGAGAAAACACATGCGACGTATTAGTCTACAACCAAAATGCTGAGATACGTCGTATGTTGGATGATTCAAACCCAGTAAGACGGCTGCGAAGGAAGAAACGAGATGCAAGATAGAGATAGGGAGATGTAAGATAAATTACTAGATGATTTGTAAATCAGTTGTAATAAATAAATATGTAAAAAAATTTGTTCAACTTAAAACTATAAACATCTACCTTATCCACTTTAATAATTTTGTTATATTTTTAAATAAATAAAGAAACACTTGGGATAATTCCCAAGTTTATTAAAAATAAAAGTTTCTATCAATATAAAACATAACTGGCGCAGTTGGTAATGGATCATTTTTATTATCTGTACTTACATTACAATTCACCAATGTGACGTTTGGGGTCTGACATAAGAATCATAATTTACATAAAAAGGATTATCAACAATGCTAGATACAAGGATTATTTAAAAAGAACATCCGGCCCACCTTCAACTTTTTTGGCGCGATTCATTCATTATGCAATGTGTGCCCGATGGTAGTTAGACACCCTCGATTAAACTATTCTCCACACCAAAACGAATAATGTGGTATTTTAAATTTCCATTCATTTTTAGCATATGGCTGTCGCCTTTTTTGTCTTAAACCAAAATTTATTTTATTTTATTCTCACCAGACATGAAGGAACCGGATAATCCGCTTCACCAACCATTCATTTTTTCACACCATCATTGATTATGTACATTAAATTTTTGTTTTACTTCACATAACCTTAAATACACATACACATTTATTCATTCAAAATTCTGAAAACCCATTTGCCATAATGTTAGGATTTCCTCGATAGTCCATGGAGGAGTATGTTTTGTATTGGGTGTCTTGTATACATATTTTCATCTCTTTATGATGGTTACGTATCACACATACACTTGCACATTAATATAATATTTAGTTGTATATGTGTAAATTTAAAACATTTCTCACATCAAAATTCAATTTCCAAATGAAAATATAAAAACTTTTCCTCGACATAAATTTTTTTTTTTGCTGTACATTGCTCTCGTTTTTCGTGTCCTTGTGCTGTTAAAGTTTTTTGTTATGTGTGTTATGCTCGTATTTTATGTAGGTACGAGTATGTTGGGAAGCACAGTACATATAGTAAGGCATTATGATGGCATTCTACTATAATTTTAGTGCGGTAAAACCAGGGGTAATGTGAAAATGGTAATACATATGACTTCTTCTTTTTTTATGGTGTATGCTGTATAAAATATAATTTATAATATTTCTTTAGGTTTCTGGTGATGGTTCGTTATGCTCTCGCATTATATTTAAAAGCATTTTTGGTCCAGCAGAGGTGAAGTACTCGTATAGAGAAAAAAAAATATTTTACACATGAAAAGGAAAGAGTTTTATTTTTGGTTTAATAAAAATTTTCATAAAAGGGGCTCTTTACTGTACGAGAATATAATTTTTAACATTTGCGAAAAACACCAAAAACATATTTATGTGCGGTGTATAATGCTTTTGTAACATGGACTCACAGCGAGCCGAATTCTCCATTTAATTACTAAATGAATAACTACACGATTTATACATTGTTTATAATGGGGACTAATAAATCTTTATCAAAATGATATAATCGCTATTAAGAACTACTCGGCTGGAAAATAAAATACGACGATTGAATTTAGCATTTATATGTAAACATAAAAAATTTTATGTAGACGGTTTCATACATATAATATAAATTATGTACGTTATATATGTATGTACATATATAAATTTTATGTCGTTAATATATGTCAAAACAATGTTATCAAGGTTTATGGTTAGTCCTCAATTAACAATAAAAGTTAAATTAATTTGAATTGATAAGTAAATTGAACGAAAATGATGGGTTGAATTCTTTTTAGACACAAAATGTTGCCCTTTTGTGTGGGGACAATTTACTGTAAGTAATTTAGTTGTTAATCCAGGCTATTATTTTGATAACGATTCATGGAGTGTGATTATTATTATTTTAATGGACATAGAATATTAAAGGAATTTAAAGTTGTTAACAAAAAAATTTTAATTTTTTGTTTTGATTTAAACGGATGTGAAATTTTTAATAAAAGGCTGAATTTGTCAAAAAAATAGTCGGTAAAATCAATGCGCGTGATCTCGGCTGTTAGAGGCATCACTATCGCAAAAAGGAAATTTTTCTACTGATATTTTTTGAAACCAGCAGAAATTTTTTGAAATTTTTAAGCCAATCAATAATTCTCAGCAGAAACTTTTATGAAAAATCAAATCAATCATGAGCCAAACTATAAAAGTGAAATTTTCTTTAGAACAATGAAAGGCTCTCAAAATATACTAAAATTATCATAATCATCATAATGCAAATACATGTTGGTAGCACTCTGGGTACATGCCTTTATGGCAGCTGAAATCATAATTAAATGACTTCAACAATTTATGGAATGCTACTGGCGCCAGTTGTCATTCTAATGTTGCTCATGTATGTAGATTATGATTTCAGCTACCATAAAAACATATACCCAAAGTGCTACCAACAGGTATATGCATTATGATGCCTATGATAATTTTAGTATATTTTGAGAGCCTTTCTTTTTTCTAAAGAAAATTTCACTTTTTTCGTTTCAAAACGTTTAAACATATATTTTCTCTTTTGTTTCATAAATGCTTTGATTTTTTATAAAACTTTCTGCTGAGAATTATTGATTTCCTTAAAAATTTAAAAAAAATTCTGCTGGTTTCAAAAAATATCACCAGAAAAATTTCCACTTTGTGATAGTGGTGCCTCTAGCGGGGAATAGCAAAAACATATATTTTTGCTGGAAATTTTTTGCTATTTTATACAGCATCCCAAAATTTAACCCAAAAAATGATATGCCACCTATAAAATTACTTTTTCTATCATATTTCATATATAAGCACAAAAAAAATGTAAGTCATGACATTTTAATGATATCAGACAAACAAATAGTTGTAATAATTTTTTCAAGAGCCTGTTCAGACCATAAACATGACCACCAACCGATTAAACATAATTTAGCAGTAGTAGTTTAAAATAATGTATTGAACATAAAATAAATTTGAAATTAAATAAATAAATTAAATTTGCTTTACTTTAGGTAAAATGTAAGAAGACATTTATGTTTTATTGTTGCACTCAATGTAATAATTTTATATATAAACCTTAATATTTTAAATAGAGAATCAGCATTAAAATAACCTATAACTTCTCAACTAGTTGTTTAGAATTACCGAGAAATACCGACCCACGGTAGGAGCACTAATTCCGGAACAAACATTGGTTCTTCAAGCCGGATGGCCAACGCTGCCGTAGTTTATGAGTGAGCAATCATTGGTCCTCCGAAGCCAAGCAATAACCGGCGACCTAATCAACGTTAAATTAAAGCATCAACGTTGAAATACAACAAAAACAAAAAAGATGTACTACGAGTACAACCAGCAAAATTAAATTTATCAAGTCGGGTAAATTCATTGATGAATATAATGGATAATCTGTTGCATGAACAACAGGTTATAGTTGAAAAAATAGCACGCCCCTTCACCAACTACAAGAAATACCTTCAGTCAAAAGTTATTGTATTACAAGGCCTATACGACAACTATTCCGAAAATCACGAGAAAATTCAGGCCTGCACTCCAGAAAACGAATCTACACACGGGTATTTTCAAGAAAGAAAAAACATCGTGCAGACGTTCGACAAATTCAAGGAGGATAAACCAGTCGAAAATCAGATAACTGAGAGCCCTTCCACATCGACACGAACGAGCAACTACCAACAAATACTTAAATAACAGACCATCCGAATACGGAGATTATATCAAGAAATACGCTCAGCTGGAAAAATTATGATCACAAACAACAGATCAATCAAACAATTTGCATCAAATCTTCAGAAGGCGATGAAGCACAAGAAAAATATTTCATGGAAAACCACTATGATTACATAAAACAGCAATACGACCGGATATCCATAACAATAACTACAGAACTAGAAGAAAACCCTAGAAATTCGCCTACCAGCACACACAAGATGAATTACCTGAAAAACCACATAGGAGGCTCAGCACAAAAATTGTTAAGACACTTAGAACCCGCTGGAGAAAATTAAACCATAGCCTGGGAAATCTTACAAAATGGATTCAACTACTTGTGACAAACCTGCTTAATTGTTTACTTGGTCAACCAACAATTAACGTGGAATCTGCGGCTGCCATCAAATATTTACATGATACATCAACTGAGTGTTTGTACGCTATAAGAAACAATGGAATCAACATTGAAACATGGAATCCATTCAACATTTTTACATTATCGAAAAAACTAGATAATGAATCATGGCGCAGTTCGCTGGAGAATCCAAAAGAATTTCAAACCACAAACCAATTCCTAAAGTTTTCGGAGAAGCGATTTCAATCATTGGAATCAATTGGAGGTAACAGGTATTCACATCAACAACAATCAACAACCATTGGAGATAACAGATTCATACCAGCTCATGGGGACCAAGGGTCCAATCACATAGACAGATATTTACATGTACAACACACCAGCAACAATCAACAACCATTTGCGTATGCTGTCAAAAGAACCACAAACTGGATACATGTCCACGGTTCAAGGAATTAAGCTTTACTGAGAGAAATCAAATAGTTATGCTGCATAAACTGTGTAGGGACTGCCTTTTACAAAACCAACTAACAATAAATCGCAGAAAAAATTACAATTTGCAAAATACAGCCAAGATTTCCGTCGAAATTTTCTATGAAATTAAAGGCATTAGTAATCGACAAATTAGATAAAATATAGGCCAACATATAAATGCTTGGCAGTGAGAATACCTAAACGATTTAGTAAAGACTGATCCAAACTACAATCAACCAAGCAAGATCGACATACTATTAGGGGCTGATTATTATCCAACGATAATACTAAGTGAACTATAAAAAGGGCGTTACGGCGAACCAGTAGCACAACGCACTGAACTAGGATGGATAATTTTCGGAGCAACAAACAACGCGGTATCAGAAATCCAATCTTCATCCAAAAAAACTCTGGGAACTAAAAAAACTGCAAGAAGAACGGGGCTTAACATAGCAAGAACAACAATCCGAATAACATTTTATAAGAACTCATACATATCAACAGGAAGGTTCGTAGTAAGAAGTCCCTTCAAATCGCACTCAAATCCATTAGAACAATCAAGGAATCAGGCGTTTGGAAGGTTTTTACAATTAGAAAAAAAACTAAACAAATCTAAGACAATGGCGGTAGCATATAAACAATGCATCCAGGAATATATAAACTTGGGACATATGTAAATTTGTAATTGCATTACAGAACAACCAGAACACAAAGAAGACTAATACATCCCTCACCATGCCGTTATCAATGAAGAAAGTATAACAACAAAACTAAGAATTGTGGTCGACGCGTCCACCAAAACATCAATTGGAATAAGTTTTAATGACAATCAACTCGTGGGTCCTACTATTCAAGATGATTTAATGTCAATTCTAATGCGATTTAGGTGCTACAAATATGCAATGACAGCCGACATTGAAAAAATGTACCGGCCAATAAAAGTACATGAGGAAGATCAACATTACCAAAAAATCCTATGGCGTAATTCACAAACAGAGTCAATCAACGAATATCAATTAACAACAGTGACATTTGGTATGGCTTCGGTGCCATACCTAGCCATAAGAAAGACAATTAGCCGAAGATGATCAAGAAAAATATCCAAGAGCAACTAAATTAATATTAAATAATTTAGAATGATAATTTAGAAGAAAACCTAAAAACACAACACGAACTGATTCAAATATTGAAGAACGGTGGTTTTAAGTTATATGAATGCGCCAGCAACAATTCCCACCTTTTGCCAAGCACACCAAAAAACCAGGAGCATGTCTAAATTTCCGGCCATTAAGCCCAATCACACATCAGCAGGTCATTTTTTGATAGGAGATACTTAATTGCTCCTCCACAACAATCAATGGAAACGAAAAATATTAATCATCTAACAAGATGGAAAAATTGAAAAATTGAAACAAGATTTGTGGAACAGCAAAATGGAAAGATACACAAAAGACCTACAATCAGGCCATTTAGTTCTAAACTGAGATGAAAAATTACCTCCAACCATATGCTTAATGGCACGAATTACTGAAGTACATCCGGGCAATGATAATAAGATCCGCGTAGCCACAGTTTGAGGGCCGGGCAGAGCTCTCTTTTAGATACCAATATCAAAATCCAATATTCAATCCAATTATTTGATCGAAAATTCGACCAAAATTCGAACTTCGAAACTTTGTTCAGAGAAATTGGTGGTTAACTACGACTTTTTCCCATTTTTCAGGCAGCATACAGATTCCGCGTCGAAAAAATTCTTCGTATTTTGAGGCGATCCTAGAATGAACCAAATTTATGGCTTCTTCGTAAGCAATGAAGTGCTGGCCAGGCTATAAGTCATCGACCGGAACAAGTGGTAGTCGGAAGGAGCAATGTCTGGTGAGTACGGCGGGCAGAGTAGGAGCGCCATATACTTTACCCGCCGTGTTCACCAGAATGGTGAAAAATGGCCAGTGATGGTTTTGTTAGGCTGGAGTAGCTCATAGTAGATCACTCCAAGCTGATCCCGCCAGATGCACAGCATTAGCTTTTTGCCATGAATATTCGGTTTGGCGGATGAAGTTGATTCATGACCCCACGATTTCTGCGCTTTGAGTATCGCAATGGATTCACTTTCCATCCCCCGTCACGATTCGATGCAAAATACCCTTCCGATGTTGTCTTTGGCACAATTGCTCGCACGTGATAAAACGGCGTTCGACGTCTCTTGACTTGAATTCACACGGAACCCAATTTCTTTGTTTTTGCACCATATCCATGGTCTTAAAACGATCTTGAATCGCATGTTGAGCCACTCCCAAAGTTTTAGCGAGCTCCTCTCGAGTTTGGCATGATTCTTGGCCCAATAATGCCTCCAACTCAGCATCTTCAAACATTAGTGGTCTCCCTTCGTTGTCATGGTTAGAGCACAAAAAATATGTTGTTTATCTTTCAGCGAACTGACATATTCATACATATAAGTTTCCGAGAAAATAGCATCACCTTAGTTGTTCCTTGCCGCTGGCAAATAAATAAATCCAAAACTTACTAAGAGCCAAGAATTGTCAGTCCGATGCGGCACAATATTACTTAGCGATTACCGGATTACTAAGAAAATATTTGATCAAATAGCTGTGTTAGGGCTGCGCCGTCCATCACCTACATGCAAAAAACTAAAACTGCAGCCACGGTCCCATTTTGACTTTTTAAGTTCATATGAATGCCTTATGGCCTGAGAAACGCAACGAAGACTTGGTCTTGATTTTATTTTTGTGTATGTCGACGATATACTGCTCACAAGTCAAGACGAGAATGAGCATTCTGAACATATTCGTATATTCTTTAACAAAAATTTAGTGAATTTGATTTAATGGTAAAACCGTCTAAGTGAGAATTTCGTGCAACAATGTTGATTTCCTCAGTCATGAGATCACGAAAGATGGTACAAAACCATCAGATGACAGGATAAAGGTATCCTCGAATTCAAACCACAACATCTACGCCAAGAAAAAATAAGAAACAACGTTCGCTTTCGACTCAGCTTTCGCAAGGGAACTTCACGCGATTTATTGACGATTTTCGGAAACTATAAACCGCTAAAACAAATTTCTAAATCTGATGCCTCTAAATAATTCTTACAAGCTCGTAGGTTTATCGTACATAAAGAGTCATACAAGAGCCTAATGTCGAACTCAAGAGTCTTGCACAAAACAAAAGAAAACAAAACGCCAATATTCATATTACTAGCTAAAGTTTATACTATCAGCACGTTCTACATAATATGAGGCGCACTGTGTTTGATAAATCGCACGGGTCCAAAATTGCTCTAATCCAGGCATTAGAGCAATCCGAAAGTTATTTAAGGATAAACGGAAACGAGTACGGAGTTTGGTAGGTCGAACCTAGTATCTGGTCACTTCATATATCCTAACGATCATCTTCAGATATACAAGATAGTCCGAGACCATTCCGCTCTCGGACAAAAGGGCCGCTACTGTAGTGTGGCCATTTATGGAATAATATGTGGCGAGATATGACTAAAATATAGACTGACCAAAAAAACTTTAGATTCACCCTACAAACATACCAAAAAAAATTCTTCTTCACAATCATAATCAAGAGAAAAAATAAGTCACTGTAAGTCACTTTTCTGAGCTTTGAAAACTGGATGGAGCTCAACACTTGTCGAGAAAATTCATTTAGCGCTAAACAGTTTCAAGTATATAAATCAGCCAGATTAGTAAGGAGTAAGTAAATGTAGCGGGCGGCTGTACACAAAGTCACGTATTGAAAAATTGTGAGGAAGGCCTAAAGAATGTGCTCTCTCTCTCTGGGCACTAGAACGTCTTAGACAAGAAAGATAAATAAGTTCGCTAGAAATGCTGTGACTCTCCATCTGCAACTGAACGAGCAATTGTCGAAGGACTACCACGACTTAGGAAATTGACGGGAGCCTTGGCAAATGAAATATTGAAATGAATATTTGAATCCCACTTCTTAATTTTAGAGCTCAGTATATATTGCTCTCTTACAGGGTTGCCACTAACGATTATAAGATATGGTTTTATATAAATTGAGATGTAATTTATGAGGTTTTGTTCACATAAAATGGTTTAATATCCGATGGTGAAAATATTTCTCTTACGCCGTTTCATAACAAATTTCACTAAGATCTTTAAATTGAATGTGGAGCATGTTGCTAGATTTTTGTTGATATAGTTTTTTCTCGACATCAAACACTTTACTAAAATTCAAAATTTTAAAATTTAAAGGACTAAGAATTTTATAAACTTTAAAGAAGAACAATAGCATTTATGGGCTTACAACAGAAAAATTAGATTAGACTTTAATCAAGTTTTTTATAGCATTATTTTAAAGCTTTTTGTCATCCCTAATTTCGTATGACATTCAATTTTGGCTCAAATCCAGTTGGTAGTAAAGTTTTGGCTTCGATCCAATTAGGATAAAATGTTTGCTTTTTATGCTACTTAAAATACTGTTATTTTGGAAAATGATTGGGGTAAACTGAAGCAAACGTACTCCAAGAAGATTGTGAGGCAAAATGTATTTATTAATATATCAACAGCATTATTTCTTATAATATTCTTCACAAAGCATCTAAAAGCAGTTCTGCATAATAATAATAAAGTCATAAAAATTCTAACCTTAAACAAGATATCACTCACATTCTATCAAGTTTTATAATCCGCGGCTAAAGTTTAAATCCTCTTATAAATGCATGCATGTTTGAGTTGAACATTTTCTCAACTAGCACAAAAGAGACTTTCCATCGAAGACAAGAATATAAAAATCCACCTTCAACTTTTGTTAAGCTATGGGTTATTTAAAGCCGCAACGCGGTGTACTTGTATCATGAATTGCTTACAAGAAAATGTTGTTTCCACATAAAACTTACAAACAAATGTCAATTAAACGGATTAAGAATTTCTGCTGAGTACATAAATGCTGGTAATTTCCATGTATACGAGGTAGTTTTTTTTATTCATTAATAATAACGATGGAAATCTTGAAAACTACTTACATTTAATTGACCTGAAAATAAACCGAGTGGATTTAAAATTTATGCGCTTCGTTTCAAAAGTATTAAATTGGCATTCATATAAAATATTTATAGTTTTGACCTCTTCATAGTTCCTTGCATATGCCAATATCGTTTACACATATTCCGCAAAAAATGAAAACGAATCACGTTTATTTCCCATGCTCTTCAATTTTATATGGATTTTATGTTAAACACAAGAGTAAAATGCGGAAAATGTTATCCATTTTATATTTTTATCTAAATATATTATTTAAACTTGAATAATACACAATGGGGGTAGAATTGTTCAAAATAAAATTGTAAATGAAAATTCTAAGATTTTTTTTAAATTGCAGTGCTGGTACTTCTCTAACCTAACCTACAACAACATTTCTTGAAAATGCAGATAACCAAACACAATTATTAGATTCGTGTGATTTAGTAAAATAAAATATTTATAATTATTTCAATTTTTGCGGTTTAAACTTTCTACCTTAATCAGATACATATTATGTTGAATTTTAAAAAAGAATTTTGCATTTTTTCAAAATACTAAAACGAATTTGGTTTAGTTCAGTTTTATTCTTCTTTGTTAGCTTTTTAGTTTGCTTTCTTTGTTACTTTTTACAAAGAAAAAAATGTTACTATTTTCGGTTTTTTGCTTTAAAATACTTTTTTATTGTGTGTTGTTTCGTTGGGAAAATTCAAGGTAAAACTTTTCGTAAAGAAAACTGTCCGTTTACACTCTCCTCATGCTCTGTACCATGTCAATCATGGAAAATGTTTATTTATATCTACAGTGAAAATGTAAATCATTTGCCAGAATACAAAAGCCGGAAAATTAAATTATACCTAGTTTACACCTGATCACAATACATTTAGACGGTAGGTAATCTTGATGAAAAGTTTATGTGTATTATATGTTTTTTACGTCTTGTATGGTGGCTCGACTATCAACGTACACTTTGCTTTTCAAAAACCCCATAAAAAGTAATCTAGTGGCGTTAAATCGCATGATATAGCAGCCCAATGTACATTTCCGCAACGCGAAATTAAGTGATTTTCAAAGAACCTTTGCAATTCGTCGATATTTTCACGCGTAGTTTGGCAAGTTGCATGCAAATTCAAGTCCTTGTGCATAATTCGCAACAAATTGGTCCTTGAAATGCCCAATTCACACTTTGCCTCACAACAGCAATATTATATGGTGAGTGAACAATTTTTGACATGGCAGCCAACCGATGGTTGTTTCATTTGGGCGGTTTTCTCAAACAAAATATTCACGAATTGCGCGACACGTCTTTCAACATTCATCTAACAAAAAGACATAAAATGACAGAAAACAAACATGGCGTCTTTGCAAAATTATTTTTTATTTTCCTGCGTCTCATTAGGGGATAATATTGGTTGTTTGAACTTTTTACCCAATATTTCATAAAGCTCCCTGACCTTAGCCGAACGATGACATACTGGAAGACCAGAAAATTTTCTATACCACGTTAATTTGTGCTGCGTACTTAAATTACCACATTAAAATATTTTTAACAAAATAAAACATTCTCTGATTCGTTTTAGAACTAAAAAACCTTTAAGGCTATTTTGCGATCAGTTTAATCAGCCAACTGATCACATTCAAGCTCTACAACGAAAAATGACTCGCCTTTTTTTATGATTATCTTAACTAGGCCGTTGTGATATTTCAAAATGACACTTTTCGAATTTTTTTAAATAAATTTTATTAAATTTGTTTGGAAGGGATTTCTAACTTAAGAATCCACGATGTTCTTAAGAAATTGAATATATTAAAAATTTTTCATGTTAACAATGTCAATATATATTTTTCAAACGGCTGGATTAGTTCTATACACCCATGATTGGCGATAAGCAGCGAAATCTCAAAATATTAAATTTTCTAACACAATCGAAAAATTCTAAATTTAGTAGAAGGTTTTTAATTCAACCTAAACACATGTTGAACACACAGTAATTTTAACTTTCTTTTAAGTAGTAAAATAAAGTACAGGGTGGGCCATAAGTCATTGAACATTGTTTTTTTGATATAATTTTTTTATTTTGTATTTGTTTTCTCTTTTTATTTTTCAATATTAGAAACAACGTTTAGGAGATTCAGTAGCCATGTATACGTTTGAGGAACGAGCAAAAATTGTTGAGTTTTATTTTGCTAGTCAAAATTCAATAATTGTTTGAATTATTGAATTTTGACTAGCAAAATAAAATTTCCAAAGAAAATTTCGAACTTTTTTTAACACTAGAAATACACAATCACGAAATCAAGTACGTAATCTCGCTCGTTTTCAGTCAGCGTAAATGAGAGCCTTAAAACATCGACTCGTAAACGTGCCACTCAGCTTCAAAGGTCCAGAACTTCACTGCGTAGAATAATGAAAAAAAAATTATTGCTGTTTCCGTACAAGATAAAAATGGTACATGATATCTTGCCGCAAGACTATGCAACCCGCTCAAGATTTTAACGGATGATCCTGATGTTTTAAGTGATTATGTTAATAAGCAAAATTTTAGAATCTGAGGCACTGAAAATCTAAGAATCATTCAACAGCGTCCGTTGCATCCACTTAGAGTTACAGTTTGATGCGTAATATCAGCAAACAAGATCTACGGCTCGTACTTCTTCCAAGACGAAGCTGGCAATACATTGACTGTAAATGGTGAGTGTTACAGGGCTATGTTAGAAATTTTTTTTTTCTTGAACTTGATAATACTCAAGAAATGTGGTTTCAACAAGACGAAACTACGTCCCATACTACAAAAGAAACAATGAATTTCCTGCGAACGGTTTTTGGTAACCGCATCGATTGTTGGATTCGGAGATGTTAACTGGCCTTCACGATCACCCGACTTAACACCACCAGATTTCGTTTTGCAGGGATTTTTGAAAGATCGTGTATACGCAAATAAACCGCAAGGACTGCAACAGCTACAATACAACATAATGAATGAATTGATTGCGATTGATCAACCAGTTTTGGCTTCAGTTATGGACCAGGTATAGCAAAGAGCTGCAGCTTGCGAAGAGGCTGATGGCAGGCATCTAACAGTTATTAAATTTTATTTTTTTTGAAAACTCTTCATGATTAAAACTATCTTTTGTAATCAAAATTATTCATTTTCAATAAAACATAAAAAAATTACATAAATATACAATTTTCAGGGTTTATGGCCCACCCTGTATAATCATAGAAAAATATTGAGTATACAAATAAGTCTTCCAGACAAGCAGTAATCAGAAGGGAACCTGCTGAAGGCCTGCTGAATACGGCAGGTGGGGTAAACTTCTCAATTGAGTATTTCCAAGTAGGTTTTGACGAGCGCCGCAACATGCAGACGAGCATTATCATGTAGGAGAATAATTTTGTTGTGTCTGGAGTAGTAATGGGCGCGTTTTTCCCTGAGAGCCTCAGTCATGGTTTTGTTCGGATTTAGCAACTAATAATACACGACACCAAGCTGAACCCACCAAATAAACATCACGAGTTTTTTTCAGGAATATTCGGCTTGGTTATCGATGTTGAAGCATGGCCAGGAGGCCAGTAACTATGCGATGCAAAAAAACCCTTTCGTTTATATCTGGCAAGCAGCATTTCTCATGAAAAAAATCGACGTTCAACATCTCTCGGCTTCAGTTCATATGGAACCTAATTTCCGTGCTTTTGAAACAGGTGTGAAGTTTTCAACATTTTTCAAAAGGGTAGCAAAAAACAAAAATGTTACACAATTTAACAAAAAGTGTAGAATTACATAAAAAACTATGGTAGGGTTGAATTTGGTATTAATTCCACTAAATATAATCTAATCTAATTCGCGGAATATCAATGCCACCTTCGGGGAATTTTCTTATTTAGTGTAAATGGAAATAATAATATAACAAGTATAAACAGGGTCTTGTTTGTTTTATTCCCCTTTAACACTTTATTCCTCTTCCTAATCTTTATAATTTTTTAAAACTATTCAAATCATAATATCAGTGCCTAATTATGTAAACGGCCATAACACAAAATATGGACTTCCTAACAATAAATAATTTCCATAAGATTTGTAAGAAAGTTTTTTTTTCGTGTTTACGTTTTTTGGGCCTGCATACATACAAACCTTATTTTTTTATTTGTTTTCGACTTGGCCGTATACCTATACGCAATGATACTTTGATCGGTTGCTATACCAAATACAGCTGTGAACGCATCTCCACCCACGACATAAATATATTATGTATGCAAGAACCAAACTCGGCCATTGGCCAAATCAGCGGCATGCCTGCTATAGCCAGAGTAGCAAGTAGATGCTCTGAGAATCCCAAGACTGCAATTAGTATTCATAGTGTTGGCATGAACATGGTGAAGGTAAGTCAGATTTGTGATAGCCACTGCACATGTGTTGAAATATCATCGGAAGTTGGTTCATTCTACCTATTTTCAATATATGCCCAATACAGTGGACCGATCGAGTACCATCTGCGTAAAATCGAAACGATTCTAGGCTCTTTATCGGGTTAGCACAAAAATGTAATGATCACCGAAGACTTCAATGCTAGAAATAAAATATGGCAAGACCGTTTAACCGATGAAAACGGAAGAAAAGTAAAGAACTTGATGTCCAGTAGTGACCCATAATGCACTTGCAGGGAGCCCAACGACGTTCTCGTCTAATGGGAACTCCAACATTGACTTAACAATGATCAATGGAGCCTTGTTGGGGTCGATAATTGGGTGGTGTGTAAGAGAAAGTTGGACATCTAGTGACCATAGAGTCATCACGTTTGAATTATCAAACTCGCCACATAATAGTCCGCTTGCAAGTAGCAAAACTCCGAGATTCGCCATTAAGAAAGCTGACTGGGGTCTATTTGCTAGACGCTTGGTTAACTCTTGGGACAGCGTAGAAGCAAAAAAAATGCTCATGTGGAGCTGATCTCAACACAGTTAACCAGTGTGACCGGGAACAAATCAATTCCAAGGAAGAGTTTAGCTAAGAAACAAAATAGTTGGTGGAACTCTAATCTAAGAAAACTTAGATTTTCTATGCATAAGCTTAGAAGAGCATACCTGGCAGAAAGGGGCCAAAGAGCAAAAGAGTTGAAATTGACTCTCTTCAGAGGTGCAAGAAATAAATACTTCCATGAAGTTTTTAAAGCAAAGCATAGTAGTTTCCAACGGTACGTCACGGAACATGGTAATAGAGATTCCTGGGGTTTTGTACACAAATTTTCCGCAGGTAAAACTAGACCTCGTGAAGTTTTGAATACCATTAGGAAGACAAATGGAGTCATCACTGATACGTGGCATGACACACACTTGGAGTTACTCAACTCACTTCTGCCACAGATGTTGAAGATCCCCCATTTACGTGGGAAAAGGTCACCATAGTGATTTTACTTGCTGTAAGCGTAACAAGTCGTCCGGACTTGACAACATAAACGCTGAAATAATCCAGCTGGCATGGCCCTTCATAGGGCCTGTAAAATTATTAAAAAGCTGCTTAAAATTTGGTTACTTCCCTAAAGTTTAGAAAACGGATGAAATGGTTGTAATTCTGGCGATCGAGATCCACTTTCTTCGAAATCTTATAGACCCATAATGTTACTACCAATTATGGAGAAACTCCTAGAAAGGTAACCAGCCATTCGCATTACACCGTGAATCGATGCGAGCGAACTGTTCTCGAAGAAAACAATTCGGTTTCTGACGTAGCATGTCTACTGATGATGCGATAGTCCGCCTAATCAACAGTCAGAACCCAAAGTTTGAAATATGTTATGGGTATATTCTCGGATATCAGCGGAGCATTTGATAACCTTACGTGGCCTAGTGTACTCGCAACCATATTGGTGTACAATCTCCCTAGAAAGACTAAGAATGTTTTCAGGAGCTACTTCAATAACCGATCCGCAATAATCAGAGATATGTATGGTGCTATATCTAAACAAATTACAAAAGGATGTTCTCAGGGCTCTAAAAAATAAAATGCGGAAAAAGTAAAATGTCACTATCTGCGGAAAAGACAGTGATGCTGCAGCTAAAAGGAAAACTTGACTCTTGTCGACCTCAAACAATATCTTTAAACGGTCGAAACATGAAAATGGTCAAGTTCGTGAGATATCTAGAAGTTGACCTAGATGAACGTATGAGCGTAACTTCTCAAGTTCTAAGAGTATGTGAAAACGCTAAGAAGCTATTCCACTCCTTGTCGAGAGTGTCAAGAGAGGGATGGGGACTGTATTACAAAACACATGTAATAATTTACAAAGGTGTGGCGGAGGCACTATTCACGTATGCCGCGGCTGGTTGGTATGACAGGTTAAATTGTTACCACGTCAGATCATTGCAAAGTGCAGAGGAATATCTTGCAAGGAGTAACAAAGGCCCACCGAACAGTGTCTAAAGATGCTGTTGTGGTTCTGGCCGGCGTACTACCGGTAGATATCGTAATCCAAAAGCGACCACACTTGTATTACCTAAGATGTGTCCAAAATGAAATAGGTGTCCATGTGCATGGTACCGATAGTAGGCATAATCAATATAACAACAAAACTGAAATAGAAGAGATGGCGATTGATTTATGGAAAAGAAGGTGGAATGAATCAGCCAATGGTAGGCATACATTTGGCTTCATTCCTGATATAAAAGCACGACTCAAATTGAATTTACTACTGCATACCCAAGTTATCTCTGGACATGGTAAGTTTAAAGCCTACCTACACATATATAAAATAATAGATCAACGTCAATGTTTATGCGTATCGGAAGTATAAGACGTCAAACACCTACTTTTCGAATGTAGCGAGGTGACTGTTATGTCACTAAAACATAAGTAGCTGGGTAATACAAACATACAAGAACTACAACTACAGCCATTACTTTGCGACGAAGTTCTTTCCAAGTTCCGACCATATTGTGCTGAACTGATCAAAGTCTTAAAAGAACGGAATAGTGCGATATAGTAGACCGGAAACCCGGACTGTATATGTCTCCACGCGACTAGGGATGGAAACGTTGCAATTTTTCAAAGCTTATACCTAGGTATAAGAATTATTGTGAAATTTTTCTCGAATGTTGACTACGGTTAATAACTGACTGATCATATACAGCTACAAGCAATACCTCTGAAGTGGCCAATCTAATGGGTGGTTCATCCAGTACGGCTGATGGAAGAACAAACACATTTACGGGATTGAATAATCCTTTCTTAAAAAGAGGTACGGTGACAAGATTGGATATAAAACCATCTGCCACAAGTACTGTCACATGATCAATTTCAACTTTAATGTTGAATATGAAGCCATAAGTGATAGATCATCGGGTACTACACTAAACACATACGCTTCTCGAAAAGCACAGTAGAAATACGAGCCTTAAAGAGCGTACTAAAAGTATTGTACATATAACACCGAAAAAATGCAGAAGAGAGCCAAACTGTAAATGCAAATATTCAAGAACTACTTGCGCAAGAATCTACTTGCGCGAAACCAATACACACAAGGTGGTGCAAGAACTCAAATCAAGCGTGCTAACGAATAGAAAAACATTTCACGTAACAAATTTACTCCGAGGCAAAATACACGACATAAAAATTCAAACACATGAGGTCACAACTATAGAGAAGCCATTAATTAGTACGATGCTCACAACAGAAACTATTATACATACCGATTGAAGTCAATACTCCATGTTGAAACAATCAAAATCCAGGACGCGCTTATTGAAGATGGATTTAAGATACAGAATGTATATAGGATCATGAACGAGAAATCGAGAAGTGGCCAGAATTGATCAAATTCGGGGTCAATAACAAATGGGTACACGTCATCGTATTAAAATGGGGATAATTTTTATTTGTTGGAACATTTCGAACTTCGTATTAATCTATTTTTTGTTATTGTCATTGCCGAACTCACTAGTTTACTAATTGCGTATTAACGGGCAGTTGATTTTCATAACAAAATTTTTAAATAATCCTAACATTGCTTTTGTCAACTGCTTTACTAATACATGTGCATTTTTGTTATTTCGACAAATTTTGTAGTCCGCCATGTTTTGTCGAAAACTTCACATTCGTGATAAAATACTAAACTGTCAAAAAAAAGTTGTTTTAGGAAAATCGGTTAGACCATTTTAAAAAAATACGCATTTTATATGCGCGGAGGTTTGATTCGATTTAGTTGCTCGGGAGTGTATTTTCAATATACTTATACTTCCACACGTAATATCATAAAAACAAAAGAAAAATAACTCTTTCGCCTACCCGGAAATATCGTAAACATAAAAATTAGTAACATTTATCTCTGCTGGAAATTCCGAGTCGCACTTACACAACTAGAATTACCATTTTCTAATTGTTCTAGAGTAAAACGAAGAAGTGCCTTTGTTTGATAATAATTCAAAACTGGTCAAACAGTTGAACAGTTTTCTCGTGTCAATGATCGATAGTTTTGAGTCACTTTCAAAATGTCGAGTCTAGAATCACACCCACTTCCAATTTTCATGCGACGTCGATTATCTTGTTCCCCAAGCAGAGTTGAAAATTGCGTGAGTTGAAGTTAGCGTTGATGGAAATGCCCTGTATTTACAAAGCATTTGACACATATTAAGTGCAAGTAAATCCCTCGTATGTAGCATGAGTAACCTGGTACATAATAAACGGAAAAGTGAAGAGTTGCAATTGTGGTTGCACCAAATTCTATGTGAAAATTTATACCAATTCAGATGTACTTTTTGCTGACGCCGAAAGAATATGGTTAGTTGACTGTGAGAATATTTCAATTTAACTTTTTCTTGTCTCCCGCCATTCCCTTTTACCCAATCAATTTGGTACAAAAACTGGAAAAAAGGCAGTGTACGAGGCAGTTAATTTTGGGTGTACTATTCGTGTAGTAGCTCTGCTTGGTAGATAGCCCACTAAGTTAGCAAATTAATTTTGTTTTTTTAATAAATTAAGTTTGGTCTTTTTGTGTAAAGTAAATTCAAGTTTTTTATTTTTTTTCTGAGTAAGGTGAGGCGGGGCGATACAAAAAAAATTGTTGGTAAGTATAGTGAATCATCATACTAACATAAACCGGCCCAGGTAACAAGATGTATTTCTGGTTGTCCCACGGGACGGAACTGTTGTTGCTTTGGCACTCCTTTCCTTCTGCCAGAACCGCTCTGGGACCCAAAATACTCTACTAACACATCCATTTGCCTAAGAGCAATATCCTTTTTTTTGATTGTAGTTAAGATGATAGTTTAAAACTATCATTATACAACCACGGTTGATTCAACCCGCATAATGGGTTGACAACTCCATCATTACTTCGGGGTCCGATACCCCTATTTTTCTCCTTTCCCATTTTTTTGTGGTTTTCGATGCGGTTATCAAGGCCGTTACTTGTGCATCCCCATCCCCACGACCAAGTACTAACCTCTTCCGACTGAGCTACCCGTAGAGGCTAACCCGTTTCAAGTGGCGCTCAAAAGGGGCCATAATTTGGCCTAAACATCTTGGTATTATTCACCAATGAAATTTTAAAAATTTTGATTTTTGATTGAGGATTCCCTCACAATTGTTTCACCTTCGCTGCGGCTGACTATGGAAAAATTAGCAGAGTTTTTGTGGTACGATTGTGCTTCGCGGTCTTGCCTTCGGGCATATATACCTGACCTAATGCTTGGTGGGACACACATACTGTAAAGGCTTAGTAGTTGTTCAGTTGCGATGCTGCATTCCCGTGCACATAGTTTATCTGTGGCATGTCCCAACCCGTACACCGGGGGATGGACTGTATACGTGGTAGCATTCGGAACACAATGAGCTCTTTTGACATACGTAGACTCAGAATATTTTGTATCAAGTTGTACGGTTTTTGGTACCATATACAACTAACAATCTTTCAATTCTGTACAGGCAAGGGTGAATGATGCGATCCCTGGAGCAATGTGCATATCTCTTTCTCGGGCTGGAAGAAACTGGGGGTATAAAGGGCTGCATATTCCCAGCAAGATTGTAAAGATTGCCCTCTCATTTTTTTTCTTCAGTTTAATGATCCAGCTTGTCGTAAGAAGTTACTCCAAGTGAGGATAAATTTGTTAAATTCGGTTAAAAATAGATTTCCACCCACAACGTTAGTTAGGTTTCTCGCATCGTTTCACTTCATTAATTTAATTTTAAATTTGCATCCTTAGGGATGGGTTCGCCGCTCCTCCTCTTTATATTAAGTACGTCCAGGGCATAACACTTGTAGCTGTGCAATCTTGTGTCCTAATTGTGAACGATTATATGACTCCAAGTTTTGGACATAAGTAACAAGTGGGTTGTGGGACACGTTGTGGAAATCTTAGCGATAACCGGCGAGTTATCGTTCCTTATTGATAAAACAATAATCCAGTCTCGAGAGCTGAGCATTTGGCCTCGTAGATATCAGATTATTACATGTCAGTTTTACGCTTATCACTCATACAATCCATTGTCTCCAAATGTAGGATAGGAATCTGGATTGTGGAACGAGGGTAAGACTAATGACATGATCAAGAAGGTAATCTAGTCAGCTTTGTTAGTCTAACCAACATGGTAATGAGGATCACTCGTAAGTAGTTGGAACGCCCACTGCATAATTGAAGGTGGAGGGCAAGCTGGTCAAAATTAATAATCTGTTCCTTTTCCCTTTCCTTGTTTGATAGTGTAGTGGACTGTCGGGCGACGGAGTATTATATAGATACACTCAGAGACCAGGAGTTGCGTATAGAGTTTGAAGTGCGCAATCTGGTTGACAAAGCCAATTAGAAAATAACTCAATCGATGAGAGAAGAATGAGATCGAAAAGCGCGAAGATTAAAAAAAGGAAAGGCAATTAGTCGTGGACAAAAAAAAATTGTTAAGTCGCGGGCCATTCTGTTGTCGCACCATCTACGCAACCATAACTGCTTGCATAGATGATGCAATAACATGTTGAAGGCTGGTATTGCGAATACCAGCAATAGGTTAAGTACATTAGTTAGGGTTAGGAAACCTATATAGTAGGTAGGTTAAGTTTAAAATTCATAAAAAAAGAGTCAACTAATGATTTGATAATCTAAAATTTTTCAATAAGGCTGTCATTGAAATTGTGGTCGTCATACCAATTTTTAGGAATAGCAGGGAACCAGCACAGCAGACCAGAAGAAAGTGTACATCAAAATTATCAACAGCAGAACCATCAAAACGCACTAATGTCACACTGCCCAAAAACATCACGAATGTATCACAGCAACAAAAGCAACAAAACCGTTAATAATAAACTTTCGTTGACACTACCATTAACATAAGAGTGTTTCCGTTGTTTCATTACATATGCTGCTGTAGCATCTCATGCAGAGCATGAGATCTCTTTTCATCTCAGGAATTGGGTTTTCCCCACGCTGCAACGGAATTTCCTCAAACTCCATTGCTAACCTATCCCAATAAATAGATAAGTTCCTTACAGAATCTTATCAGCATGATCGTGATGATAAATCTTCACCTATATCCAAATAAAGTAAACGTCATGTCTTCCCACATTTTTTTTGTGTTGTACAGATTAAATTTCAATTGTGGGCTGATTGGCAAAATCTTTTTTACTATATTTTCGTAGATCATAAACTTTTAGTTACTTCTCGATTTTAGTTGTATATACCATAAGAGTAGCAAAATACAAGGGATTTTCCGAAACCTCAGCACACATGTTGTTGACTCAATGGACTAACAGAAAATCGAAATGAGATCTTGGGCTGATTGGCAAAATCTTTTTTACTATATTTTCGTAGATCATAAACTTTTAGTTACTTCTCGATTTTAGTTATATATGCCATAAGGGTAGTAAAGGGTAGCAAAAGAAAAGGGCCATTAAGGGTAGCAAAATCCAAGGGATTTTCCTAAAACTCAGCTAGCACTTTGGTGACTCAATGGACTAACAAAAAATCGTAATGACATCGTGGGCTGATTGGCAACATCTTTTTTAGTATTTTTTCATGATCATAAATATTTAGTTACTTCTCGATTTTAGTATAAAAGAAATACAGCGTCTACGAAACGAAGGTCTTCTTGTGCTGACAAGCAATGAAGAGGAATATATAGTTCTAATGAAAGGAACAACGTTAGCAGAAATATCGATACAATCAGAAAATCCACAAACGTGTGTGGGGTCGACAGCCAGTGTGATACAGTTAACACTAATTTCTAGCGGGCTGGCGACCCAATTCACTTCGAATACTACTGATGAGTATTTGGGTGATCAGAACGTATTTAGTTGGCATAAATGTTGACATAAAACGTTAGATCATTATGAATGCAATGAACAAAAGAAATAGGGGGAACGAATGAATTAAATTCTCAGAATTAACATGTTAGATGACAGAGAGAATGAGCGATAGTATCGAAATATTGTTACCTGATAATGGAAGAGAATTGAAGAACGAAATGTGTTAGGAATTTGAATGGGATCCCACTAACAGACTGTGTTTCAAGGTGACCTTGCTTTGAGTTCTCAATCAAATATGAATGAGTATTCAGACCGGAAAATGAAAGAAAAGCACAGTGATACCTATTTCAAAAAGGGATAGAAATATAAATCTGGCAACAGTGAGTTTATTGAATAAGACACAAAATAATTTTTTAGTTTAATAAAATACAAAAACCATGTCAGAGAATAAAATCAAAATACAAAAAATTACTTACCGCTTCTGTATGTATAGGATGCACTGCAAAAAGCATCGCCGCCGCAAAACTAGCAAGCTCGGGCAATAGCATTGCACACATTCTGAAAGTAAATAGAAAATAAAAAAAACATAAATCATAAAGTTATGATATTAGTTTTCATGTCGCAACTTTGTATGCACCACATAGATTTTTCACCAACTCAATTCATTAAAATCTAAAAACAAGCAGCAGGAAAAAGTTCTCTAACAATTTTCAAATAAAAATTCCTACAAGAAGAAACTAAATAAAATAACCTAACCCAAAATGAATGTGTGCACATCACCAACATATTCATATCAAATAACATCCCTTAAAGATATATTTTGGTTACTTTGAGAGGTACTTTTTTTATTACATACCGAACCGAGCAAAACATGTAGAGAAGAGAAGTAAGGGTTGTTTATTTGTTATGTCATCTCTATTGTTGTTGTTTATGAATTATAAAAACCCAAAAGCATCTTTCTAGAAGGTACTCGTACGTAGTAGATCTACATTTTGTTTGTAATTTTTTAATTGTAATTAAAAGGACATATACGAGTACATAATACATATATTTGTATGCTGACTATGTTGACGATGACATACATTTCTATGTAATATAATTTGTTTCAATGTTACCTACAAATTCACATAAGAGCAACGTGTAAAATCTAGATGCACATTTTATTTTATTATTAATTAAATCGAATTTTTTTCTGAACTTAAACCACTTTTAATTATATTATTATAAATTACAATTTTATTTTAAATTTAAACAAAAATAATGATAGTAAAACAAAAAATAATAATTTTTATTTATGTTTTATGAGTACATACCGAGTCTAGTAGTAAATAGAAAGAGAGGTGGTTACACCAAATTTATTTTTATTTTTTGTAAAAATTACTATTTCAAATTAAATATAGTTTTTGTCACAAATTTTAATTTAAATATTTACAACAATAAAATAAAAAGGAATTGAGTACCACACTAGAAATTAAAATTAAATTACGTTATTAAAAATACAAAAATAAAGTTTAATATTTTTGGATTTGAAAATATTCCAGACTTTACAGTGTTATCCCTAATTAGGAATATTGGCCCGTATGCTGCCCGTGCTAACGATAAATTTGCTGTATCTTTCAAAAGCTTAAAGGAGCGGAACCTGAAAATTGCTTGGCTTACTACGGAAAAATAAATAAAATAGACTTAGTTATTTAATGCTATACTGTTACACTTGAAAAATTACATATCAATAATTTTTATTTTGATAAAAGAAATTACATTGGGCGCTTTCAGAGCACCCAACAGTTGGGAACATGTTGAATAAAATCAAAGCCAACGTTACGTGTACTATGAAATTTTGAAATCAAATTGGCGATTATTTCACTAATCATGATGCCAACAGTAGGCGGTCCTGAACGCGCCCGTTGACTTAGTATGTTGCCCATGACATTCTAAGCAATAAAAGGGCTGTTGTTTGCAGTCTGAGGAATAAGTTGAAACTTTTTTTCCTTTTTTCTTGCTGCTTCTCGACTTCTTTTTTTATTTTTATTTATTTATTTATTTTTAAACTTAACATTAATTTTTATATAAAAAAATCATTAAAGTGACAATGAGGATATTTAATGTGCTTTAAAAGTTCGTTATTCACACTTATATGTACAAAACATATACATGACATATATATAACAATTAATATAATTTAATTTAATTAATTAAGAATGAATGGCATTATAAATCCCAAATAATCTTTAACTGATGACAACAGACGAGATTTTATCATTCGTTTAAACAGGTAAGTTAATATAAATATATGGCCCAATAAATGATAATGATTTTCTACCAAATTCAGTTCTAATTTGGGGGCACTTCAACTGACTAGAATTTCTGGTTGAATAGCCATGATCTAGAAATTCGAATTGTATAGTCGAAATTAATGATGGGATGTGTATAGACTTAAACATGTAGATCGAAACATACATCTCAAAAATTGATTTAATTGGGAGAATGCCTATAGCAATAGTTCGATAGAGCTGCACAGTAGGAAATAGGTGACGCAGTTTATACATTGCTAAATCTGCAATTTATTCAGTTTCTCTTTAATAGATGAACCAAAGTTAGAAGAAGCGTATGAGCATCGGGTATGAATAAATGAGAAATAAATTTAACACATCTACTGGAACAAAATCAGCCAATTTTCTAATCAAGCAAATAAATGGGCAAACTTTAATACAAATAGAATTAATATGGTCCTCCCACGTCATATGCTTGTCGAATATTACTCCAAGGTACTTGAATTTGTCCACACCGCTCTATGGTGCAATTTGCTACTTGAAGTAGTGGTAAATCAATGTGTTGCAGGCGTGGGGAGTGAAAAATTATATATTTCGTTTTATTAAAATTAACTGATATTTTGTTTAAGTGAAGAAAATCCAAAAGGATGGATTCATAGGATTCTCTAGATTCATAGAACAGGACCGTTCGTCAGCAAACATTCTAACACGACCCGTGAGCGGTAAATTGGCCATATCATTTACGTAGATTAGAAATAATAAAGGGCCAAGGACACCCCCTTAAGGAACACCACAGTTCACACCTAAAGTGGAGCTATTTAAACCATTTAGAATCACAATCTGCTTTCGATTCCTAAGGTAGCTTGCAAACAGTTTATAGGATAGGCCACGGAAGCCATACATTTGTAATTTTTGAAGAAGTAAACTGTGATCTATACAATCAAAAGCTTTACGAAGATCAAGAAATAAGCCAGAGATATAGATTTGCCCGTCAAAGTTACGATAGATCAAATCAGTAATGTCTGTTAAGGCCAAATCTGTACCAGAACCTTGTCGAAATCCACACTGACGAGAATAGAAAAAATTTGATTTATTCAGGAAGTTGATCATCCGGTTAGCAATAATTGTTTCTAAAATTTTGTCAAATACCGACAAAACAGAAATTAGACGATAATTCTTACCTAGTTTAGAATTTCCAGACTTAAAGATAGGTGGGACTTTAGCAATTTTAAGACAATCGGGGTAAACACCGGTTTCCAAAACCACATTGAATAGATCGGCTAGTAATTGTGAAAAAAATGGCACATATTTCTTCAGAACCACATTACGAATGTTATCATAACCATCACTCTTTGTATTACTGAGATTTGAAATTAAATTCGATATTTCGCTGCAGGAAGTGGGCGAAAAGAAACACGAATTAATACTAGGCGCCATAGTACGAAATTTGTTCAAATCATCTGAGCCTGAACAGAAGAATCAACAGAATTAACTAAACTGAGATTAAATAAATTAACAATAGCAATAGGATCATGATACTCAACATCATTACAAATAACGGAGTGGATTCTATTATTAGAGTTATTTACCATGAACTGATTTAACTGTTTCCAGATCTCTTTTTGGCTCAAATTATTAAATAAATTGTCAAAATAATGCTTCTTTGCAAAATATTTTCCGTTTTTGATCTTCCTATTTAGCAAATCTAATTTATGTTTTAGTTCTAAATTTGTACTGTTCCTCTTAAAACGCTTCAACATCCGGTTTTTAAGTTTAATTAAATCCCAGAGATCAGGAGTCATCCAAGGACAAACACTTGCAATTTTCATTTTTACATGTACTTCCTTCAAAAATCCGTTATAGAGTAGACTGAGGATTTCTGACGTCAAACACGGTAATCATTCAAAAATATTCAAAGGACTCATTAACCTTTTTGTAATTAACGTATCTCTTCGTTAGTGTCCGAGTGCAATATTTAGGCTTGAAGCGAAATTTTGAGAGTACAAAACTATGATCACTTATGTCGGTTTCAATGGTAAAATTCCGAACTTGCTCAATATTATGAAAACTGCTAACAGAGTGGTCTAAAATATTACGGCTCAGTGGTCTGGTAAAGAAAGTGTTTGTTACAATCATACCCTGAGAGAACAAGGTTGCGTTATAGTCTGAGATTAAGTTAGGATTTTTATTTCCAGGTATGTTCATGTCACCAACTAAAATAAAATCGTGTGTAGATTTATGGTTTCTGAGAAGTTGTTCTAAAAAATCAAGAAACGATACTGGGTCAGAATTAGGAGGCTTATATATTTATTTGGGAATAACAACCAACGCATTTTCTTATTTTCAGAACTAAACATTATTTTTAGCGTATGAGTTGAAGTTTTCAATTATGTCCGAACTTAAGCTAAGCATATCATCACCAAATTTTCACGAAATTATCTAATTCTTATATTGCTTTACGTAGAAATTTTGGATATTATATAAGCATTTACGACTGATATTCCAAGAATATATTCTATTGCTGACTTGCGGTACCATTTTAATCCTAATCCCTAATAATTCTTAAGAGTAGTTGCATCGGAACCCATTTGATCTGAAATATCTATCGCTGCTTTACCTTTATTATAAGCACAAATTGGGAGTGGGTTTTGTTTATTATTTCTTTGCCTACTTGTGCTGGCAGAAGCTACGTTTATATCCACCATTTCTGGGGTATGTTTTGTTGAGAGTACTTTAACATTTCGACTGTCTGCCCAGTTAAGTACTACAATACCATTGTTATCTTCTTTCGCTGCCAACTTTCTCTGGAATAAACTTCTTACTTGCTCTTAAAGTGCCCACATCATGCGTCTTTTGACTAGGAAATGCTAATACTACCCAGTGGGTAGCTGGTATAGAAGTTGTCCACATACAACTTACCTTGTGATAGTTTCTCGCAAACTTTTGCGACTAAGCCGTAATTTTTATCAAAAATCTCAAATTTATCTGAATAAATGTTGCTTGTCCAAGTGTATCCTTCTGAAGTACACAACATTAAAAGTTTAATTCAAAATTTATGCGCTTTATTAAGGCATATGAAGTTAGCCCAGTTTTCCATCTCAGAAAAAAATAAAATTTCCTTAAACAATACTATTTCATCTCATCCCAGTTTTTCCTCTTTGAACTTCTTTAAGACGGAATTATTTTTAAGTTGAGTAAAAACAACAAAATATCCATCCAGATTATTCCAATTAATTGTTGTTTTTGCACTCTACTTATGAATAATTGAGTATACAGGGTGGCTGACATGAAGTGTTACCAAAACAAAACGCCACAGAATTTTTATTTTTTGACGAATTTTATTGAATCAAAGCAAAAAATGTTCACAAACATTTAAATATTCGAATTGCATTAGCAGTTTTCGATTTGGTCATCCTTAGCCTCGATTATGGCCTTCAAACGGTCGAAAAAGTTATTGCATGCAGCACGAAAGTGGCTCTGCGGTATTTTAGCCCATTCCCGACGAAGCGCTTGCTTGAGATGATGGACACTTCGGTATATTTTTGTCCCAACCTTGCTCAACAAAATACCCCAAACCGAGAAATCTAGCGAATTTGCATCAGGTGAATTTGGTGGTCATTGGGCAGTGGAAATGAACCGCGGAACGTTGTTTCTCAGCCAATCTTGATTGACGCGTGCTTTATGACTCAGCGCCGAGTCCTGTTGAAATGTCCAGGCTCTGCGGCCGAAATTTGTTTGTGCCCAAGGTTTCAACGCTCCCTCCAACACATGATCCCGATAAATTTAAGCATTTATCTTGATGTCACAGTTAACGAGCGGTGAACGGCTTTCGGCCGTTACGACGGCCCAAACGATCACCATCGGCGGCGCTTGGTTTCGAGTGACATCCGTTGGTCCAAATTTTCAGTAGAACGGCCGGGCAAGTAAATCAGGTCGTTTTGCGTGTTCACATATCGCTCAATAACGAACGGTGACTCATCGGCGAAAACCAAATTCGGCAAATCGCCACTTTCGTGCAAGCGTAACAACTCCTTTGCTTTTTCCACTCTAACTTTTTTTTGAGCATCGGTGAGACCATGCATTTTATGGAATTTCAAGGCCTTTAGTCCAAGATGATCTTTCAATATGTGCTGCATCCGTCCGAGCGAAATGTTCGCCTCACGAGCCATTTTCCTGCCGCTACGGCGCGGATTCCGAGCCAATTTGGCCTTCATCTTCCAAATAATATCCGGCGATGTTGCAGTGCGTTTCGGTCTACCGCAATGGCGTTTTGCAATGCTGCCAGTATCGTTATAACGATTTGTGGTGCCATACAAAAACATTTTATTCAAATGCAGATGTTTTAACTGGTTAACATTCTGCGGCTGTGGTTTTCCAGCCAAATTTAGAGCAATCACACTATTACGCTTGAATTCCATTGCGGATAACTTTTTTTCTGAATATTTCCTACTAAAATGCTTTTGTACTCTTGTAAACAATGGAATGAACTGTTATTAGTGAAAATTTGAGCGCTATGCCATCACCGGTTTGATAGCAATGACAGTCTGAAGTTGGTAACACTTCGTGTCAGTCACCCGGTAAACAGTTTTTCTAATTGATATAATTTATAGGTAATAATTGTTTGTTTTTATTAAAGATAGCGATTGATCTAAAAGAGGTAAATAATATTTTTATCCAGATCCGTAACAAACAAACTATAACGAATCCTCTATAAAGATTGGAAAACAAAAGCTGCAAAAATAATTCGTCCACCAGCAAGCTGACACATTAAATTTAATGCAAAGCGCTTCAAAATTTCTAAAAGTCTACAAGTCGGACATATGGGCAGCAAAATCTATTACCAAACGTGGCAAACACCTATCTCAAATGAACCCGGAGAATATAGAACCCGGAGTTAAACTTAGCGACGCCAAGATAAATGATGTCAAAAATTTATTTATTTTGGAGAAAAATGGCCAGAAATAGAGGAGCTGGAATTTTATAATAACGTAATTAATTTAATTCCCGTTAATCTAGCAAATGATGCATTCCAGGACCCGTTGTGCGAGGTGCACGAAGAACACGAAGGCATTCGTATTTAGTATTATTCTAAAATGGTTTTAATGTAGTATTTTCATAATGAATTGAATTTTATGATACATCTTCAGCAGCGCCCAGATTATTTGTTATTTTTTAAACCCTAATGTCAGCAAAAAAACGAGGACCACGCCTCAAATGATGATTATAATTTCAATGTCAATGGCAGCCTCTCCTTTGTGTTCGTTGAACAGTTCCTGTAGTTGTGCAATGTTACTCCTATATAGATTTTGTAAATATCCGAAATCGATTTTGAAGCCCAATGGAACATTAGTGAGGTAAGTTTTTGATTTGTGTTTTATGGATGCGTCTTCCCAAGGTAGTTGTTACAGTAACTTTATCATCTTGTGTAACTGTTTCTTGTCGAAATTTTGGCTTATCTTTCCGTTGGATTTGTTTGTTTGTCATTAGGTTTTCGTTGTGTAACCGAATGTATGGAGTCATTGTAGCGATCCCTCGCTATGTTAATAAGCTCTTTTGTAGATAGTTCCTTATACTCTCTCTCTTAACTCTCCCTCTCTATAGCTCCATTGACCTCGCTTCGCTGAGAAGTTGTTAGATAAATTTGGATACCCACGGCTTTTAGGTAATCCGTTATGATAGGGTTCACAAAGCTACTCTCTCTGAATTTTGAAAATTTTATCCACACAGGATAGACATTTTTCATTTTTTGTCCGGTTTAATGCCTTTGTTTGTTATAAGATACTCCAAACATCCTGTTTCGGTTTTCAGAAACTCCGTTTTATCGATATTTACACGAAAGTTGGCTTTCTGTAGTTTTTAACATTGGCTATATGTTCCTCTGCAGTTTTTCCTCCGAAGACAACAATGTCATCAATATAGACATAACATAGTTCGCCAATGAATTGTTTCAGGACATTATCTATCGTCCGTTGAAAAATTGCGGGGGCATTTTTTAATCCGAACGGGAGCCTAAGAAATTCATATTTTCCGTTCAAGGTGGCGAATAACCTCTTTGGAATATCCGCCTCTTTCATTTTAATTTGACGAAATCCCGAAGCCAGGTCGAAGGTGATAAAATACCCCTTGGCTATGGTATTTGAGAAACCCGGAATAGGGTAGGAATCTGAGATTGTCACTGCAGTCTTGAAGTCCACTACCATCCGACATTTCTTCGTTTGCGAGGCATCTAATTTATTTTCCACAATCCACATTGGTGAGTTATAAGGGCTTTTAGAGGGTCATATTATTTCGAAATTCGAAATTATTAACAGGTCAAAATAGCGTTGCGAATTTTGAGACGACTTCGTGCAGTATTTTTTGGTGTGTCAAGTGAAAGATGGCTATCCCGAATCTATTTACTGTTGACGATTTTTCCCGTAATAGAATGTGTATGCTGGGTGCAATGATCAGTTCGTTGTATTTTCTATCGATAAGTGCCCCAAGTTCGTTCAGTGAGTCATCTCCTATGATGCCATCAAACGATTTCAATCTTGGTAGAATGACGAAATCGATGGTAATATCGATCACAATGCTTATGAAGAACGATCCACTAATTTTGCGACTGAATTAAACGTCATCTCCCGCTAATCTGATTTTAAATTGATTTACTGTTGATTTAGCCTTAAAAGATTTTATAAAGTTTTTATTGGCCCCAGTGTCGATAAGGAACTTTAGTATATTTCCATTTTTAAGCCGGTACCCTAGGTATGGCACGCTAGAGACGCTTCCATCATAAAATTTACTTCTCTATCATCTTCTACATCCTGCTCGTCATAATTTATCTCCTTTTCTGTGTTACCATATGCCAATTGGTTATAACGGTCCTCCTCCAGTTGTGTTTCCAAATGACTGATTCATTGTTGCTTCCTCGGCCTATGGAGAAGATGGATTCACGGAGAATGTCGTGGGACGGTTGAAATCGCGTTTGAACTAAAGGATCTATTTCCATCGAAGTTGGTGGTTTAGGATAGTTCGGCCTTGGTGGTGGGATGTTTTTTGACTTTTGATGCTGAAAATTGTACGTCATGTCACTTCGTTGAATTGTTAGTGCATCATTACTTTTGGGTGAGGGTAGTGCGTGTGTGTACGAAATTTAATTTATCGGAGCTCTTATAACATTGTTAAAGTTTCTTCTGTGAATGACCATGTTCCTAAAATTCAGGTTCTGAATTTCTAAGCACGACGCATACGCCTCAGGTAATGTAGCAGGTTTCTGAATGATCAACATCTTGGGCAGGTCTCCCTTTAGCCCACGAATGAACAACGTCTAGTGCCGTTTCAACTAAATCATCGATTGCTTGCAACTAGTAATCTTCCGTTTTTATTTTGTTGACTATTAAGTCAATTTGCTTTTGTGCCAGCGTGCTTAGCTGGTGCTCCAATTCGTGGCGAATGTGCTGTGTATAGCCTGTTTTTTTAGAATTTCGTAGTCCTGAAGTATATTTTCGACATTATGCACCCATGATAGATATTGGGTGGGATTTCCATCAAAAATCTGTAGTTCTTAAGCCGAATCAGGCAAACGGCTTATCTTCTTTAATTCTTCTTCATTTTCTGGAGTAACTAGTGTTATTGGGGCTGCCGATCGTCTTCAATGACGAAAATTCGCTTTGCATTCAGCCTCTGGTGAGATACGAACCCAGTACCTCCCGGCGCAAGTGCCGAAGCTTTAACCACCGCACCCTGAGGGTGTTAACTTATATTATAAAAAATTACATCGTCATTAGAACAACATAAAGTTAAATTGTTAATGTCTGTCGAAATAGTGTCAAAAATTATCGGTGGGAAATACCACAATGAAATTGTTGAAAAGCAACTGACCAACAAATAACATCTAAATATGCAAGCAAAACTAAAGATTTCGTCTTCTTCAGATCAACATAATAAAGAAGAGACTTTCAAAATTTATATTTTTGAATCAATAATATCATAAATGGCTAAAAAATATTTTAAATCCATAAAATTGCCATAATTATAGTGTTACGTCAATTTGATTGAAATGTAATGAAATAGACAAATCGAATTAATTTGTGCATTTTTATTATCCGCAAAACCAAATAATAATGTTCTAGTGTAAACGCGGTTATTTCATAATGTTTCAATCAGATAAATTTTTTGCAAAATCGAATTCTCGATGAAAATGAACGTAGCTGCCAATCAATCAATATCAATCACAATAAAAACCGTTACTTATATACATATGTATATTTACAGTATACCTACCTATTTAATTTATTTTCGAGCAAATAATAGAAATCCATTAGAATCAGTTTATTCCAATAAATTACTCACATTTATCTCGTCGTAAGATGATACGAACAAAATACATAAACACAGCATATGTGTTATATGCGTAGACGCATTAACTGGTATTTTATCGGAAAATTGATTTTACGAAGCAGCATCATTCCTCTATTATGTTATAGATGTATATATGCGAAAATAATTTAGGTAATAAAATTCACCATACACAGTAGCATAACGCTCTCAAGTATCATACAAGGTATCATAAATAATTATCGAACGATCAAACAAATTTTTAAGATTCAATTTACTCCATTTAGAAAACTAATAAACCCCAGTTATGTACAGTCTCTGTCTCGCATCCAAATAAATTATATAAAGGGTGTTTTTTTAAGAGGTTGCCGATTTTTTTTTTGAATAAAACACATATAAAATTATGAAATGACCAAAATTTTTTTTTATTTGGTAGATAATTTTTTGGCATTTAACATTTAAACACAATTTCTGGCATATGGCTACCACGACTATTTTTCACAAATGTCATTCTGGAGGTCCAATTTTCCAGCACTTTTTCAAGCATTTGAGGGCGTATGTCAGCAATGACACGTTGAATATTGGTTTCCAAAGCGTCAATCGATTGAGGTTTATCCACATAAACCAATGACTTCACGTATCCCCACAAAAAGTAATCGAGTGGCGTCAAATCGCACGAACGCGGAGGCCAATTCACCGGACCATTTCTCGAAATAATGTTGTCGTTGAAAGTTTCTTTCAATAAGTCGATTGTTTCACGTGCTGTATGGCAAGTGGCACCATCTTGTTGAAACCACATTTCATTCATATCCATATCTTCAAGATTTGACAACAAAAACTCATTTAACATGGTTCTGTATCGATTTCCATTCACGGTAACGCGTCGTCCTTCCTCATTTTTTAAGAAATATGGACCGATGATCCCACCAGCCCATAGACCGCACCAAACAGTACATTTATCAGGATGCATTGGTAATTCTAGAACGGCGTGTGGATTATCTTTGCTCCAAATGCGACAATTTTGTTTGTTGACGTATCCATTTAACCAAAAATGCGCCTCATCACTGAAGAGAATTTTACGGTAAAAAAATGGATCTTCGTTCAATTGATTTAACGACCAATCACTGAATTCACGGCGCAAACGATGGTCGTGTGGCTTTAATTCTTGCACCAATTGAATTTTGTATGGCACCAAACCCAAATCTTTACGTAAAATTTTCCATAAAGTCGATGGACAAAGTCCAATTTGCTGAGCACGACGACGAATCGATAAATTGTCGTTTTCTTCGACACTGGCCTCAACGACAGCAATATTTTCTTCTGTACGAACTCTTCTCATTCTTGTCGGTGGCTTGGCATCCAAAAGAGTGAATGTAGACCGAAATTTGGTAATTACGTTCTTTATGGTGGTCTCTGACGGACGATTATGTGCACCATAAAATTCACGAAGTGCTCTATAAACATTTTTAATTGAACACTGATTTTGAAAATAAATTTCCACGATTTGAAAACGTTGTTCTGGAGTTAACCTATTCATAATGATTTGCCAAACAATACTGAGTAGAAATGCCACTTTGAGCTGTCAAAACAACTGTCATAAAATAAAACGACATCTATCGGAAAAACAAACCTCCTAAAAAAACACCCGTTACATCTGTAGACTACATAATACTGATAAATTTGAAAATGTATCTAAATATTTTTGATTATTCATTTCATTTATATGCACATAAATAAATTTTAATATATTCATCTAAGTATATAGCGCCCCATACTAAAATATTCACATCTATTCCGATCTAATAATATTCAGGCCCAAATTTATACGCAATCCGTAAACGCATCGGGAGAGTGAGACTAAACCGAAAAAAACACATTCGTATATAAATAAAATGTAAAAAGGGATATATCCATATCTCCCCTTTAAATTTTCCGTTTTTATAGGACTACTCACCTAAACACATTCATACGTATATAGCAAAAATTAGATTCATAGTAAAATAAAAGGCCAGCATTGCGAAGAGTACGTCGGAATACAGCAGAAGCAAAAAATAAATAAAATAAAAATCACAATGAAAGGAACAAAAACAGTTTGTATTTAATCCCCAAAAGGGACTATCAAAACTCATTCTCGAACTCATGAATTCCTTCGTGATTATTTCCCTTTTCTTGTGATTTTACCTCTTTTGTTTTATTTGCTATCGATGCCGTGTTTTATTTTGTTTTAAAGAAAATCTGATTTAATTTTATTTTCTGGCATCGTCCAGGTTCGTAAAACGCGCGTATTTTCACAAAACCCGAATTGGTTTGTTTACCATAGTCCAAAATAAGAAAAAAAAATTAACCTTGAAGGCGTTATTAAATTAATTTTGATTGGTAATTTTTCCTTCTACTGGTATGTCATCTGGGTATGTGTACTTGTGTTGCATAATAAACATAAGATAGATGGGCTGGCTAATGATGATAAACAAAAACATTTTTATGCGACTTATTCTTGTAAAAAAAATTCTATCTAATGACAAGTTGTCATTGACCCAAAAAAACGAGACTTTATTTACTCTGTAATAGAAATTGAGGAGTGTGATCTATGACAAGTAAGGATACATTTTTTCTGAAAATGTTTCCAACGCACTTTCAATATCAAGAACTTAATAACATTAACCTCATAAAAATACTCCGAAAAATCGACTTAGATCTCAGTTGTCTTTGTTTCCTAATCGGCTTCCGTTATCGAGGTATCATTATCGATAAATTATTAAATCGATAAATTCGTTAAAAATTTAGCGTTTGGGATATCGAAACAGGAGACCTTTCAAAAGATATACCACATGATTTTACAGGAATAAGAAACAATGTAACTACTTCCAGCGCCACAACGGTAGATTAGACTACTAAACCACTCCACCAAAATTGTTCACTTCAAAATCTTGACGGCCGGATCAAAACGGCCAATTTGAGAACTAAAGTGCTTATAACGAAATTGTGGTTCTGCGCAAAACCTTTTAAGCGATATGATATAATTACATAAGAATGGGATCAAATGTAAATGCTTGAAGCGCCACAACGGTATTTTGAGTACTATGGTGCTTTGTGGCATTCCTCAAAAAATATTTTTGCTTTACATGCCAAGTATATATTCTATAATAGACGACTAATTTGTCAAAAGCGCCAAAACGGTGAATTTATGAATTAAAAATGTTAAAATTGTTGTCTGAGAGTCATGTCGCTTCTCATGAAAGTATGAAAAGGACACGTCCCTTAAGCTAGCAGAACCCATATCAAAAATGATTTAAAAACAATTGGAAAATTAAAGGTTAATTTTAGGGTAATTAAATGTCCTATTTAAATTTTTTTATTCGGCTCATTCTAGAAAAACCACAAGGCTTTATCACTTCAAAGCTACCAGAATGTAAATCGAAAAACGAACCAAAAACGAAATTAGAAAGCAAAACAAGATAAATTGGCATATAAATAATTTTAGACTCATTATGGCCTAATCAAATGTTCCATTAAAAATTTTGGGCTCCACTCTTTCTTGACCAAACTTAAGGTCATTTATTCCGAAGCAGAGCTCGAATTGAAGATCGGACCAAAAACGGAATTGACATGCAGAGACAAGACATACAGATCAATTGACAAGATCAATTAACATGCAAATAAGTTTAGGCTCACTATGGCCTAATCAAATGCCCATTAAAAATTGTGGACTCCACTCGAGCCTAAAATTATTTGTTTGTCGGTAGATTTCGTTTTTCGTCCGATTTTCGATTTGGGTTCTGGTAGCTTTAGATTGGATGACCTGAAGTTTGGTCAAGAACGAGTGGAGCCCAACATTTTTTAATGGGACATTTGATTAGGCCATCTATACTGAGCCTAAAAATATTTGTTTGTCAATTGGTCTTGCTTTTCGTTCCAATTTTAGATTTGGGTTCTGCTAGCTTTAGATTAGATGACCTGAGGTTTGGTTAAGAACGAGTGGAGTCCAGAATTTTTAATGAGGTCTTGATTAGGCCACAATGAGCCTAAAAATATTTGTTTGCCAATTGATCTTGCTTTTCGTTTTAATTTCGTTTTTGGTCCGACTTTCGATTTGGGTACTGCTAGCTTTGGATTAGATGGCCTGAAGTTTGGTCAAGAAAGAATGGAGCCCAAAATTTTTAAATGGGGCATTTGATTACGTCATAATGAGCCAAAAATTATTTATATGTCAATTGATCTTGGTTTGTGTTTTAATTTCGGTTTTGGTCTGATTTGCGATTTGGGTTCTGCTAGCTTTAGATTGGATGGCCTGAAGTTTGGCCAAGAACGAGTGGAGCCCAAATTTGTTTAATAGAGTATTTAATTAGCCTATAAGTATTCATTCTATCTTGTAATGTTTCTGCAGTATGGGTTCTACTAGCGACCCTTAAGTAAAAGGGCCATTTGTTTATTGGAAATGGAGGAGCTCTGTACTGCTCATAGGACATTTTGATTTCACACAGTGGAATTTAAAATTACGTGCGAATAATTCAATTCTAGATTGCTAGTGAAATAAACTTTTCATTTTCATTATTTTACGGAACGCACATTGGCCCTCCTCAGATTTAAGACCTTTCAAACAATAAAAACTACACGAATATATGGGAATAAAAAAAATTCTATAAAGTCATATCGTTGGTGTTGCGCATTTTCTGCATGATTTCCTTTGTTAATGCTATTTGTTGTTGTTAATTAAAGTTTTACTTCATATAACAAATTTGCGGTTCTGGGAAAAAAAATCGACCGAATTAATGTGCAACACACTCTCAAGCACAATTTCTTGAGTTCTCAAAAACAAATTATTGATCATTTTTTGGCAGACTTCCAAGTTCAATACGCCTCAATACGTTGTATAGAAAAACTCCAGCTGGCCAAATCAGAAATTTCTTCTCAAAATCAATTAGGACGATTTTCGGAGGAATCACCCAAATTAGTCGACAAAAAATAATATCGATTTACCAAAACATCGAATATTTACCAATTTTTCGACAAATTTTTGTGACATTCTTGCGAGTAGCAATCCATTGCGAAGCGGCTTTGGGCAGTTCTCGTTTTTGGTATAAGAATTAAAAACAAGAACCTCACGAATTCGAAGCGTTCTGACGGGAAGTAAAGCAATGTTAAGCGGCTTTCGGGTGAGTTTTATTTTAAGATGAGGATTAGAATTGAAGGTTGCATCCGGATAATTAAAGATACGAGAAAAAAATTCAATTTCGTATTCAAATATTACAATAATTTAATTTATATTTTTCAAAATTATTTAAATTTAAAAATCGGTGGTTTGGGGACGATATAGCCTCCAGTCTCTATGGTAACCAACGAATTAAAATAGTCTCATTTCCATATCATAAATACATTTTTTCGACTAAATATTTTTCGACATACATTTTATTTTTTGGTATTTTCGCTTCGGTGTTTCGGAATTAGTCATTTAACCAAAACCCCTTAGAGAACTACATTCGGAACTCATATTCGGAATTAATTTTCATTATTTTTTAATACGAAAACAATGGCCTGAGTTGAACGGCTGATTCTGAAAACGTCGAAACGAAAATATCGAAATATAAAATGTCAAAACAAATTTAATCAAAAATTTAGAGGATGAGCCTGCCGCCCGAATCCTCGCTTTTACAATTTTCACAATTTTAAGAATTATAAATGAAATTGTGATAATATTAGAATACAAAATGAT
This sequence comes from Nephrotoma guestfalica, assembly GCA_963691935.1. NCBI lineage: Eukaryota > Metazoa > Arthropoda > Insecta > Diptera > Tipulidae > Nephrotoma > Nephrotoma guestfalica. Next base: position 209,341,526 of record OY829914.1, on the reverse strand, counting down.
GTTATATGATTACGTTTCCAAAAAACCGCTTTACATTGCTGTAGTTTGAGCAAGGATGAAGTGAAATATTTTTGTTGTTTTGTTTCTTGTACTAAATATGAGAACTCTTCAAACACTGAGGAGTCATTGTCAATTTTAGAAAGGCGTAGGACTTCCCAACTACAATACAGAAATTGTTTCTGTATCCTCAACAATGTATCTATACAAGGCCACTGTGACAGGGTCTCCAGTTCCAAAAAATAAAGCGCAAAATTATGGCGCACCAAAAGCGATGACGAGACAACGCACAATAGTGCCCAAACATTAAATGAGGCGCCGTCCACATTAGAGAGTGAGATACGAGCCGTTAGAAAAATAACTGTTGCAGACAGAAGGGTGACGCTGGCTACAAATTGTGCGATCCGTAGGGGCCAAGTTAAATAAGTTCAAATTTTTAAAAATTTTCGGATTACACTCAATGATGTTCTCTCTCGAATAACTCAAATCTCAGACATTTTCTCACGTATTTTTCTCACGTCTAGTTCTCTTTCAGAACCACTGAGATCACCTCTGTGCGATTTGTAGTGTGTTTTACTATAAAAAATTTTTATTATAAAATTCACTCAACATTTTTCACAAAAATTAAATATTTTTCATTTATTGTGCAGAAATGTTTGTGTTTATTAAAAATTTTCAAATATTATTTTGAAAGTACAATTTCTGAGTGTTTTTTTAATTCTAGGTACTTATAGGTCACAGTGTATATTTTGTTATTTTGTCATAAACTTCACTCCGATTCAAAATGGGGAGTCGAATATTGACCTTACAATAGTAACGGGCAGACTGTTGAGAACAGTAACCAAATGATCAGTGAACGAACATATAAAGGGCGTTCAAATTTGAGGTATATTTTTAAATATTCCGTCATTTATAGTTTTTGTACTAGAGTATCATATGTTATATGACAGATGACAAGTACAAACATTTCAGTTAGTTAAAAAGGGGAGATATACGACTGAACCAAGTGTTTTCATTATTAAAATTTTAAATATGGTGAGAGACAACCCGTGCTATTAAACTATCAAGAGCGAATTTTCGCCATCGATTACGATCGGTGATGTTAATAAACACAACTAAGACCCTCTTGTTGGAGTGCACAATTCAGCGCCGACCCACCGTTCATGTCAATGTACAGGTTGACATGGAGCTTGCAATGCACGGGTAATATACTCGTACAGTAATAGTGTGAATGGGTGGTGTGTGCGTGAATGAAAAGGAGGGTATTAATTGGCCTTCAAGGGACATTAAATCCACTGGACAATTAATACTTTCTTAAAAAAAAAAATTTAAGAAACTGGTTCAGTTCAAGATCAGAGAAGCAGAATTTGTCATAATATTGGTCGTTCAAGTGAAAATGTTGCAGCTGGTAGCACAAGTGTTGCGAAGAGCCAAGGACATCGATTTGTCGTCATTCACAGAAATTAAAAACAAGAAAAAAATGTGAATTTTTCAAGAAAATTATCGTCCCCGATGAAGTTCATTTTGAAATTTGAAATTGGCGGCTATATGTCAACAAAGAAAACCGCCGCTTTTGGGCTGAAGAAAATCCTAGGGAATTATTTGAAAAGACAATGAAACTAAAAAAGTTACTTTATAGTCTAGATTTTGGTGTAGTGGCGTAGTTGATTCATATTTTTTCGAAAATCAAAATGGTAATGCAATTACTGTGAACGGAGCTCGATATCGAGAGATGATTAGAAATTATTTGTGGAGTGAATTGCAAAATATTCATGTGCAGAATATGTGGTTTCAACAGGACGGTGAAACATGCCACACAGCAACGGATTCAATCGATCTTTTGAAAGAGAACTTTAGCAATCGAATAATTTCTCGAAGAACAGACGTGAATACCTCAAAGGCAACATCATCAAGTAAATATCACTAATTAAACCATCATTATTAAAAGTTATTCAAAATTTTGGTAAAAGATTGACCGCGCTAGTAGATTAGGTCACTTGAACGAAATTCTTAGGCTCCCTATATATAATTTTTTATGTATTTAATTTTAACCACAGTACTAAAAATCGATCATAGGTTTAAGAGTATGTCGTATGCATTGAAAATACTAATCGGAATCGTACAAAAATAACTAGACATAATCCATACTTCCTAAACAAGTTTTTCAATTTCCGGAAAATGAAAAATATAAACGTGTTACCCAGCACATAAGTTTCACGTATGAATCTGATTTCTGTATATCGTCGGCCCAAAATGATATTTCGCATTTAAAAAATTACATTCTAAACGATTTTAAAGAAGGTGTTGATTAGTCTAACGTAACTCCTTCAATCACTCACTACCATCACGCATTATCTATTAATTTACATGCACGTTGCATAGCTCCTAGTCAACCTGTAAACTGATATCGATGGTGGATTGCTAGTTTTACACACCTACAGAGGGTACTAGACGCGTTGTAAGAAGTAATGACCTCGAAACTCATTAGTACTGGAATCTGCATTTTTGGACACACTTTTCTGCTGACACCACTTGAAAGTTAGCATGCTATAATACTGAACCGACGATATGTATTCTACACAGCTAGAACACCAAAAATGTGTAGCAAAATAGTTTACGACTATTGTTATTCTTTCATAGACCAAAAAGAAAATCGATACAAATTTCCATTTTGTTTTGTTGTCGTTTTTTTAACATCTTCCTGAAATATAAATTATTAAGATGGTAAAATATGTTGAAGATGTTTAACATACGAAAATACATGTAAAACTTATTTTTAGAAAAATGAAATAAAATAACGAAAAATTATAAATTTATTTAAACAAAAAAAAAGGAAAATTGTCAAGCTGTCGCAGTGTTTTCAAATTTTCTATAAATTAGATATCTTATTGAGTGATAATTTTTCTTATTTCTGTTTACTCTCCCTTAGGAATCGTGTACCCTATACACTCGATACACCGTGTAACATTATATCAAATTTTATATTTATGAGGGTATGTGGAAATTGGGGAAAAATATTATTTTAATTTTTGGTTTAAAAGCATATAAGCAATTTATGTTATTTTTATGAAGTACAAGAGTGTATGTACAGAGCAAATATTGTGTAATAATAAGAAAATAAAATACAATTTTGTTTGGTTTCTTATCTCTTAAAAGAAAACATTAAGCAAAATAGTACTGTACACATTATGAAAAATGAAATTACACTGCTTCTATATACATATGTGCAACACATATGTACCTATGTTGTGTATTAATATGACGAAATTTTTAGATGCGAGGTTTTATTTCAGGAAGGCGAGGAAGGCAAATTTTTAGTGCTCGAATGAATATTATCATACGAAGGTGGGGGGCATCCGTATCGTAGAAAGCGAGGATGGGAAAAAAATGAGATAAGCATTAGAATGAAATAACATTAAAGTCGATTCATCATTTTATTTCCCAGAGGCAATGAAAATTATAATTTTTCCACTTTTTTGTGTTTTCCTCAAGATTTTTTTTTTTAGGTTAAAATAGGTATTGGAAATGTTTTTATAAAAAAAAAAAATTATTATGTTTTGGTTAAAATGTACGGATTCTATATAAGACTATATCATCATTTCTTTTCGAGATTACCTTAGAAATAAGAAAAATATACGCAAGAAATAAAATCTTATAAAATAAAAATATTATTTTTTAGACGAAAAACGACAAAACCAAAATACATAAAAATACAGAAATGTATAAAAATAAAATTTAAATTGTTGTTGTTCGAGATCGATTAATTCAAAATTTTTCACGTATTTGATAAGTTGAAATGGGTATAAGAAAATCGGAAAATCTTTGGAACGATTTTTATATTTTGGATGCTTCAGATAAATTTTAAGTAATAAAACGTACGTACGATGAGTTAATATCTATAAATGTGTGTGTATGACTATATATATATATATATATGTGTTTTACATGCATATGGTTATTTGATGGGTTCTGGATTTGCGTTATGTCGGGATAAATTTTGCAAATTTAAGCGCATAATATTCTGTGTACCGATGTTTACGTGTTTATAAGGTGTATGCGGTAAAAATGATTTGAATGTCAAGTATTTGATATAAAAAATATTTGAATGTACAGTGTAACCTCTAAAACTTTACCTTTCCTGGTCTTGTTAAATAATCAAAGTCCGTAGAGTGCATTCGACTTCAATAAAATATAATTTGAAAAATTCTAAGACTGTCCAAGTCAAGATTTATTATGTGGGGACTAACTTTTTGGACGTTTACAATAAATCTCCTCTAGAGTAGATTTAATGTTGATGTTTTGACTGATTTGGGAAATTTTTCAATTTTGACGGAACTTAAATAAATAGATAAAGCAAATCTACAGAAAATTCATGCAAAAGAGTTCAAAATGTTATTTTTTGGTACTAAAGTTAGCAGTCCTACTTGTAACACACTTTGCTTAAAGTTAATGACAAAATGCAAACAAAATTTGAATTTTTGAACAACAAAAACAAACTTATTATAATAGTATTGGTGTAAGTAAATATGCGAATTTATATTGTGTAATTTCGAGGAATGTGTTCCCTGGAATTGTTGCCTTAGGTACATTTTTAAGTCATACTAAGTAATTTCTGAGATTTCAAGTTCACAAAATTCTGTGATATTGGTGGACTGCTTAGACCCAAAGAAGTCTCATTAGTAAGTTAAATGATTCAATAGGGTTTCCCAATAGGAATGATATGATTTTTAAGTGACGTTTCGGCCATTTGTAATATGTCATGATCTGTCATTTTTTGTTTCATTGTATTCAGTAATGTTTACAATTTCATCATGGTGAGATCTCGTAATACGCAAGAACAACGTTTACAAATTATTCAGTTTTATTATCAAAATAATCGTTCTCCAATTGCAACTTTTCGTGCGCTTTTGCCATTTTATATTCGTAATAATCGTCCAAGTGTGCTCGCTATTCGTCGAATTGTTGAAAATTTTGAACGTACATTTTCTTTACATAATGTTGAAGCGTCAACAAGACAAAGACTCGCTCGAAGTAATGCAAATATTACTGCCGTTCAGGCAAGTATTGCTGAAGACCGAAATTTGTCGATTCCAAGACGTTCTCAAGAATCGGGACTGTCTCAAACCACAACCTGGCGGATTTTGAGAAAGGATTTGGGTTTGCATCCGTATAAAATTGTTTTCACTCAAGAACTGAAGCCACTGGACCACCGTAAACGTCGTGAATTTGCTGATTTTGCCTTGGAACAACTTGAAAACGATAACGATTTTTTTAAGAAAATCATCTTCTCCAATGAGGCTCACTTTCATCTGAGTGGTGCGGTAAATAAACAAAACTGTCGATTCTGGTGCGAAGAAAATCCACAAATTATTCATGAAAAACCATTACATTCATCTACATTGACAGTTTGGTGTGGTTTTTGGTCTGGTGGAATCATCGGTCCGTATTTTTTTCGAAATGAAGCTGGTAACACCGTTACTGTCAATGGAGATCGGTATAGATCGATGATAACCAACTTGTTATGGCCGAAATTGGAAGAAGTTAATCTTGACAACATTTGGTTCCAACAAGACGGGGCTACGTGCCACACAACAAATGCAACAATTGATTTATTGCGAGAAAAGTTTGAAGATTCGATTATTTCAAGAAATTGTGATATTGAATGGCCTCCAAGAAGTTGTGATTTAACACCATTAGACTATTTCTTGTGGAGTTATTTGAAGTCATTGGTCTTTAGCAATAAACCAAACTCTCTTCAAGCTTTACAAGTCAATATTGAACGTGCTATTCATGACATATGACTTGATTTAGTGCAAAAAGTGCTCGAAAATTGGGTTCATCAAGAACTTAATTGTATTGATTGTATCTCACATTAAATAAAAAACATTTCAATTAATAATTCCTTAACAATTAGTGTGCTTTTTTAAAGAAATCATATCACTGTTATTGGAAAACTCTGGTATAACGAGACTCCATGAGATTTAAAAATGGGATTTTGTTTAATAGGCCTTAGGTACATTCCAAAATGTCTTTTGACTTCTAAGACCTAAAGGAGCGTCCCTAGTAAGTTGTTTGAAATTATAATGGGTCCGACAGAGTGTTCTATGAGATGAAAAATTGTATTTCATGAACGGCGAGGAAATATTGTTTATAAACCGGATTTTTTAATTAATTGCCGAACGTGAGATTCTAGAACTACACATAAAAACTTCAAAATCTAACAAAGCATATTAAAAAATTACATTTTTAAATATCAAGGAACACCTTGTCAAACCCGGGTATTTGTGATCTAATTCATTTGCAATGCAGTTATTAGACGCGTTAAATAATTCTCCCGTTCATTTTATATCTCACAAATAGTAATATACTTTTCTCTGTCGCTCGACAACTTCGCGAGAAGTTTACGCGGGAAAAACTCGCGTTTGTTTGTAGCTGCCAAAAAATCTGTTGTAAGTTCATAAATTATTAAGTAATCTAAAAACGGTAAATACAACTTAAAACTAAAATTTATGTTTAATTAAAAAGTATTTGTATTGAATGAAGTGAAAATTCAATAGAAATGTGGTTTTATTTAAATTTAAGCCAAAAACACAAGTTAAATTCGGTCCGCATTACAAGCAGGCACATTTCTTATAGGACGGTAACTGTGACCAATAAGTCAACAATATATAAAATTAAACAATTTTAAAACGATATTTTTATATGTTGAGCATTTTTTTAAACTTTATTTTAACTACTTTGAATGCTATTTGTGACCTAAGCAAATTCTCTTATTAAACTTAAAATTTCCATAAACATTTGCGGTCACAATTAACCATTTTTATAAAACGTAAAAATTTAATTATTATGCAATATTTAATTAAATAAGGATTCATCTTTGTTGCTGTAAACTATCATTTATTAAACAACCAAGTGCTAACAAGCCCAACATTTAATCTGTCACAATTACATTCAACTAGGTCACACTTTGAATCTTGTCTGGTTTAACGTTACGATGGGCAAAACAAAGACCAAAAACCAATAAATAAAATATTCGGCAACCGTTCTTCAAGCTACTGCGGCCATCGAAAATGGAATGACCATTTACGCGGCCAGCAAAATATATGGAATACCAAACACCACATTATTAATAAATATAATGGAAAACGGCCAATATCGGGTAAATCTGGACTCCCAACCATCTAAATCATAGAAGAGGAGAACATACCAGTAGATAGGATTATCCAAATGGGTAAAGCAGGCTTCCCGATAACAAAAATCCAACTACTTGATAGCATCGCCGTTTTAATAAAAAATTTGAAAAAGCCAAACAATTGTACCAACAGGCGGCCAGGTCGAGCGTGGTTTGAGAGATTTCTCAGACGGCACACCGAGATATCGCAGCGTCTTACAGAGAATCTACAAAAATATCGGTCCATTGTTTCGCGAAGTATCAGAATATTTCGGCGAAGGAGATATTATAAACGATCACTCAAGAGTATTTAACTGTGATGAAACCGTAATTTTTTAACGCCAACAAGTGCTCGTTGAAAAGAGAAAAAAAACTCAATAGAATCGTAGCCAAGAAAATTATACTGTTCTTGTAACAGCGAATGCCAGTGGAATGCTTCCACCACCTATGGTAATATATCCATACAAGAGGCGTATTCCTTCGGGAATTTTAAACAAATATCCGAAAAAGTGGGGTATAGGTTATACGGAAAGTGGTTGGATGACTTCCGCTACATTTTATGAGTACATTACCAATATTTTTTACCCATGGATTTTGGATAGGGAAATAGAATTGCCGGTAGTACTCTTTATGGATGGGCATTCGTCACATTTGACTTTAGCGTTAAGTTAATTTTGCTCATTCAACACACATTTTGCAGCCAATAGATGTTGCATTTGTTCATCCCCTCAAGTTGGCTTGGAAAGATTGTGTAAGCAAATGGCGAATGGATAATTGTGGTGCTAAACTAATTCGTGCGGAATTTGCACCGTTACTCGAAAAGGCTTTAAATCTTGCTAATAAAGAAAGTGTCTTCCAAAACGGATTCAGAACTTGCGGATTATGCCCATTTTTCGAAGATGCCATAAATTATTCATCTCTTGCTACTGGAAAGATAAAGAGTCGATAAAGAAAAACTTTTGACACAAAACAGTCCCTCGAAATCCTATTTACATTTCTGACCCTCTTTGAAAGTCGTTGGGATGAATCGTTGAAAATCAGTTTTTATGCATCTGAAAGTCGAAGTAAATGGCATGGCGTAAAAACATACCAAGAACATTTCAATTATTGCCTTAAAATAAAGCATGATTTAAAGTTAAGTGCTGAAATAACGCTAGAAGATTTTATGTTTCACTCGAAATTGACAAACCACCAAATTGCAACGGAAACATGCAATCCAGATTAAGAAAGCAAACATCAAATAGATTTAATGTTTCATCCAGATCCAAAAACCACCAAAATGTAATGGAGGCGACTACTCTTGATACTTCAAATACAGTTATAGGTATCATTTCTACACCTTTGAAACTAGTGAGTAACCATGCGTTTTCTGCAATCCCAACTCCGTTTAAAAATTGCTTGTTTTGGCCGCAAGACATTAAAGAATCCGGGGAAAGAGTTAAACGACCCAAGAAGAAGCTACCACCAGTTGCTACCAGTAGCCCGTGGATAAAATATAATGAGTGAAAAGAAAATGAAAAGGCTAAAACAGAGAACGAGAAAACAATGAAGGAATTGAGGGGGAAAAGCAGAAATTAAAGAAACAACTAAGAGGAAGGATTTAGAAACCACGAAGCATAATGACTCGGAACAAATGATCCACAACTCCGAATGTATGAAGGATAATGGGGCAATTAAAATTAATTCATTTGTAATTATAAGATATGAGGAATAATATTTTCCAGGCTTCCAGAAATACAATTTTCTTAATTTTGTATCTTTTACTCTTTAATTTGTCAGTATTAGAAACAACGTTTGGGAAATTCAGTAGCCATGTATACGATTGAGGAAGGAGCAAAAATTGTTGAGTTTTATTGTGCTAGTGAAAATTCAATAATTCAAACCCAAAGAAAATTTCGAAATTTTTTTACGACCAGAAGGTGTATTTCTTATCACGAAATCAAGTACGTAATCTAGTCGTTTTCAGTCATCGGGATCTGTTAGTGACTTATCTCGGAGTGGAAGACCGCTTGAAACATCGACTCGTAAACGTGCCACTCAGCTTCAAATGTCCAGAACTTAACTGCGTAGAATAATGAAAAAAAAAATATTGCTGTTTCCGTACAAGATAAAAATGGTACATAAAATGTTGCCGCAATACTATGCAACCCGCTTAAGATTTTGTGCAAAATTGACCGAATTATTAACAAATGATCCTGGTTTTATGAAAAAAATTATAATGACCGATGAAGCGCATTTCCATTTAAGTGGTTGTGTGAATAAGCAACAGTTTGGTGCGGAATATCAGCAGACAAGATCTAAGGCCCGTACTTCTTCCAAGACGAAGATGGCAATGCATTGACTGTAAACGGTGAGCGTTACAGGGCTATGTTAGAAAATTTATTTTCTTTCTTCTCATACTGCAAGGGAAACAATGAATTTACTGCGAACGGTGTTTGGTAACCGTATCGTTTCACGATTTGGAGATGTTAATGGGCCATCACCATCAACCGACTTAACACCACCAGATTTTTGTTTGATTATGTTGTCTTGTACGTATGCGCAACATAAAAATGAAATTATTGCGATTATGATCAACCAGTTTTGGCTTCAGTAATGTACCAAGTAATGCAAAGAGCGGCAGCTTGCGAAGAGGCTGATGGTAGGCATCTAACGGATATTATTTTAAACATTTAATTTTTTTTTAAACTCTTCAAGATTAAAACTATCTTTTGTAATCAAAATTATTCATTTTCATGTGCAGTGACTTATGGCCCATCCTGTACTAAAATTTTCCCCTCCCTTCTCGATTGATCAATTAATGTTTGTATAAATACCGTACCTATATTTTGGTTAAAATGTTAAGTTTTGGAGTACCTAATTGATTACACATTGAGTATTTGGCCGTGGTAAATTAATTAGAAGTAAATAGAAGTTAAAGTTAAATTAATTGTTAAAAGTTTTTTTAAAGTTTTTTAAATTTTTTAATAAAGTAAACAAAAGTTCATGTCTAAGTTTTTTTTTGGGACTTTCTTTTTGTGATATTCTTGGTAAGTATGTCAGTATGGGCCAAATTGGTGAAGGGTCTACTAGCCGTTCCATTAGAAGCGGAAGCGGTTTCCTTTCTGCTGGTAACGCTTCACCGATATAATACTTACTAACTTTGAGGCCTTACGCCAGGATAATCAATTTAGTTAACTTTTTATTTGCTTTACTGGCTATGCTAATTTTAAGATAATTATGTTATGGCATGCTGGTGATGTGAGGAACGAGTCTCGCCAATTTGGGTCCGATGCCCAATCCACCAAGATGAGTTTAACTCTGTTTGACGGCATAGTCTATGCCGTTTCATTTTTTTCTTTATTTTATGTGCAGGTACCTAGGCCGCACGGGGTGTATACACGAGTGATGGCAAAATTCTGAAATTCGGAACACCGTCCAAGACCCATTAGAAAATCATAAACTTACTGGGGACACTCATTTTGGTCTCATTAGTCCACCAATATCTCTGAAGTTCATGCTTCGCGCTTAGAAAATACTTAGAATGACTTTAGGAGGTGCGTAAGGCTCATTACAAAATCGAATTGTTAAATCTGATGGGACACCCTGTTAAACCAATTACAAAGTCTTATAACTCACTAAGAATACTCTTTCTGATCTATAAAGTCCACTAATATCACTGAAGTTCATGCTAAATGCGTAGCAAACACATAGTATGACTTTGGAATATATCAAAGGCCCAATAAAAACCACATTTTTAACTCTCATGAAACACCTTGTCAATCCCATTAGAAAATCATATAACATACAAGGGACACTCCTTTGGGACCTAGCAGTCCTCCAATATCACTGAAGTTCATGCTAAATGTTAAGAAAAAAATAAAAATGACTTTGGAATCTACCTAAGGTCCATTAAGAAATCAGTTTTTTAAATCTCATGGAAAACCTTGTCAGAAGAGTTAGATCAGTGCTGCCCAACCTTATTTTTTACATCTTAATTTCATATTTATATTAGTATTAAAATTTCATCATGGCAAAATTGTCATGGCCTGTCTAAGCCCAAGGCTTCCTAATTTATGAATTTAGCATATGGGTATAAGGTATGCCTTCCTAGGGAGGCGGCCCCTGTTGGGAAACACTGAGTTAGATAATCATGTGACTTGCAAGGTACACTTCTTTTGATCTCGATAGCCCAACAATATCACTGGAGTTCATGCTAAGTGCTTAAAAAATGAGTAGAATGACTTTGGAATGCACCTAATGCTCATTAAAAAACCACATTTTCAAATCTCATGGAACACTTTGCCATACCCATTAAAATTTATATAACTTACTAGGACATTCCTTTTGGTCTCAGTAGTTCTCCAATATCACTGAGTTTCATGCTAAATGCTTATAAAATACTAAGATAAACTTTGCAATGTACCTGAGGTACATTAAAAAAATCAAATTATTAAATATTATGAAACACCTTCTCAAACCCACTAGAAAACCATATAACTTACTAGAGACACTCTTTTGGGACCTATAGCAGTCCACCAATAACATTGAATTTCAAGCTAAATGTCTAGAAAATACTTAGAATGACTTTTAAATGTACCTAATGCCCATAAAAACCCCATTTTTGAATCTCATGGAACACCTTGTCTGATCCATTAGCAAATAACATACGAGGGCCTAGTGAGAAGTCTGGTAAAATTGCAACAGTGGGTGCCACAATCGCAAATTTCAGATGTCATGTGTCAATACCATCCATCACTAGACCAAATTAAAATTTTCAGACAGATCTGTCATTTGCGGTCGTTGCGGTCGTACAAGCACAATTGATGCCGAACGTTCACGACGCCCAAATGAAGTCACCACACCAAAAATGGTTGACAAAATCCATGATATGGTATTGCAAGACCGCATAGTGAAAGTGCGCAAGATAGCTGAGATAGTAGGCATCTCAGATGAACGTGTGCGCAATATATTACACGAACATTTGAATATAAAAAAGCTATCCGCGCGTTGGGTGCCGCGTTTGCTTACAATCGACCAAAACGCACACGTGTGACAACTTCAGAAGCGCAGGTCTGGCGATGTTCAAGCAAAATAAAAAGGAGTTTTTGCATCGTTTCATAACTGTGGATGAAACATGAATCCATTACTATACACCGGAGACCAAAGAACAGTCTAAACAGTTGATTTCTACTGACGAATCTGCGCCGAAGAAGACTATGGCGGTTTTATCGGCCAACAAGGACATGGCCACAGTTTTTTTTAGGATGCACGCGACATGGGGACAAGGGGGCAAGGGGAGAACAGTCAACGGCGAATATTACTGCTACTTATTGTATCGTTTTAAAAAAAAACGACCGCATTTGGCGAAGAAAAAATTCTCTTCAATCAAGACAATGCACGGGTGCACACGTGTGTAGTTGCCATGCCCCCCCCCCCAAAATCCATGAATTACGCTTCGAATTGGTTCCACATCCGCCATATTCTCCAGACTTAGCCCCCTGGGACTATTTCCTGTTTCCGAACTTGAAGAAATTGCTCGGCGGAGATTCGGCTCTAAGAGTAGATCATCAATGCAACAAACGCTTATTTTGAAGGATTGGAGAAATCATATTATTTGGAACCGACCAAATGGCACAGTGGTTAAAGCTTTGGCGTTTGGATCGGGAGGTACCGGGTTCGAATCCCGATAGGGGCAGGATGCAAAGTGAAATTTCATCAACAGATTTCGATCTGTGGTGAAATGTAACACATCCTATGACCCCCTGTCGGTGTGCAAAACTCATGGGCCGACCCATCTTCCATGCTGGTATAGGCTGGCATGGAGCTTGCAATGTGCAGATGGTCTTAAAATCGGTCCTATAGCCGTACGTCCTCGAGTTGGCCGCAAGGCGTAAAGTAAGGACGTTAAAAGCATAACCGCGGAAGAGCAGGGTGAGCCTTGAGCCCCAAAACAGATCGCATAGTTACCAATAAAAAAAAAAAAAAAAAAAAAAAATAAAAAAAAATAAAAAAAAAAAAAATATTATTTGGAAGCGATCGAAAAATTGAAAAAACGTTGGAATTAATCTATCGAGCGACTACGTTGAAACATAAATTTTTTTTTTGGTCGAAAATATTATTCCTTGTTTCATTTTTACCAGACTTTTCACTCCGCTCTCGTAACTTACACGTTCTTCGTTTTTTGGTCTTACTAGTCCCCCAATATTAATGAAGTGTATGCTAAATGCTTAGAAAAAACATTTAGCTGTTATAAAATCATGGTTACCTGGCTACCTGTGACAGTTTTTGATGTATCGGCCAGATACTGAAGAAAACTTATATGGGAGTAAAAATCGAAGGAATTCTCCTGGCCAATCTATAATTAGCCGAAGTCTAATGTTATTATTGTTTGTCATTCAACTCGTGATCACATTAGCTCGTTCTGATAACAATCGATATAATTTGATCCCACTATAGCACATTCAGTGCTACTTGATTAAATACAATTTTAGAACAGAAATTTTTTCTCCGTACTATAATTGGCCGGGCCCCAATATGGCTTTCTACAGATGAATCATCTGGAGTGTACTATTTTGAGTAACAAATCGTTTTATTTTATTTAATGTTCAGTTTTAGCTGCAAACAATTATTAGTCTATGATCAGTATGTTTGGAAGCAATGTACGTTGCTGCTAAGTGTGTTTACTGGGATTATAAGCATTTTCGTCTAATTGGCAAGAAGGCCTGAAATAAAATTAATTCAAAATTATAATGTTCCGTTAATTAAACTTTTTTGGCCAATTTTTTTTAAAACAGATTCCGAAAAATGAAAAGTATATCTTGATAATCCGTTGATCAATAAGTCTTGGCCTGACACATACATGGCATAACTAATGAAAAACTCATCCGATTTTTTTTTGGAAGTACCAAGCTTCAAACGACTTATGTCAAACTTTTATGTAATCTTACTAGTAGGTTACAAGGTACAGATGTTTTAGTAACGCTTCTTGTGTTATATTCAGAACGATGGAAAATCATAAATTTCAGTTGTTGATTTGGGTCACTTTTTCGTGCACTGCTGGCCGTATGTCACAACTAACAGGAACAATGCTGGCCTCCAAGGTGTCAATTGTTGCTGGTTTATCAGCATAAACCAGTGACTTCACGAAGCCTCACAGGAAATAATCGAGAGGTGTCAAATCGCACGACCTTGGAGGCCAATTGACAGGTCCATTTCTCGAAATCAACTTATCGCCGAATTTTTATTTTACGTGGCACGTAGCGCCATCCTGTTGAAACCACAACTCGTCCGGATCAAGGTCATCCATATTTTTAAACAAACAATTATTGATCATGGTGCGGTAACGTTCTCTGTTGACCGTAACGCGATCCTCGGCCTGATTTTCAAAGTAAATTTTAACAATTTCGTAGCGTTGTTCAAGCGTGAGTCTATTCGTGATAATTTGCCAGAGGATACTGAGATCAGATGATTTTCCAGAGTATGTTTTTCATAAAAATTTAATTTTTTGTTTTATTTTTTACAGTTTCTATCTGGCTTAAAAAACACCCATTATAAGAATGTAACAGTGAAATTTATTTTCCTTTTAAGAGACTTTATTGGTATTTATGATAATTTCCTTTGCAGTTATCAATTAATCAATGTTCAGTCTTTTAAAATTGGTTGCATGGTGCATCATTAATCAATTAATTGTAACTCCTTCACATTTTAATGTATCTTGCATCAAACAAATTTTTGCTGCGAATTCTATTAAAAATAATTGCATATTGCGAATATCGACGCAAACTATTTTTTATTTTTTATGGTGGTAGACTTGTTTATAAAAATGATTCAAATTTGCTCAAGTCATATACGTTATTAATTGCATCGCATATCACAATTTTTTTTAAGTGTGATGTCTTTAATCGTAATAAATAGGATTTTTTGCGTCGATATATGAAAATGGATGAAACGTGACACGCTGAACGGACAACCGCCACCAAAAACGCAAATTTCGCCCGGTAATGTTTTGGCCTCCGTATTTTGGGATGCGTAAGGATTTTCATTTGTCGACTATCACAAAGGAGAAATTGCGAAAAACGGCCTCAAATATCTACAATAATGTTCAATAAAAATTTGATAAACCTTGATATAATTAGCGGCCATTGCATTTTAATGTTCAATTAAACTGAATAGTTCTCATAAAATAAATAATTGTTTAAAGTTTTCAGCAATTCCTCCAAAGAATTTGTTTTGGTAAACTTAGCAACAGCAATGGTCAAAACACAATTTACGAAATAATTTTATAAGATTTTTCGAAAGCACGTTGTTTGGTTGCTGTCACCCTAAAGAAACGTGCTTGAATAAAATGTGATAAAATTATAAGTTATTCCTTGGATTTATGGTTGCATCTGCACGTGCAGATGTAAAAGTAATTGAGCAAAATTTAGTCACAGGAGTTTGAGTATTTTAGAAAACCCAGAAACAAATTGATTTCCCTAAAATGCCAACAAAACCCACTTTCCGAAAATATATTTTGTTCATATCATGTCGTTGACGTTTATAGAAAATATATCTATACCACGAGAGGACAATAACGGATCCCATATATTATATATAAAAAAAATTTCAACTTCCTTGACCTATCCTAGCAAAATTATATTTTAAATTTTTTTTATTGTGTGTAGCATTTATATAAAAAATAAAATCTTCTTTTGTGATTTTTTTTTGTTTTTTCCCTATTTGTGCCCGTCTTCCGCAAGTTCATATAAGAAATAAATACTCGGAAGAGAACAAGCAAACCGTCGTCGTATGTACGAAAAAAGGTCGTTTTCAATTGAATTTTTCAATTTTCTGAACAAACACAAAAAAATTATTCACATATACAACTTTTAATATTATTTGTTGCCCAAAGCACATTTTTGTACGTACACATTTTGGTTGGTATATTGTTGCTATTGGTGAACCATTTTAATTAAAAAATGCCAAAATGCTATATATCACAAAAATAAAAAATATTTTAACTATTTCAGGGGAGTTTGAGTACTAAGATAGTAAAAAAAATTAGGATTTTAATATAATTTTAGGGCAAATTTATTAATGTTCGGTGTATTCCGTCCAGCATATAAAACGATAATTAAAATGTTAAATTTGGTTAGTCCGCGTCATTAAAATGAAATTATGGAATCACACTGTTACGAATATTAAGAACGCGGTTTTAATTTATTACCATTTCATACCAAATTTAAATCTTCAAGTCAACATAAAATTCCTTAACGACACAATCTAATATAAAATCCGTACCATACCCCAAAATATTTCTCGAATCAAATATCTCACCACCGCCGCCATCATCAAAAAAATAAAATAAAAATATTTATAAAAAGCAGTTTGATTTGGAATAAATATAATATTTATATTTACTATCTGTGCTGTGAAATGTGAAAATGTTCTCGTTTCCCGGTAAAATTCTTGTCACGTTCCATTTTTCACACGTAATTTAATTCCGTGTGATCCAATTATAATTGTAGACGGATTTTTCGTTTTATGAATCAAAAATTCGGTTTAGCAATTTGCTGGTAAAGCAAAAAAAAAAAAAATTGTATCATGACAGAATATAATGTAGCGGCGTATTAAAATGGGTTTGATTTCTGGAAACCATAGTAACATATAAGAACCAAATCACAGGTATTATTTTATATGATTTCACTAAACTGTCAATAACTCTAGAGGTATGTCTCCTGGTATTTATATTTTTGCTGAAAAATTACATCAAATGAGAAGAGTTATTATTAACACTTTGCAGCACATTCGAATCCGACGTTCAACAAACGTAAGTTTGGGCTACCTATAACAGTGTGCGTGTGAGAATGTTTGTTAAAGAATTTAATTATGTTCAGTTTTAAGCGCAATGTAGGGGCAACTATAAAAATGTATGGTAAAAGAAATTAAAAAGGAATTTTAGTTTTCCAAACACGGGCGTGAAATTTTTAACAAATAACAAATATATCATTGGATTAGTGTTACACTGTCAACTAATTTCCAATAAGAAATTGAGTGAAATTTTTTTGAAAAAACATGCTTTGAAAAAACTTGCTTTGTTCCATAGTTTCAAGTGATAAAAGCTAATAGGCCCATATGCCTTATTATATAACGTCCTTCCGATTTCTGAATTTTTTAATACTCGTAATTATGTATAGCATGAAGATTTGACTGTTCGAGTAGCTTATATTTGGAATAATACTATAAGCGCCACGAGAATTCTTCTAAGACGTCATCAAGAGGTTACAAGGTTACAATAAGTAATAAGAAGTGAAGTATTCCAGACTTTCCATATGTATGTATAAGTATTACACTGTTACTTCAAATTCAAATAGGAAAAAATGAATCCTATTAGAAATTTTAGTACAATCATATAAGTATGAGTTTTTTTAGAAAATGACTCAAACTTCAATTTAAATAAAAAATATATAATATTTGGTAAAATAAAAATTTATAAACAAACTCAACCGTATTGTGTAGAAATTATCGAGATTTTTATTAAAACAGATTAGAACTTTAAAACGATTAAAATAAATATTTTAATAAAACAATGAAACACAAAAGGTTTAAATTCAAACTTCAGTATTTTGATAAAACTTTGTATCAAAAAACCTGAAGTCAAGCATTGTAAACACTGTTGTTTCGATTGTTCGATTATTTTTAAGTCCTAATTGGAATGGAGATCATGCAAAAACTAAAAACCACTTTGAATTTAGGAAATTCTAGGATAATCACACCTACTATAGAAATCCCAATACAATACAAATTGAATTATATCTCAGCAACCTATAATATAGCACTAAGGAGTAAGTTAGTAGCAAAAGTTCCCGTAACTATAGCCAACTGAGAAATCTACCTTAAACCACAGGTGCTGAGAAATGGCCTCATAATACCAGAAAATTATTGACAATTTCGCCTATGTAGAAGTAATAAACTATGGACCTCAACAGAAACAGTTTGCTATAGACCAACCTATCGAGTACGAACGGAGTGGTCGAATTTGTCTTAATCCAGAATAGGCCCAATTCATCTTCAATGCATATTCAATTCATATTCAAATCATATTCAATTCATATTCATTTATTTATTGCACCCAGCGTGTAAATCTGTATAGATACTAATTTCAACTTCATTGGGGCATCGTTACTGCGCTTATCTTTATCCACCGCATAGAAATGGTAGATTTAACAACACTCATTGAACTGATTAGTTCTGAGCATACCGTTAAGTCATTAAATTATGCACACATTCGACTTTCTCCCGAAAACCAACTAAACCAAAAATATGAGCCAGTTATTTAATTACATCGTGATTAAATTTTAATTTTATTTATTTATAAAATTAAATCACCAAGACCAACAATAAATAAATACCCAAAAGCTATTATTAACCATAAAATAATTGCATATTGTTCATAATTTGTATGTGGTCAGTAAATTTTATTAGTTGTATAAGTGACCGTATTATTGTTTAACGCATAGTCTTTTGTTTTTGGTGAACTGATTCTTAATTTTCCGCAACAAAACATAATTAATAAAACATCAACATCATAACTATACATTTTTCTTACTAATTATTGAACCAAAAAATTTGTGTTAATTATAAAATATTGCACATTGTTATAAGTAGAGTAACTGCTTGAATTCGAACTGACCTTCTGTAGTACAATAATTATGTCCGCACAAAGCCAGAGATCGCATGATCCTAAACCATAATTTCTGTTCATAGAGCAAAGCTAATTTAAATCGGAAGTTAAAATTTAATTACGTTTTACGTCTCGTGACGTTTCTTTTTTTAAGATCGCCGTATTAAATTTAAGTGAAATTTGTTGTATCCAAGAACAGAAAAAACTAGTAGCTGATTCAGAAATAGGAACCGGAAAATACGTGAAAAATTTATTGGAAAACATAACATCCAACTACACGTTACAACACCATATAATTCCACGAGAAATTCTCCTGTCGAGAGGCTACACTCAACACTCAAAGAAGAACGTGAAAAACGAATCAATGAAATTGAAAATCCTATCTCTCAAATAACTAATGAATCATCAAACGGCGAATAAACGAATACATTAAATAGTCAAAAGACAATAATTCAATATAAGCTTGATAATCTAAAACGGCTATTTAAGGAATTGTTACCAAAAAAGGCTAAAATGGTCTTCTAAACGGTTTAGGGACGCTCGCCAACGATTTGACAGGAAACCTTGACAACCACGATCTTGTAGATATACAAAAAGCGATCGACGAAGTCAACAAAAAATGAAGATATACTCAACGATCAAATAAATAAACAAATTTTTATAACCGACCAACTAATCAGAAGGATGCAAGACATTCAAGACTTTGTCAATACAACACTAACTCGACTATAATTTGAAAACAGAAAAATAAACAACAAAGCTGACAAGGTGTAAAATAATTTACAACACGTACTATTGCAAAGAAACAATAATGGAACCCTAAGAAGAAATAGATTACTTCAACTATGGGAAGCTATACATTCAACACAAGTTAACAAGTATAACATACAACTCCAACTGTAAACAGCCAACAAATAGAACTATCAATCAACTTTAATCGAATTCTCAAATTGCACAATATCAATAAAAAAAATCAGGAAATTTCCACATTGGAAAACGAATTCATAAGCCAGCTAGATATCGAATTACCATACAACGATGTATTCATCAACCATACATCTCCCGAAATTAATCTCCACATCATACACAACAAAACCATAGCAAACATGTAACGAATGAATTTATTACACGAACATGTTGAACTACACACGGTTAAAAATGAAAGAATAAAAATTAGTTTTAGCCCAAGTATAAAATTATTTTGAATAAATTTTATTAAGTTTGGAACATAAAATACATTATTTTCGTAAACCTAAACATTATTCTCGCTTATTAAATGGTTTTTATTCTTATTTTGTTTAATGTTTATCCTTTTCTTTAAAACAAATTTTAGTCTTTCGTGTTATTCTTTGCATAAATAAAAATTTGTCCTTTTAATGATAATAATGTTTATCTATATTTAAACCATTAAATATTTTAAATATTAGCAAAATCAATGGATTTTAACTAACTGGTTCATTTTACTCCAAATTGAATAAAAATTATAAAATAATTTAAGCTTAAAATTATAAATAATCAATTTATCAATTTATTTATATTTATTATTATCTACCATTTTTAGTAAACAAAGAATAATATGCTAATTTTAATCTTACTATTAAATTCTAAGGGCATCACAACTTATTTGCTTGACAATATCGATCACATGATAAAAGTATATCAGTTTATCGGAACTGAATCGCATGCTGTATAAGATAGCGGAAATTTCTCAGCGGAAAATAAGAGATTTCGCTACTCGCCGCAAGTGGCAGCACGATCACAAAAGAGAATTTAATTTTCCCCAAATTTTCCTTGTAGTCTCAGTATGACCTAAGCTATTAGAAAAACAATCGAAAGTATTGGTTACTACTGGAAGTTTTTGAGATATTGGCCAAAAACTGAAAATAACTTATATGGCCGCAGAAAATCAAAAAATTATAGTGAAAATTCTAATCCATCAATTTTCCCCAAATTTTCCTCGTAGGCTCAGTATGACCTAAGCTATTAGAAAAATAATCGAAAGTATTGGTTACTAGTAGAAGTTTTTGAGATATTGGCCAAAAACTGAAAATAACTTATATGGCCGCAGAAAATCAAAAAAATATAGTGAAAAATCTAATCCATCAATTTTCCCCAAATTTTCCTCGTAGTCTCAGTATGACTTAAGCTATTAGAAAAACAATCGAAAGTATTGGTTACTAGTGGAAGTTTTTGAGATATTGGCCAAAAACTGAAAATAACTTATATGGCCGCAGAAAATCAAAAAATTATAGTGAAAATTCTAATCCATCAATTTTCCCCAAATTTTCCTCGTAGGCTCAGTATGACCTAAGCTATTATAAAAACAATCGAAAGTATTGGTTACTAGTGGAAGTTTTTGAGATATTGGCCAAAAACTGTTAATAAATTGATAAAAAAAATTAAATTTTCAAAAGGATTGGTTATGAAATGGCCTAGTTTAGTCCAGCATGAACAGATCCTAGAATTTTTTCCTAAGTTTTGGACCCCTGATCAATACTTTTATCCAAATTTCATCGTCATTCTTTTAGTATGGCGGAAAGACGGAATATTGTTAAATTTCAAGATTTCATTTACCGAGTTCCTTTACTTCGGAGATCAATCAATTTGTCATTTTAAGCATCACTTTTAATATTTTATTCCGCTGGGATGTTTTATTTAGTGAAAAAAGAGATACAAAATGAATAATAAATTTCCGCTGGTAATTATATAACAAATTAAATTCTCTTTTGTGATCGTGCTGCCACTTGCGGCGAGTAGCGAAATCTCTTATTTTCCGCTGAGAAATTTCCGCTATCTTATACAGCATCTGAATCGCGATATATTGTGCTTTATTCTGTCTAGGGGCCCTATTCTTGAAATCGGTGGAAATTTCCGCATTCGGAATATAATTTGCTTTAAAATTCTTTATATTATGCGAATTTTGCGCCTGCTACTTTAATCAGTTTTTCAAATTTATTTTCAAGTTTTCTATTATTAGCGAAAAATTCCGAGTGGGTAAATCGATTCGGAATTATTGCCTTAGCAGGGAAATAAATAATAGAAAATTTGCAAACAAATTTAAAAAATGACAAAGTAGTCGGCGAAAAATTTGAATAACTAAAAGAATTTTAAAGCAAATTATATTCCGAATGCGGAAATTTCCACCGATTTCATGAATAGGGCCCCAGGTCATATACAGCTTTCTCTCAACTACAATTATTTTTTGCCTCTCAACAAAAATATTTAAGATTAATTTTTTTCATACATAAACTGCCCAGAGATCATTACGGTAATCTCAAAAAATTTAGCGGGTGGTTTTCTAAATAAGACGTCTCGAGTAGAACAAATGGAATTATAAATACAGATAAAATTTGTTGATATTGCACGAGTATAACACGTATGCCGTAACTTTTGACATCCAGTTTAAAACTAATCCATTTCAAGTTTAATTTTCTAGATAATCAAAGTAACAAAACGGCTAGGAGAATGCAATTATGAGGTGAGAACATAATATCGTAAACTATACAACATACAACAGGTTCAGCCTACTTTCAACAGCTTGCTGTCTCCGCTCAAATTGATATCACTGTGATATGATTTTGCAGAAAGAGCCGTTTTGTATAGATAAAACATTTTGTCCACATATAGTATAAAACATTAAGAAATTTAAACTTATGAACCAAACTCAAAAATTAAAGATATATCACGAGTGTTAATGAGAAACAGATAATTTTCGAACGTTTCGGGCGTATAATATATTCATTGTTACGATGGGTAATCTTAGCGACTGAGTGTTTAAAACATAATACAAGTTTTAGTCAACACAACATAAATTGTCGCGCACGTGCCGGAGGCTTTCCGTATTATTTTAGTCCTATAACGGAAATGTGGGATGATCACATGTGCAATTAATAGACGTTAATTGGAGTTGCGGCACAACTTGATTATTTTCTCAATTTTATGGTCTATTTTCCCCAATCATGTTCTTAAAGAGTTAACCCTTATGATAAAACGACTGATAATAACTGATACCCATACCTATTTAACTTAAAATTGAAGAGGAAAACATATTTAATCCTTTTTAGTATAAAATTTTTTTGTCATTTTTATTCAGTTTTGCATAAAAATCTTAACAATCCATTTAGCTTTAAAAACATAAATTATTATGCTTTGCAGTACAGAAAACTTGTAAAATTTAAAACTTTATGTCTTTATCTTTTCTATAACTTTTGAGGGGAAGCAAGGGATAGCAATCTTTTTGGTAAAAATATTTTGATTTAGTTTTAGTAATTTCGACTTAAAAATTTAGTTACCATTTGCCGATAATTTGAAAAGGTTCTGCTGTGAATTAAGTGGTAAGGTTGCGTTTCTACACACTCTATGTAATTTTTGATTATACGAGTAATTAGCGTCACTTATTTTTAAACATTTATTTGCTCTTACAAAAACACTACAGGAACATGAATGGAATTGGATTTTATTTGAAAATGTACGGGCAAATAAATATCGGCTTGATATTCCACCCAACATTTAGGAACATGCTCGGATTTTCATGAACCCGAAGATTATGATATGCGGATAGGATATAATCTATGTAATTTTCATAAACTATTGTATATATACATTGTCAATATTTTAAATAAAAATTTATGTTTTATTATCAAAATTTCTACTTTTTTTTACTCAAATTTCACGTAAAAACGTTGAATTTGGTTTGTAAAACGCATACAATTTTCCCTAAATTGTACAAAATTTGGTAATGATTAGTATTTATTTTAATCTTTTAATAAGATAAATATTATTCTTTGTGACTTATTTTTTATACGCCAAGAAGGGCAAATTTAGTAATTTTCAAAGAGCAAACTCTATTTTATATTTGAGTGCTTTTTACATTACACTCGACCGAAGAATAAAAATTTTTATTGTCCGATAGATGAATTTTAATCCTTTGGACAAAAATAAAATTTGTTAAAATTAGGACAAAATTATTTCTATTTTGAAAGTATAAATTTAGTATATAATTTTAAACCTTATAAAAGGATGGACGTAAAGTTATTCCGCAGAAGGATAGGAAAAGAATGGATTTCATGCTTTTATTTTCAACCGTGCACACATCATCAGGTCATACGAGCATCTCATTGATATTCATAATAATTATTATCTTCCTCACAGCTATATTTTGTAGTAGGAAATTTAAGAAATGTTTCACAACCACTCCAGGATCACTATTGCAGCATGCCGTTATCCTTAGAGGGGAGGAGTTACATATCTGTAACGAACCTATAATGCAACATGAGCAGCACCTATATTCTAGCTGACGATGCCAAATCAACTTAAAGTATATGATGTCGCTTTGCAGATAGATCAGGTCAATAACATCAGAATTATATAACTGGCTGGCACAACCAAATGGATGCAACAAAATATCGCATGACGCTGTGTCTTTCAACTCTTGCATCTTACATGGAAATTTCCATGAATAATAACATGACACGCATTCCATCTATTTTATTTTGCAACACTATGCAATAGTATGTTTACAGTAAAATCATAGTTTTAAGATTATTATTATTTTTCACAATCACCAGAGGCGATTACGATCGTAATAAACACAACTAAGACCCTCTGTACAGGTTGACATGGAGCAATGTGTAGGTGGTATACTGTAATTGTGTGAAAGGGTGGTGTGTGCGTGAATGAAAAGGGGGATTATTAATTGACCTTCAAAGGACATTAAAACCACTGGACAATTAATATTTTCTTTTTAATAAACAAAAAAAATTAACATTGTAAATCACCTATACTAAAATAATTTAATACAAAAGAAACATTACGGGTAGTCCTACCTAACCAGTAAAATTTTTATTAATCAATCACTACACCATAATTAATTTAAACAATAAGATTATTTTTATAGATATGAATATTTTTGATAATTATTTTATGTTTTATCCAATAAGGCGGTTACGAATGAAATAACTAAAGCATAATTTTGAGGAGTTAATTCTTTAATTCATCAAGTTTATAGGATTTTTCATAAAGACGGCAAATCATATGTTTTATTGCAACCTTCTTGTGGCCTACTAAATTTCCTTCACCCCTTTACCCCTCCCTGTTATACATACTAATTATTGCAAATAAGCAAATTCATTTTTTTTTGTTAACGACACTCAATATTACCCACTTATCAATAGAACATCGATAGAATCGAGAATGTGGCCCATTATGTCCGTTGTGATATATTCTATAATATCTCAACTTGAAATATCCCATACCACTGGGTGGACGAAACAAATTCAAATGTTAATGCGAGTATCGCCGTAAATCTTTCTGCCAGTGCCAAGTTAATGTTTTTTACGACATGCCATATTCTTATGTGTGTACAACAATATATACATATGTGGTGTTGTGTAGCATAATTTTATTGTTGTATTATGTTGTTTTAAATTTTTTTTTTTACTTCATACTTGCAATAAAAAGTAGGAAGTTATATAAATCAGTCATGTAAATGACAAATCAATGTCAGACGAGTTCTTTATTTTAGGTGTGTGTAATAAAAATGTTGGTATCTGCATGAATTCTTTTTATTTTTCTACTCAAAAGTTAAAACCTTTTACTTATATATTCATAAAAAACGTCAGAAACATGTTACATTTCTTGTTATATTTCTTTTTAAATTAAAGGAAAAAAAATCAAAAAAATAAATAAATAAAATGAATCTAGAAATATAAAATTAAATCCTGTTTCATCCATAATGGTTGCTTGATTATGTCTGACGGTAAGTCTGACATATTTCGCACATAAATTTTTATGTAACTGTGCGGTAGTCTTCTCATTTATACCACCATATAGTTTATTTCTTGTTGTTGTTGCGCCTTCTTCTATTTATTCTTGAGAAACAACAAAAAAATCCGTCTTATAGATATTACATAATATAATATATCTCTATATACCATACCGCACACAACAGGAATAATGCGCATCTTCCGAATATCATTTTCATTGTGGGTAGGTGGGTGGTGAGAGCTCCCAGAGACATCACAAAAAAATAAAATAGAAAATCAACGGAATAATCAAGCACCGAAAGTACCGTCTACCGTGTAGAAAGTGAAAACGAATTACGTTTAACAATCTCGAGTAAACTAATGAAGATTAACTGATATATGTTGGGGGTGATTTGATTGTTGTGTATATATTTTATTTGATTGTTATTCTACATTCCATAAATTCTCGATTTTTCATTCGCCTCGTCGGAATCTTGGCAAAATGTAGAAAAAAATTCACACACACACACACACACAAAGAAGAAAACAGCTTTGAATAAAGTGAAAAATTAAATCTCGTATTGAAAATCTGAATGACTGTTAAAAGGAGAACCAAAAAAAAAAAAGAACAACAACGCACAGTTGGTAACAATAAGAATGTCAAAAATGGCATTTTCTTCTGGCATTAGATTGAATTGGAAAACGGTCGTTATTTTTGTTTTTCTTATACATATTATAATATACTTGAGTTGTTTTTGCTTCCTATGCTTTGTGCTCGATATAGAAAAATTACTGTAAATAATTTTCATTTAAAGCTCGTTTCTATTGTAAGTCCATTACAACAAATATACTAAAAGCTAGATGAAAATATGTATATCACGACTTAAAAGCAAAAAAAAAACTGTTGAATAAAGTTGGACAGCTATTATAGTTATATTTTGCTATTATAGCTTTTCTATTTAGATAAATTGAGATATAGTGATTTTGTTGTTTTCCTTTTATTTGCCCCACGATTAAACGAGCTTTTAATGGATAACTTTATTGGCGACATCAAACTTTACAATTATAGTACATTAGTCATTCAATTTTTTTTTTTAACAGAATAATTGAATTGGAAATATTCATTTTGTCCGTGATAACACATTTTAAAAAGAAATATGGATACTTCTTTGTTGTTGTTTGGCGATATTGAAATTGTTTAGGTCAAATTGAAATGCTACACGATTTTTCAATTCCGTTTACAAAAGAACCGAAAATGGAAACAAAAAAATATGTGGGGCTCATTGTTAAAATGTCTATATTTTTTTGGAAATAAGCGCCCATTTTAAAATTGATTGTAATGTGTTTTGAAGGGGGCACATTAAATGGATTTTTAATAGAATGTGGGCCAATTGATATAATATCGTTATAATATTTTATTTTATTAATTGTCATCATTTATATTGTGTGTGCCAACTACCAATGGTACAATGAGGCTTGACAAATTCAGTTTGTCCTGAAAAAATTTCGTAAGTGATAGTGTGGATAGGTATCAAGTCCGCTAAGTTTCAAATATAACACAAAGTAAAAACTAAATATCCGCCTCATATATATTGTAAGCAGGAGGGAAGGCAAAATGTATATTCGGATGAACTGAATTATTTGAAGTAGTTACTGTACCTGAAGGAAATTTTCTTTTAAGGCGCCGATATCTAGGCCTCCATAATATTTCCCGAGCTAATGTGATGTGACGTTGTTCTAACTTTGTCTGATATTTCTTGCTGTGCTGCTTTATTGTATCTGATTGATATATTGAGATCACGATTACACAATTTATTTTAACACTTTGGAAATTCATTGTAGGCGTTTTGTTTCGATGTGTTTCTTCCATGTCAATTTTCTATCTAGATGTAGACCTAAATATTTAATGGTTTCGCATTGGAGTAGTTGATTTTATTTAACATCACCGGATGCTAAGTTTGTTTATATGGAGAGTGAACGTAATGAGTGAAAATTTCTGCTCGTTTGCCTTTATTTTCCATTTAAAACGCCTCCTAGCTATTTCCGCCTAGCTAGTAATGCTGTTTTATCTGCAAATGACACTTTGAAATAGGAAGGTCCCCTATATAAAGTAAATACCACACTGTGCCCAATACACTTCCTTGTGGAATCCCTGATGCGCATGTTTAATTTAAATTGGAAGATGTGCTATTATATTTCACCAAGAATTTACGGCTTAGAAAGTAAATTTTTATTATTTTTAGTCAATACTACTCTGGGGCCGAAGTACTCCCTGCTCGTTCGCGGTTCATTTGCCCGTCTTACATGGAAGATGGGTCGGCCCATGAGTTTTGCACGCCGATAGGGGGTCGTAGTTGTGTTCCTGCCTTAATCGGGATTCAACCCCGGTACCTCTCGATCCAAACGCCAAAGCTTTAATTACTGGGCCATGTGGTCGGTAATAATTTTTGATGATCGCATGATAGTTCGGTTGGTAGCTGTGCGATACCTTTAAGAATAAGTCCTTTATGAGTTTCTTTATCGAAAGCTTGAGCGCTGTCTAAAAATGCAGTTGAGCTGTACTTCTTTTGTTGAGTTTCTAAATTTGATACGATCTTATGTACCTGTTCTATGGTTCCATGATCTTCTCTAAATCCAAACTGGTGATTCAGTATAATACTTAAATCTTAATTAAGTTTTATAAGAAATATTTTTTTCAACGAGTTTTGACAGAGTTGGCAGTAAACTGATTAGACGATACGAGTCTACTTCTGTTTCACCTTTACCAGAACCAAAAATAAAGTTTTGATAAATGATCTACGGAATTGTCTAAGTTTCTGGAAAATATCCAGTTTTCATTACAGCGTTGAAAATATGTGTTATAATTCGATACATAAAGGGTCTTTCAAAGGTGCACCTGGCTGACACACCTAGAAAATACTTAGATTTTTTCTGGTGTTTTTTATATTTTGTAAAAATATGGCATTTAACAATTATATGCCACGGGCACGTCTACAAGCTTCTACACGAAAATGAAAATTTTTAAAAGAACTTGCCCACACGTTACCGCACTAAGTTCATCAATTTCGGTCCGAATGTTGTTTTTCAGCTATGCAATTGTAATTGGTTTATTCACATAAACTTTGCTTTTCAAGAAACCCCAAAGAAAATAATCTAATGGCATTAAATCGCAGGATCTAGGTGGCCAGTTTATGTCATCATTACGTGAAATTAATCGACCTGGAAACTTAGACCGCATTAGGTGGATGTTTGTGTGACTAAGCATGCAAATACAAATCCTTACGTATAAGATTCGCCAAACAGTCGATGGATGAATGCCTAATTCCTGAGAACGTCGTGATATCGATGTTGAAGGTTCTCACTAGAACGTTCACTTTTTGGTCTGTCACACCTTTTTCGATCCTCAACAGAAATAGTCTCTTCAAATTTTTTCACTAACCTTTGAATTGTTGACCCATTTGGACGATTATTTACACCGCAAAAATCACGAATTTAATAAGTTTGAATAACTTTGATGTGATGCTTTCTTAGTAATTATTTACTAGTGACATCTAGGTGTGACTTTTGGAAGACCCTTTATATTGGGAAGCTCTACAAGTATTTTCCCACTAATTAGATCACGACCAGATGCCTTTTTGGAGTTTATATGCTCGCTAATAACTGTCTTTACTTCCAACGATTTATAGTTGAAATTCTGAAGCTCGACTTCTTCAGGCAGCAATCCCGAGTGTCTATTATTCTCGTTCGGAGTAAATAGTTTAACTAAATGTTGAGCGAATATATTTGCTTTCGCAATAGGGAATTACCCCTTCTCCGGAAATTACTCCTACGACAATACCCCGGGGAAGGGCAAACATTACCCGCCCTCAGCTATTATTTAATAACTTATTTCAAAGATTTATATACTTCCCTCCTCACCCCTTCCATCGGATGTTCTCCCTCCTCCCCTCGGACATTACTCCAAGCCATTACCCCTCCATTCATTACCCCTCGGTATCTTTCCCTCCGTTATTTCCCCTATTTTTACTCGCGCCTCAACGAAGATATCGAATTCGAACATTCCGGGAAGTTTAGGACCAAGTGTATGCATACCAGATTATATAAAACCACGATTTCAAATAATGGGAAAAATTAGATGAAAAATGAATAAAAAATTTATTACCATTATGTAGCCAAACTCCACTAGAAACATGATGATTGACAGTCAAATCGAAAAAATTCACAACATGAAAAAATTTACAAAAAATTTGCTGATTATCAGCAATTTCGAGTTCAGCTCGAAAAGCTATATCTAAAACTATAATAACCTACTATATGACGCAAATTATTGTAAACCTGCGTGCTATATCTCTATAAATTCAAATTATCTGACATGCGTCGGTTCGATAGTCCATTTTAAAAAAAAATCAGTGATGTTCCAGGAAATTCACATAAATACGTTATTTAACCTAGTCATGCAATGGTCCCTCCTCCTCGAATAGTAAGCCTTTTCATGATATTTTAACTAGGAGCTGAGATATGATTATTCTCATCAAGTGATGCGCCAACATCGAAAAAAACTCGAATAATATATTTTCTCACACAAATGGGTATTCAAATTCGCATGGGTCGGTGGATGAACGCCCATATACATTTGCCTAACGGGGCGCTATTTTATATACAGTGAAGTGACCACGACCCAGTTTATTCGTAGACTGCCTGACGTGGCTTAGCTAATCGCACAATTAATCAAGAACGATACGATCGTATACGATACAAGACGATTACGGGTGGCCTAAGGAGGCGATTCGTTTATTTTAGTATCGGTAATTGTTGGATGCTGCAAACCAGTTTTATAAGGCTGCCAGTCGTGGCCTATCACTTCGCAGCTACATTTACGGTTCGCTAATTTATCTACGATATTTCGGTGGGAAAACACCGCAACGATTACGGGTGGCCGACACGCGGCTACTTAATATTTTTCGGTGGGAAGACACTGCAACATTAAAGAGTGGCCTGACGTGGCTCACCCCAAATAACTAAACAACAATATCCGGCAACGGGGTAGTCAACAAGGATGCTACAACCCAAAGGGTGACCAAACGTGATCAGGCACATCAAGAACTAAATTTTGATTTTACTAAATTAATTTAAATTAAATTCGGGTGGTGCATGTTCGGAATCCATATCGGTCTTAAGCTTATCTTAGATTTCTTACTTTTGATTCTATTTTTCATTTTTCACCTGTTTTTCTTTTATATTATTTCCGAAATACAGACTTCAAGACGGGTTGTGCGGCGTATTGTGTTTTACTCGAAGAGGGGCCACTTACTGTTTGGAAGTCGAATACCTTTCGTATTTCTTGTTTATCCTTTAACAATACAAATATATTTTGTTCGTGGAGCCAGAAAAATAAAACAGAACCGCGATTTCTAGTATTTGGATTAATTTTCGGTTCCCGTGTGTGTGATCATACCCTTTTCGAATTATTGGTAATTAAATGAATTACTAATTTTTTCGGTTTGTTATCGTGTGAGGTGAATTTCGCTTCGTGTCAATGTTCCACTTTTTCAGGTTGGGTTCATTACTCCCATTCATTCCTTGACAACCGTAAAATCTACTGGATCGCTGTGGCACTCCGGCAATTTGTTAAGCTGTCGGAGTGTGTAATGTGAGAGATCTTATAGAGGTCTCTCCGGGTGAGAAGAGGCTTAGTCGGTTGCGGAGATGTTCCTACCCTCCAATGCTACTTCGTTGTGGCTGGGAATCGGCTTCTGGCGGTGACGTCAGGGGTCGATGGGTCATTCAGGGGGTCTCGCCAGCAGACTTTGTACTTATCATTTGGGTAGATCCGGTCATTCCTGAATGGGTACACTCAGTTCATTATTATCTTTTATTTTCTCTTTCCTCAAGTGTCGATCAAAAAATTCCGGTATCTTTATAATTTTAATTTTCTTTCTTTTAATTTTCATTTTTCTGCGTTTGATCCAAGCATGACATCATGAACCCTACGCCTACGCCCCTGAACTTTAGTCGGAGCTACATACAACCGCGTAGACCTACCGTGTCTGTTAATGGAACTTTCCGTGTTTTGTTACAAAGGCTCCCAATTTGGAACTCTTGTCTGAAATGTCTTTCCCATACAATGTTGGTTCAATGCTGCCATAAATTCAAAATTTTCTAATGAATGTCTTAAAGTATAACATTTGACATGTACATCTATTGGCAGTCTTGAAGAATGAGCTGGTTTTAATAATTAGTTCATCAACGATGCGTATTAATTCGGGTCCTCGAAATAGCGCAACAAACAAAACATATGACTTTATGCAAACAATTTACGCCAAATGTGATTAAAGCAACTGTTATAGTACATTAGTAAGGGAGAAGATGTACTGATTCCGCGAATTTTAATAATTCTCAACTATTTGCCCTTCGAATTAAGGGATTACATCAGCGATTACAGTTTCTGATGCACCTCCCTCGTAATAACGATCAAAAAAGCCAAAATTGAATTTTTTCAACAAATATTGTTTACCTAAATGTTTTAAAACTGCACCCCATTCCTGCTGCTTTAAATTTTTGTTAAATATGAAACCCTAAATTCTATATAACTTAACCAACTCACCTAAAATACATTAACGAAACTAATGCATGTAACAGCATATTTACTAAATGATAACCACCCGGTTCTAAATTATGAAATAAATAATTCCATCGAAATGTCAGCACACAAAGTGGTCTATATGATTTGTGACTCTGCTCCTGTAAAAGTACAAAATACAAAAAATTATTAGTAATGAAAAACTTTTTCGTATAAAACCTGGAATAAAAATAAAGCACATATTTTATAATAAATTAATAATGATAATAATATAAGCTTTTACACACACATACGAGTACATCCATATCCATACCGACATAATTCATATGACGTACTTGCGTACAAATTTTAGAGGGTGGAAAAAGTTTGGAATAACAACGAAAAAATAATAATTTTTGCTCTCGTTTTATTTAAATTTGAAAACTTGGTTATTGAAATCGTTGCTTCTTATATAATTGACAATATTTTCTCATCTTCACTCGAAAATATGTATACGAGTTATTTAACTTATAAATTCAAATAAAATATAATGACACTTTATTATATTTGCCTGAGACGGGGGTGGTACATTTAACTTTGGGATAATTTAATTTATTTATTTATGTGATGTTTCATTATTGTACTTGACAGTTTCAGCTTGTTAATGAGATCCCATACGCAAGTAAAATTTGCGTTATTCCATGCTTAAGGGTGTAATAAGAATTTCAAACGAGATTTTTCAAAACATTTTGAGAAACGTCCAATACAGGTTTCTTTATTAAACGTTAGCCCACATCACAAAAATGCTTTGTTTAAATTGCCTGACATTTTTAATCCACCATTAAAAGGACAATAAGAATGATTTTTTCCACGAAACAAAACTTCAAATAAATTTCCCTTATTTCAGATTTCGGAGAAATGACAATTCTTCGATATTCTTTCTACAAAGCATTACGAGAATTTGATGAAATGAACCTAAAAATTGCTGTTGAAATCTGTTCATTGCAGAATGAATCATCATTGGCACGAGCCAAATCAAACGCATTTCCTACAAGATTAAATTAGTTGTGAAACTGTTTGTTTCAGGGTACGTGAATAAAAAACTACACCTACTTAAAAGCAAATGCCTGGAAAATATAGATACACCTCTTGTGAATATGAAGGCGAACAAAATATTTACTCTTAATAAATATAAAATTACAGTAAACGCTCGATTTAACGGACTAATTGGGGGTGTCCGTGTAATCCGAATGTCCGTTAAATCCGAATATTAATTTAATCGATTCGATCGAATTTAATCTGGGAAAGTCAGGCATTTCTTAGCCGATTATATTGGTATTGTTTATACTGGATAGAAAGGGGATTCTTAATTGATTTTGGGAAGAAGTTCTGGAATATGGCCACCTTGGACAGAACTCAGCCATTTCTTAACCAATTATGATCGGATTGGGTATCTTGGATAGAAATGGAATTCTTAATTGATTTTTGGAAGGAATTCTGAAATACGGCCACTAGGGACAGAACCCGATCAATTCTTAACCGATTATGAAGGGATTGGGTATGCTAGATGGAAATGGGATTCATAATTGATTTTGGGATGAAGTTCTGAAATATGGTCATCTGGGACGGAACTCAGCCACTTTTTGGAAATGGGATTCTTAAATGATTTTTGGAAGAAGTTCTAGAATTGGACTACCTGGAACGGAACGCGACCAATTCTCACCCGACTATGATGGGATTTTGTTTGTTGGATGGAACTGAGATTCATAAACAGGTTTTGGAAGAAGTTCTGAAATATGGCCATCTAGGACGGAACTTAGGCATTTCTTAGCCGGTAATGATGGGATTGGGTATGCTTGATGGAAAATTTGATTTTAAATGTTTTTTGGAAGAAGTTTTGGAATATGACAAACTAGGACAGAAATTGAGAAAAGAGATTACTAAATAATTTTTGGAAAAAGATCTGGAATATGGCCATATGAGTTAAGTTCTTGTATTGCAAGTACCTCAAAGGTGTACATTTTCGATTGGTTCGAAATGTTTTGAAGATTACATGGACTTAGAGGCATCATATTCCATGTTCCCGTGAACAGTTATCGAGATCGTTGTTGATAAGAGTACTATAAATTTATCGAAGCCTTTTGCGTAGGGTTCATAACGTAATTTTATGTGAGAGTATATAGTTGGCCCGCCGCTCAACCTACCAATTCCATGAGTGGAGGGTGTTCGAGTGGTTACGTACTGGTGATAGATGTTCTTGGAAACTTGTAAGCAATACGAGCCGCTTGCTTCAAGAAAAATGCCTGCTTAATACCGAGTTTCGTGGCCATATTCCAGAATTTCTTAAAAAATCATTTAAGAATCCCATTTCCATCCAACATACTCAATCCGATCATAATCGGTTAAGAAATGGCTGAGTTCCGCCACAGGTGGCCATATTCCAGAACTTCTTCCAAAAATCATTTAAGAATCCCATTTCCATCCAACATACCCAATCCAATCACAATCGGTTAAGAAATGGCTGAGCTCCGTCCCAGGTGGCCATATTCCAGAACTTTCCAGAACTCCCAAAATCAATTAAAAATACAATTTCCATCTAGCATACCACATCCCATCATAATCGGTTACGAATTGATCGAGTTCCGTCCCAAGTGGCCATATTTCAGAACTTCTTCCCAAAATCAATTAAGAATCCCGTTTCCATCCAACATACTCAATCCCATCATAATAGGTTAAGAAATGGCTGAGTTCCGTCCCAGGTGGCCATATTTCAGAATTCCTTCCCAAAATCATTTAAGAATCTCATTTTCATCCAACATACCCAATCCGATCATAATCAACTAAAAATTGATCGAGTTCCGTCGGAGACGGCCACATTCCAGAATTTATTTCCAAAATCAATTAAGAATCCCATTTCCATCCAGCATAAGCAATTTGATCATATTCGGTTAAAAAATGGCTGAGTTCCGTCCCAGGTGGTCACATTTCAGAATTTATTCCAAACATCATTTAAGAATCCCATTTCCATCCAACATATCCAATGCCATCATAATTGGTAACCGAAAAATGGAAAATAAAAAATTGTCCGTTAAATCGAGTGTCCGTTAAATCGAGGTCCGTTAAATCGAGCGTTTACTGTACTTAAATTTTTTGCGTAAAATTAATTGCAATATTGAATTTGGCAACAAAAACATTTTTAATTCCCATTCATGTAATTTTTTTCGCAATCACTAGTGAAGACTAGTGAATTCCCATTCAGTTCTTTCCCACGAAACATAATTGTTTGTCATGTTTCCATTTTCAAAAACGGAAGAAAATGGGGTAGTTTTCATTGTCATATAGTTCATGTACCATGGTCGGTAACACACCTCGGTACCTGAATCCGTAACGTGAAAAACGCTAGTTACCCAGATTAAGTTGAGTAACTTTTTTGTATAAAAGGTTTTTGCATTATGAAATGGCGCTAGTCAAATGTTACTGGAATTATTTATGAGGAAAATGTGAACTGCGATGAGAATATAAGGAATACTAGGAATAAGTGGACTGAAATAGGTTGTTACTACATCAGTCCACTAAATTTTCACGATGTGAACTACCTCATTGAACTAAGGATGTGAACAAGAGCAGGGCTTTAATACTATTTCTGTAAACACAACGATTCGACAGTTATTTAACAGTGAATCTATTCTACATAATGTCAAATATCCAGAATTTATTTAAACTTTCGTACTTAGAATAAAAATTATTTGAATTATTAAATGACAGCAGCTTACGATGCGGTTTTTGTTAATGTCAAATGTCAATCGAAGTCGATCAAGCAGATGATAACATAGCACGGAGTCGATCAAGCAGTTGATAATACAGCACGCATAAAATAGAGCAATAACATTACTCGTTAAATGCCAGTCAAATCGTGTAGAGTATAATTGTAGACTTTACACATATTTTTTTTATTCGTTTGTTTTGCTTTGAGCAAGTCACGGGCATTAAACGACAAGCCGTCGACCAGAATATAAAATAAATACCAACAAACAAAAACCAAGTGTTTCCTTTCATCCATTTTGGTTTTACTGTGTTCGTCTTTGTCGTGCTATGTTTTGTCGTTCTTTGTCGTGTTTGTGCTGTGGTACCAGATTAATTCGGTCAGACTAATTGCAATCAGCAAAGCAAATAATTTTACATTACGTGATCTAGGAATTCAATGATCGCCGAATCAAGAATACAGTCTAATTGGATTATCAGTATCCACCTCCATTTTGAGAATTTGTTTAACCAGACAAGTTTCGCGACGATCAAGCATCAAGGGCACCTTTACCAAGTACATGGCATACGTTGGTAATTTATCTACAGTCACGGCAAAGTTAGATGAAATTCGAGTTCGTTTAAAACATACCGAGCAGCTATTTCAAGAATTCGAGGTGGAAGAAAAAATATTCGCACTCAACGCTCTAGATCAGTCGCAATATGACTCCGATCGAGCAGATATACTACAAGATAATAGCTGAACTAAGTGAACGGGAAAGAAACACGAGTATTATCATTGGTGTAATAGATACACAGATAAATGAAAACGGTGCACGAATGGTAGCACCAGAAGTGAAACTCCCTGGACTACGATGCTGCTGCCGTATATTTGGTGACCAATGCTAATGGATGGGATCAGAGAGTGTCGATTAATTACTGGCAAAATTGACACCAGATCACACCGTGTCATTACCAAAATTAGAATTATGTGGCTGATCTAATGTGGCACGTAGGTTGTATTCTAGACGTTCCAGAGGAAATGTATGCATGGATAGATTCTCGCATAGTTTTTGATTGGCTGTCAAATGTTCCACAATGATGGAAGGTGTATGTGGCTAATCGTACCAGTAAAATCCTTAAAATGCTACCGCATGAACCGGGGTTTAGCACCAGACGAATTAGGACAACATCGATTGTGATGGCATGGTCCAGATTTTTTATTGTCATCACAAGAAAATTGGCCTAAATCGACAAGAAACATAAATTTGAATCGATTGAAGGGCGAAAGCAAATCCTTACCATGCCATGTCAGCAAAACTTGTGGCAACAATTCATCTACGAATTACAAGTATTCGAGCTTCAGAAAATTTATTATGGTGTTCGCATATTATTGCCGCGCGATCAACATTTGGACCAAAAACCAGAAACTAAAATCCAAGGATTGCTTACCAAGAAAGAGATGCCGGAAACTACCGAAAGGATAATTAAGGTGATGCAGAATAAATATTTTAACGTTGAGATTCAGAGACTAACATCCGATAAACTTATACCCAATGGAAGTCAATTAACAACGCTCGATACAATCTTTGATGAGGTTGGAATATTAAGTGTTGCAGGGCGAATTGAAAATGCACCATTAACTGCTGACTGAATTTTGAGCTCCACTCGTACCTGGCCAATCTTCAGGTCATTTAATGTAAAGCTAACAGCACCCTAATCGAAAATCGGACCAAAACCAAAATTATAAGGCAAAACTTGATATATTGACATACAAATAATTTTAGACTCATTATGGCCTAATCAAAAGCTCAATTCAAAAATGTTGGGCTCCACTCGTTCTTGGCTAAACTTCAGGTCATTTAATTTCGAGCTAGCAGAACCCAAATTGAAAATCGGACCAAAATCGAAATTATAACGCAAAACAAGATCAATTGACATACAAATAATTTTAGGCTCATTATGGCCTAATTAAATGCCGCATTTAATCATTTTGGGTTCCACTCGTTCTTGACCGAATTTCAGGTAATTTAATTTAAACCTAGCAGAACCCTAATCGAAAATCGAACCAAAACCGAAATTAGAACGCATATCAAAATCAATTGGCATACAAATAAATTTAGGCTAATTATGGCCAAATCATAGGCTCAATTCAAAAATTTTACGCTCCACTGATTCTTGAGCAAACTTCAGGTCATTTATTGGGTGTACGACTGTATTTTCGACGGTTTTTTTGTAAAATAAAAGACATTAGTTTATGTAGAAAATGAAAGAATGTTTTATTCAAAGTATGCTCCTTCGGAAGCTATAACCTTCGCCCATCGTTCAGGTAATAAACGGATTCCCCGAAGAAGTCTGGTTGCTACGACGCGATCCAGTCATCAGGCCTGATTGCATCGACCGGAACAAGTGGTTTTCAGAGGGAGAAATGTCTGGTGAATACGGCGGGTGAGGTAGAATTTCCCAGGTCTGCCTGTCCAAGTAGTTTTTGCCAGGTATAGCAACATGTAGCCGAGCGTTGTCATGTTGCAAAATAATCGTGTCATGCCTTTTGTTCCATTCCGGTCATTTTGCAGCTAGAGCTTGCTTTAAAGCCATCAGTCGTCCATAAACTTGTTCCGTAATGATTTCACGCTCATTCAGCAGCTCATAATAAACGACACCCTTCATATCCCATCAAATACAAAGCAATACCCTCGAACCATGGCTATTTGCTTTTGGCGTCAACGGCCCTGGTTTACCTGGCTTGACCCACGCTGGTTTGCGCTTTGGATTGTCATAATGGATCCACTTTTCATCCCCAGTGATGATCCAATGCAAAAACCCATTCCTTTGTTGTCGTTAAAGCAACAATTCGCACATGGTTTTCCGACGTTCCGTGTTCCGTTCTTTCAATTTGGGTGGCACTCAATTTTCCAGCTTCTGAACCAATTCCATTGCATGTATACGTTGCGAAACACATTGCTGGGTAATATTCTACTCTTCTGCCAATTGGTTTTTGGTCTGACAAGGGTCCACATCAAGCAATTCTTCCAATTCTGTATCTTCTAATTTTATTGGTCCGCCTTCACGTTCTTTATATCTTACGCCAAAATCACCAACTTTGAATCCTTGAAACCACTCCACCATGTTGTATGCGATGGCGCATGTTCACCGTGAACTTCCAGAAGAAAACGATTTGTTTCCGCTGCACTTTTCTTCAACAACAAATAATAAAGTAAAACTTCCCGCAAATGCTGTTTTTGGCACAAAATTCGACAATTTCAATTACTTGAAAATAATTGTTGTTTACGCTTTGAACAAATGTCACTAGTAATTATTGAAGCTAGACATCTAACCTCCGAAAAACATGTATTGCCCGATTGAATAATATGCGAGCAGTGATACTAACAACACCTCTATACAAAGTTCGGAAATACATTTGTACACCCAATAATTAAAAGCTAACAGAACCCAGATCGAAAATCGGACTAAAACCGAAATTATAACTCAAAACTTGATCTATTGACATAAACAAATTTAAGGCTCATAATGACCTAATCAAATGCTCAATTTAAAATTTTTGGGCCCACTCGGTCTTGGCCAAACTTCAGGCCATTTAATTTAAAGCAGAACCCAAATCGAAAATCGAACCAAAACATAAATTAGAACGCATATCAATATCAATTGACATACAACTAAATTTAAGCTCATTATGGCCAAATCAAATGCTTAATTCAACAATGTTAACTCCACTGGTTCTTGACCAAACTTCATGTAACTTAATTTAAATCTAACAGAACCCTAATCGAAAATCGGACCAAAACCCGAAATTTATTAAACCAAAAAAGAACATTCGAAATCAAGTCCTAGCCATAACAGCTGAAAGTTTGAGAAAAGTTATGGAAAACGTGTTAGAAAGAGCACGAATATGTAGAGCAGAAAATTGCCATGTTTTGCGAGATATTAGTTTCATGTTTAAGACAAAAACCATTTCTAGGAATACGACATTTAAAACAAATAATTAAATCAAACAGGTATTAAAGATTCACATCAGGACGGTCTTCTTGCCCACCCTGCATAAACAGCTATTATTATGAAAATTTAAAATACCCTTTCCTGCGTCCATTTTCTATTTTATCTAACTTGTCATCATCCACTATTTATAATTAGCTGCCATAAAAACTAAAATTAATTGTGATGTTTTCAATTGTAACAACTGTTCTAATACGCAACGCATAAATTCTAATTTTAATGGTAGGTTTCCCATATGTTTGTTTGTTTGTCTACGTTTATTAGACAGAGAACCGACAAATAGTTAATTAACAAATTTTTGTTCGTTTTAATCGATATAAACGATTATATTTAAATGTTAATTAATCAAATATTAGTTGTTAAATAAGTACACAACACGTACTTAATTTAGAAAACTAACAAATATTTGGATATTCGACATACTGTTATGTGCTCGACTATAAATATCTTGTTGACCCTAATTAACCAAATATATTGAGCTTCACTATACGCAATTTTATAATCTCTCAGGCAGTTAATCACCACAAGATGTCGTTCACCCTAAAGACGCTTAGAAAATTGAAATTCTAACTAACAAAATATAAAAGCATGAATAAGTTTATCATAAAATTCAATTTCTCCGAAAAAGTATCCACTTCGTTAAACATTTTGGTCATTTTGTTAAAGCGCATAAATTCTCCCATACTTACGTACAACCGTCTTCCTACAGAAAGCGGCATAAAACATATTGGCTTGCCTACAGAGACCGTATATTTCCATAATTTTCCCGCCTTATATTTATTACGCGAGCAGAAATAATGACCGCTACTGTATCACAAATTATAAATGAAAATTACATGGCAAGACAAGAAAAGCGTAATAGTTCCAACCCAGTTTATTGTAATCTATATTATTTTACAAAACAAAAAGAACCAGAAAAACACGCCAACATTTTTACTTTTTCTTTCGTTTTGGGAGAGACAAACCCAACTCATTATATTAAATTGCAGTAAATTTTATTTTCATTTTTATTTCATTTTCCAACTTGTTGATAAAAATGGTTTTCCTTTTTTCAGATATACATATTCACTTATTTTCGTACATTCGCTTAACAATGGCATACGAATATAATATTCCATAACACATTTCACATTTTTTTTTCCATTTTTCTGATGAATATTTACTGTTGTCATTGTTGTATTAAAAAATATTTCTATCATTTTATAGGGAAAACTATTCAATTTTATAGTTTTTGTGTATAATGTATATTGTGCAGGGGAATTCAATATGACATATAGAGACATCACGAAATATTTACATATACGAGGTTTAATGGAATATAAAATAACACCCCGACAAAATCGGATGTAATGTTGGGAAATTTATGCGCGATATTCACATTGTATACCCCCTTCTATCTGTACACGTACTCGTATGTGCATAGAAGAGCAAAGCAGTCAAAAACTTTTGAGCTCTTTTTATCGAACCGAAAACAATATTTTATCATTCAATTAATCCTTTAA
Source organism: Nephrotoma guestfalica (assembly GCA_963691935.1). Lineage (NCBI taxonomy): Eukaryota > Metazoa > Arthropoda > Insecta > Diptera > Tipulidae > Nephrotoma > Nephrotoma guestfalica. Next base: position 209,300,155 of record OY829914.1, on the reverse strand, counting down.
ACATATTTTTTGCTCGCAAACAATTCAGTACGGGTTGTGTGTGTGTACATGGTGAAAATACACCTTTTTACAGGTATACATTTTCCGATATACAAAAATCTCCATCCGTTAGTGAATATAAAATAGCGAAGAAAATCTATACGTATATGTCTCTTTGGTGCGCTGTTTGATTTATATCAAAATAAATTTTATTTTTAACCACTTCTGTCAGACAAAAGCACAGCATACAACAAAAAAATATATAAAAGATTGTCACTCATTCAAACTGAAATGCTTTAGAATTTATTTGGTGTTGAATGGGTATTTCTTAAGTCAACACTCAATTACACCGATTCACCTTAAAACAGTAAAATCATTTTGTTTATTTCAGTTTAAGTCGAAAAAATTGGTATGCAGGTGGTATGGGCTAGGGAAATAATTCACAAAGTTTACAATAATATGGAAAGGTTACGTACGCAAAATTTATTGGGGAATTCTCTGGATACGTGGTACAAATCGAGGGTTGGTTAACATAAAGAAAAATTTGAAATACACCATTCATTCCGATTTCCTATTTTGTTTATTTTTATTTGTCTGTGCTGTGTAGCATTTACTCCATAAATTTTTTAAAATCTGACAGACAGTTGTAATAAATTTTATTATAGACAGATTTATTCATAAATATTTTCGAGAGTATTCAAGAAAAACATTTTGTTTTGTGAGAGTATCAAACAAGTACAAAAAAACAAATATATTTTATCATCTCCACACATCATTCCCTCCACATGTCGAAATGTGCAAGCAATACCGTGACCAAGTTATATACGGAATACCGGGTGAGGCATTTAAGCTGGTACACATCTTTTACATGAAAATAAGGAGGACACAGAATCGTTTGGGTAACTGCAGCAGCGACTTTCGAATTTCAAAATATTACATTGCATAAGTGAGTGCTAATTAATGCTCACGGAAAAAATTAGTGCTAGTCCAGGAGGCGAAAAAACGGGTAAAGATAATTTTAAATTTCGCCTGAAAGACGAGGCAAATAAAACCCAATTTCTAGAAGAAACCAGAAATAATTTAGGTCTAATTTTAAAATTTTCCAAAGGCGGCGAAACTTATGAAACTTGTGCTTAGCATAAAAATATGATTTTTATAAATTTTCATTCATAAATCGAGGAATGAATATTAGTATCCTTTACCTCAAACACAACTAACTTACATTAATTAACTAACAAACTCTAATCTAGAGTGTGAATTTAATTGAGACTAACATTCTAATATATTTAAGCAGTTAGAAAATGACTTTGCTGCGGTTCGCCCTAGTTGTTTCTGTGACTAACATCCTTTCCTAACTAACCTTATTTGTTAAGGATGCAGGCAGGGCCTGGGCCCGCATGATGCTGAAATATTATTCGCATTCAGATATAATTTGTTATTTGATTGTTGATATTTCAGGATTATGGTAACGTCCCTAGGATCGCCGTTATGGCTGGCCTGTACGCCTCTATCATATCATATCATATCATATTTTCATTCATAAATCGAGGAAAAACAAACTAGCCCCTAAAAGATACTATATTAAACAAACAAACTACACTACAAACTAGAACATTTTTTGTCAGAAATTTGTTCATTTAACGGTCGTTGTTGTTCAATGGAATTGGGCCAATTCTGGATTAGCGCAAATTCGGCTGCAATATTTTTTGGATGGCAATGAACATACGTAATAAGAGTATGCAATCAGAAGTGCGAACTTTATTGGTCTCTAGAACACTTTTAGTTAGATAGTTGTTCATCCAACGTTCGGTGTTATTCAATGGAATTGGGCCAATTCTGGATTAGCACAAATGCAGCCTTTATATTTTTCTGATGGCAATGAACATACCTGATAGGAGTATGAAATTAGAAGTGCCAACTTCATTTGGTTTCTAGAAGGCTTTGTGTCAGAAAATTATTCAATCAACGGTCGTTGTTGTTCAATGGAATTGGGCCAATTCTGGATTAGCGCAAGTCTAGCCACTATGTTTTTAGGATGGCAATGAACATACCTTATAAGAATATTCCAATCAGAAGTGCCAACTTTATTGGTTTCTAGAACACTTTTTGTTAGAAACTTTTCATTCAACGATCGGTGTTGTTCAATGGAATTGGGCCAATTCTGGATTAATACAAATTTAGCCACTATATTTTTCTGATGGCAATGAACATTTCTGACAGGAATATGCAATCAAAAGTGCCAACCAACTTCATTGGTTTCTAGAACACTTTTTGTCAGAAAATTGTTCATTCTATTGTCGTTGTTGTTCAATGGAATTGGGCCAATTCTGGATTAGCACAAATCCGGCCACTATATTTTTCGGACGGCAATGAACATACGTGATAAGAGTATGCAATCAGAAGTGCCAACTTTATTGGGTTCTAGAACACTTTTTTTTAAAAAGTTGTTCATTCAACGTTCGGTGTTTGCCAACCAACTTCATTGGTTTCTAGAACACTTTTTGTCAGAAAATTGTTCATTCAACGGTCGTTGCTGGTCAATGGAATTGGGCCAATTCTGGATTACCACAAATTCAGCCTCTATATTTTTCTGATGGCAATGAACATTTCTGACAGGAATATGCAATCAGGAGTGCCAACTTCATTGGTTTCTAGAGCATTTTTTATCAGAAAATTGTTCATCCAATGGTCGTTGTTGTTCAATGAAATTGAGCCACTAATTGAGCCACAAATTTAGTCACTATATATTCCGGAGACAATGAGCATGCCAGACAGGAATATGCTATCTGATTTGCTTATTCTTGGATTTTGAAATATTTCATTTCTATATTTAAATTTGATGTTCAACTAAAATATTATTGATCGGTATACCTCTGTATTTTGTTTATTTTATATAATAGGTAGGGGAAAAAGTTCATGGCCTTTTTCCCGGTAGATGGCTTTACATTCATATATCTCAGTAACCATTGATCGTAGCAATCGGGCAATTCGTTTGTGTCTTTGAAAGGTGACATTTTAATTTGTACTTTGACATACAAAACATTAAAATCGGTGCAGAGAATAAAAAGTTACAACATTTTAAACATGAAGATAAATAATGAAAAAATTCGATATATTTTACAATTTTATTACGATAAACGTAAAAAGTGGCTCAGGCATGTGAAAAAAATTGTGCTGTTTATGGAGAAGAAAGAAATTGTTGAAGTGCTTTCGTTCTGGAAATATGGATGTTAAAGATGCACCTCGCCCTGGTCGACCAACCACTGGAAAAGTCGATGAAATCATGCAGAAAATTGAAGAAGACCGACATATAAGCAGCCATGCAATTGTTAAAGAACTAAATATTGATCACAAAACAGTTTTAAACCATTTGAAAATGGCTGGATACAAAAAAAGCTTGACGTTTGGGTACCACATGAATTAACAGTTAAACATTTAATGGACCGGATTTCTCTCTGCGAAATGCTGCTGAAACGAAACGAAATCGAGCCATTTTTAAAGCGAATAATTACAGGTGATGAAAAGTGGATAAGATATGACGAAACGAGGTGAAGCTTCCAAAACGGTATCAAAGGTAGGCTTGACGCCAAGAAAGGTAATGCTGTGTGTTTGGTGGGAATGGAAAGGAATCGTGCATTATGAGGTGCTGCCACCAGGCTAAACGATTGATCCTAATTTTTACTGTCAGCAACTAACGCGTTTAAGGCAAGCAATTCAGTTAAAACGTCCAGAACTGATCAGCAGAAAGGGCATTAAGTTCCATCATGATAAAGCTAGACCACACACATCATCGATGACCCGGCAGAAACTGAGAGAGCTTGGCTGGGAAGTTTTAATGCATACACGGTCCATGCAGAACCATCTTAATGGTTTTACATTAAATGCAAAAGAGGCCTGCGAAAATGAGTTGTCTTGATTTTTCGCCTCTAAACTACAGAAGTTCTACAGTGATGGGAACATGGCTCTACCAGAAAAATGAAAAAGGTCATCGATCAAAATGGCACATATTTGGTTTAATAAAGTTCATTTGAAATAAGACAATTGTTTGTTTCAATGTCACCTAAAAAAGGCCAGGGGAACTTTCTCCCCAACGCTTTAGTATCTTTTAGGGAGGTTTTAAAATTAGGTTTATTATTTTCCGTTTTTTTCTAGATATCGATTCCCCTTTCTTCGGCTCGTGGACTACGAGATTTTAAATTACAATTTGCAACCAACTACATTTGTACTGTTAATTTATAACAGCACAATTCCGTTGATACAGGTTGGTTGAAAAGTATTGAAAGTGACACCAGTCGAGGAATCAAAACTTATACGCTATTTTAATATTTCATCTTTCATTTAAACACATGAAAATTTTTATTTTGATCTGACAATTCATTTTTTGCTTACAAACGATTAGAAGTTGACGTGTCAGTGTATTCGTTTACAATGGAAAAAACCGAATATTGTGCAGTGATACAATTTTTTGTTTTGGGAATGGTAAAAGAGTTTAAAGAATCTGTTCCTTCATTTCTAACGGTGCATCGATGAGTTTTAGAGTTTAAACGTGGTCGTTCAAACGTTAAAGATGAACCATGTAGTACTGAAGCTGGTTGTTCAGCTCCAAAACAGGTGAAATCAGGACGATCGGCAAAAAAGGTCATGACATCAGTTTTTTGGGATGCAAAAGGGATTTTGTTGATTGATTATCTTAAAAAAGGTAAAACAGTTAATTCTGAGTATTATTGCAACCTTTTGGACCAGTTGAATAAAAAAATTCGTGGAAAAAGATCCGCTTTACAGAAGGAAACAAATATTTTTCATCAAGACATCATTCGTGAAAAACGTTTTTCGTCGAATGAAGAAGCTATTGCAGCCGTGAAACAGTATTTTGCAGACCTTCCGGGAAATCATTACAGAGATGGTATGAAATTATTGGAGGATCATTGGAATAAGTGTATTGAAGTTATTTGAAAAATTGCAGTTACTAAGTTATGTCAGCTTTGTTACCGAATAAAAAATTAGAAACCAAAAAATGTATTTATCTTTTTCATTAAATTAAAGATTAAAATAATTTTAGAGAAATATAAAAATTAATCAATTTATGTAAAAAATTTGAAACTTTTATCAGCTGAGTTACCAAAATCACATTCAAGCAATTTTCTTTAAAATTAATTTAATTAATTTAATGCTAAATGACGTATATAATAAGATGCTACTGAGTCCTATCTAACAGAAGTTTATTTTGTGCAAATTAGGGGTTTAGTGTGTTAAGGACAGCCAAATTGGAGTACTTGGAGTACTACAAATCGAACGTACAATATTCTCAATTTTTTCTGGAATCTCCTGTAAACCAACATGCTAAGTGACATATATATTGAGATGCTACAAGTCCTATCTAATTAAAAAAACACGTTTATTTTGTTAAAATTGGGGTTCAACGTGTTTGATCATACACTACAAATCTAACATACAATTTTCTGAGTTTTTCTGATAAACCAGCATATTAAGTCACATATACAATGAGTTTATACTGTAGATTCTATTTAATAGAAAAAATGTTTTTCTATGTAATATTACCTAGTACCATCCCACTACATAGTCACATCGTAAGCTGGTTTCCCGAAAAATTCAGAAATTTTTACGTTCGATTTGTAGTACTCAGAGGCCAATTTGGCTGTCCTAAACACCATAAACCCCAAATTTGAACAAAACAAATGCGTTTCTCTATTAGATAGGACCTAGTAGCATCTCACTACATACGTCACTTAGCATGCTGGTTTACCCCAGGAAATACCCGGAAATATTCATAAAAATTAAGATTTTCGTTAGAAAATATTTTTATATAACTATTTATGCTAAAATTCGTTCTATCGAGACATTATACAAACACATCTACACATTTTGTTATTTTTGCTTTTTAGGACAGAATTAGGACAAACTTCACTAACGTAAACAAAATCTTTTTCACAAGAAAAATAAAAAAATGTGTTAACTACTCGCATACGATTTTTTTAAAATTGCATTCTCCCTCCAATCCGTTCTGGGACTAAGGCTCTTCCAACTCTTTCGCGGTTCGCTTGTCCCGTCCTTACTTCTGCCGTTGCCGGCCAATTCGAGGACGTACGGCTAAAGGCCCGATTTTATTGCCATCTGCACATTGTATAGCTCCATCTACTGGCATGAAAGATGGGTCGGCCCATGAGTTGTGCACTACCACTAATTTATTGAAAGGTAACTGAGGTTTCCGATATGCCAAACGTAGCACAGTAGACTTTGCATTTTTACACAGGTACAATAAATAAAACTACCACCATAGCCACATGTAATTTTTGTGGAGTACGATTAAGATCGTCTGGATCATCTACATTATCACTAAAATTTGGCGAATAAATTAAGCTATACAATTAAGCTATAATGCGCTGTATATTTTCGGTTGAAAACATTTGCAAAAAACCTCTACAAAAAAACTGAACTGTCCACAAAAGCAATTAAGTAGTGCAAAATCATAGTTGCTTTAAGCACCGGAATGTGACCTAGCGAAGATATTTTAATAGCATCGATTTCAGCTGTTGATATCAAAAACCACTTTACGCTTGTATCAGGTTCTACTAGTAGAAAATGAACAATAATTCGGTCAGCTGTTTGTTTAAGAACACCACCAATTCCATCTGCAGCACCTTTATCATGTCCGGTATCAAAGAACGGCCAAGTAGCTTGACTATATCCATAATCAAATAATTGTGTGCTAAAGCAAAATAAATTTTGGATTTGACGGTATTGTGTTGTAGGCTCATCGGTAAAGAAATGAAGTGCTTGCATATTTGAGGTTTATTCTGTAATCATTTTCAAAATAGAAACTGATCCCAAATCACAGATGGACTGTGGTGGTTATTCGATGATATTCAACATGAGTAAGGTTCTTGATTTACATATAGCAGCACACCTGTGTGAAGATAAATTTGATTTCGGGATCATCCGAAGTGTCAGTGAGCTTGTACTTTTTCTAAAAACTTCGTTTAATTCATTATTGCCTATGGAAGTTCTGTAGGCCTGATAGTGATTTTTAATATTAAATATGTGTTTTGATTCGGTTTTTTTTGTTGTTTTGAAATCTTTAGTTGAATGACCACCATCTTTTTCAAAACTTTCACATTTGCACACCCTTTCATACCATTCAATAGCTCTTATTTCAGTTTCAAAATTGAGCCTCACGTATTATCATAAACTGCATACGTTATACATATAACCTTTTTATCCAGGATCGCACACCGTCGATTGTACCAGTAAAGTAAGGTCACTTCCGTTTAAAGCATTGAATTTGTTTAAAGCTTTTATTTTCAACTTGATATTACTATGCATTTTGCAACCATACCTGTGGCAGACATTATTTGACGAATCTACGACAGAAAAGAGTGAGTATTAAAAAACGTAAAAGCAAGTACTATCATTTTCAGCAATGAATTTTTTGTGAAGAGATTTCTGAGTACTGTGTCACAGTTTCTCGTCTTCCAGCTGAAGCTCGGCTAACGTCGTCTCTAACGAAAAATTGTACACCAATTTCTTCTTTCAATTTAATAAATACTGTATTTCGTTTATGAGGTTGTGGCGCCATGCGGCGTGATCCTATGAGACCTAATGTATCAAATCCAGCTGATCTCAATATTATATTTCTTCAGTAGGTTGTTTGCAGCAATTGGCTCTAGTTTTTTTTTCAGTAGTTCTGGTTTACGATATTTTTCTTTAATTGATTCAATTACAAGTAAACTATTTCATCAATAAGGTTAGTTTAAGTCTTACAGCACTTGTTGACGTTGGTGAGGCAAAGCTCATTTTTATTAAAGCATTCGTTTTTCGGAATGGCATCGCATTTTATATTTTTCAACACTGGTATTTAATTTCATATTTTCCTCTCTTAGACCATATTTTTCCTGAAGAGTTTAGTATGTCTTGTCGTAATTATTCTCGTTCCCGAGATACACTCGGGATTGGCACGAAATTCGTAATCGAGCGAAGATGGTGGCGTTTCATGTAAGAAAACGGTTAAAAATTTTAATTTTGTTTTTCATCGGCTGTATATTTCCTCCATATTGTTCTGGTTAACCTTTGTTCCAGTCAAGTTTTATTGGTATCCATGAATGGTGAAAGTTTTGTTAAATGCAAATTAAATGTATTTTGTTGTTACATGAATTTGGTACAATTGTAGTACATATTTTTATTTCATAAAATTGTGATTTTCTCGGGTGATGTGTTGTGCCTTTTGTTGAATTGCTTTCTGGAGATTTTGCTAAGATATGCACATAGACCATAACTTATAACTAACACACCACAGAGGTATGATCAATGATGAACCCATTACATCTCCATCGATACTATAATGCACACGCGTAATGTAGGTGGATTTACAAATTTTATTACGGTAGATCTTCTTCAGAAACTCACTTTCGGAAACTCACTCACTCGTCTTTCAAATCGCTTTTGCTAGCAAAAAGCCAAAACATTTCAAACTAAGATAATAGAAGCTACTCTAGGTCGATAAAGTAATCCTTGATACTGTAATAAACTACAGTGGAGCACTCGAACAATGTAAACTGATTTTGAATACTTTCAGTACTTTCCGAGTGACATTTGTAAAACGATGACCAAACCTAGGATGCGATGTCTAGAATCGATCGAGTCAAATATTAATACAACTCTGTCATTCATCTAGTTATCAAGAAAATATTGGTGGAGTATTCGTAAGTGATAATCGTAATTTTTAATTTATTAAATTGGTAAATATTCGGCAAATATTTCATGAATGGCAGAAAGAATAGCTGTCTATACCGCGATAGTTACTGAACCACGAAAAATTTGAGAGAAGCTGCAGATAATGGAGATATTAAGTCAGGGCAACTCAGACAAAAACAAATCTGAGAAAACGAAAAATCAGCGAAAAACTATTCAGAGAAAGCACTAATTCCGAAAAAGCAGAATTTTGAGAAAAATCAATTCAGAGAAAAATAATTCATAGAAAACACGTTTCAGAGAAAACAAAATATTTAAATTATAGTTGTTTAGAATTATTTTTTCAAAGCTGGGTTATTATTTACTAGTATGAATCTATTTATATTAGATTAAGGGCCCCTTCCAACAAAAAAAATCAAACGTTACATAACTTAACAGCTACTGTAAATTTGGAGTTACAGAAGGTTTCCCAACTTAAAAGCTCCACCCGGTACATTCATGTTAACAAACGTATCAAAATGAATTCAACCATAAAATCAAATTGGACTGCAAAACTGCGTCAAAATGAAATCATTTTTCAAAACAATAAACTGCGTCAATGAATATGTATTGTGCTGCAACATAAATTAGTGTCTAGTTTCACGTCGATATTTTTTTATAAAATTCAAAAAAAAATTAATTTAAATTTAATCTAAATTATTTAAATTTTTGTGTGCAAACACAAAGCCTGTACGTATATAAATACATGTGAGTATATAGCAGGAAGATGGATACAGTTTTTATCAATAATAATTCACGTGTGAAATTGCTCAAAATAAATAAAAAAAAATTGATTAGAGACAAAATTGGTTTCAATCAAGTTAAGTAGTTATAGAATTTAATATATTATAAAAGCATTCGAGAACCTAATGAACTGGAAACACTACAAAAACAATGACAACAACTTTGGAGTAAGGTCTATGTATACAGATGTATAAAATGTAAAAATTGTAGAAATAACTCTTAATGGTTATAGATGCTAGAAGCCACAATATTTGGATAGGACGAAAAAGATTAGTGAAATATTGCAGCAAACATTGTTGTCGTTCGTCGAATTCTTTGTTCAGCGACAACATACATGAAAGCAAACAGTATCTCTTGGAACGGGTAGATGTTCAAAATAGACGTATATGTATATAACAGTTGTCCTTTCATTCATTTAAAATATTATACCAAGCATATTTGGAAAATTATAAGGTTTATGGTAAAATGATATACTTATAGACGTATGTGGTTTTACAAAAGGACTGTTCTACAATGGCAATTGTTAATCGATAACGATGTCAAACAAACGTTTCATTAACAATAAAACGTAAATTACGAATTGAACTTAAGTGAACTAAACAGCTTTGTAAAGTCTGAACTTGCACGGCTGCGCAACATGCGCCGATTTAAATAGTCAAAGTCAACAAAGCTGTTCTTGGAGACATTTCTTGATGTTGTTAGGGACTCCAACTTTTTTGTTTGTTTTTTTTAAACCAAGTCGCATTATTTGGTTACATTATTTGGTCGTGGACTAAAAATCACAGTAGCATCTACATATCCAAGAATTTAGCACGTCTGACCAATAAGTTCGAAGTTCTTAAATTAAGTTCTTTGCTACATACTCGAGCGGAAAATTTGTTACGACTCCTTGTGGGGTCATAACATTGCTCAATTCGCAATTTTTCTCGTGTTTTATATTCTGTTTTACGTCGTATCCACATACACCGTATCATGTAAACTTCGAATAATTGTAAAAGCGAGACCAATGTGTATACCATGGAGAACAGAATATTTTTGTTATACGTTTTTCGTTTTGTCTGGTGCGATTGATGCGCGGTAAGAAAAGTAGGCGAGTGATGCGCACGAAAAAAACAAAGCAAAAAGCACCACCACGAAAATATTTTCTTCTAGATTTTTTTGGCGCGAGACTTTGGAGAGTCTAGTTTGGAATTTTGTAATGAGAGTTAGCGTCTAGTCTTTCTTGAGGCGTGTTGCTCCTCCGTAATTAGTAATAGAAATCAATAAAAATCTGTGCAAAAGAAAATTAATTAATGTTATTTCATTTAGTTTTTCTTATTAATTATCGATTTTCAAACAAAAAAATATGGGTGATCAACCACGTTATCTAACATTGATATCGGTAGATGCCGTTACATTTTACGAATATCGGCGGTAGGGCCGCAACGGTGGAAATAACCTATACGGGCGGCGAGTAGAGGCTATTCGAGTTTTGTTTTGGAGTATACCAGCGGTAGGGCCACCACGGTGGAAAATCGTCCAGCGCAAGTATCGACACGACCAGGCTGCAACCGTCCGAGTGTGCGCACATGTGATGCATATTGGTATCACCGAAAATAGTGCATAATTGTTAGTTGAATTTTTATTTTTATTTCACGCTTTTCATTTTTTTGGGTATCGAAACTCAATTTTTAACGGATTGTATGACGTATGATGTTTTCAGGGTGGGGTCTTTTAATTACAGTAAAACAATTTTCTCTTTTGAGTTTTATTTTAATTTTTTTAGTTTTCCCATTATTTTTGTTGTTGCAAAATACATAATAAAACAGAACGGTGATTTATTCCTGGTATTCGGGTTCATTATTTTTTTTTATGCCGTTCTTTATTTCTCTTTAGTTTTTTATATATAAATAAAATGAATTGCTAATTTTTTCGGATCGGTATGTTGGAAGGACGGTCTCATTTCGTGTCGGTTCCACATTTACAGGCTGGGCTTGCCACCCCCATTCATCGTCATTGCAGGACATCCGCAGGGTCGGAGACTCAAGCTGTCAAAGCATGTAATGTAGGCGATCCTCTAGAGGTCTCTCCGGATGAAGAGAGGCTTTGTCTGTTGGAGAGGTGTCCCAACCAGCTTATGCTGCTTCGTGGCAGAATGAATAATGAGTATGAGTGAGACCCGGTAAAATTCGTGTCATGCGTGAAAGTCATACCTGAGTCAGTAGACTTTCTCACAAGACTTTCCTACTGGGGAAAAATTTTGATGTAAATATTTATAAATTGAAAAAATAATTTCTTCATAGCGAAATTTGCAGCGAAAATTATCCCCAATTTTATTATGTTTTCAAAAAACATACCACTAACTTTTTACCTTAGTAAGGTAATCATCCATAATCTGGATCGTTGTATCAATTTGCGGAATACATGGCCATATGTTAGGTGTTAGTATTATTTTTTTGGCGATATTTCTGATGCATAGTTATTATTTTGTGTTAGTTGTCCTTCGCAATGCAGATGTGCAACATTCTTGATGATCTTGCCGTAATTGAGTTTTGCTTACCAAATTATTAAGGAATTTGCCATCATAAAATAAGGCTTAAATGCGATGTAATTTAATTTCTAGTATTACTTTTAAGCCAAAGATGTTTTTTTTAAATTAGTTTGGCTAGGTTCACATTATGTACTTTATTTTTCCACAAATGCCTGAATGCGGATCGCGTGACCACGTTATGCACAATACATAACCTACCAATTTTAAATACGAATTAATTATACCAAAAATTTTAATTAAATTACCAAATGTTTTTTAAAAGTATAAATTAGATGTGCTTTGTTGTGGTGAGCTAATTGGGACCTACAGTTTTGTAAAGTGTTTTCTAGTTTTCGGAAAGCCAACCTAATTAAAAACGCCCAAAAATTTAGTCTTAAAAGGAAAATTAATTCGAAAAATAAGTATCACATCAAGCAAAAATGATAGATCCAACTTAGGTCAACTTGTTTATTCCAATAATTGGCAATTAAAATAAATTGTAGGTAATAGTTATTAACTATTTTAAATAAGAAAACAATTTTTCCAAAATTGTATCGAAGGCTCTAATTGGGATCGCGCGATCCGAATTAGGCGACATTAGGGAATTATATTGTACATAAATGGGATCGTACTAATAAATTTAGTTTTTAATAAAATGGCAGCCAAAAATCTCGCAGGAACCAAAGAAATATCTAAAGATGCCTTAAGTAATGCCCTAGAAGCTGGCATGAATACGGCCAGTAAAACCTTCGAAGTGCCCCAGACAACAATATATAGCCACATCAAAAAGAATCAAAGTAGCGATGTTAAACCAGGAGAACCAAGCATTTTTTGTAAAGAGCATGAGGGTCATTTACGTTCATGGATTGACCATATGGCAAAAAGTAGTTTTCCCATATCAAAGAAAATTTGACTAGATCGTGTACAATTACTTGCTAAAGGTTTGCAAATTGCACACAAATTTAAAAATGGTAGACCTGGTAACTAATTCTAAAATTAAATCTATATTTATGCTCATTTTATATAATAAAAATCCTTGATAGGCCGTCAATGTTTCGAAGGCTTTTTGAAAAGCCTGTTAAGAGTCGTGCACAGCTTACGTAAACTAAAATAAAAGAATGGTTCACAGATGTAGCAGAGTACCAAGAAACAAACGGATACTTGTCTATATTCGATCATCCGGAGCGAATTCCAATTGTGATAAACCCGTCCTTTTCAAAGTCCCAAAGAAAATTCGGATTTAGTCACAAAAGGACAAAAATCTGTTTAATCATTGGTAGCCAATGGTGAGAAAGAAAATGTAATAACACTTGTCATAGGTAGTGCGTTAGGGAAACTTGGTCTTCCAATGGATGTTTTACCTCACAAAAGAGTTCCTCTTAGCATAGCTAGAAGCATGCCAGCCAGTTGAGGAATATGACGAAGTGATTCGGGCTAGATGACAGGGAAATTGTTTTTTGAATATATAGCCAATATATTCTATCCTTGGCTCATAAACAATAGCATCCAATTTCCGATTATTCTTTTTGTAAATGGCCACGCTTCGTCAATTTTGCAATGAACAGGAAATAGTACTGATTGCGCTTCTACCAAATTCAACATCACTCCTACAACCAATGGATGCGGTATACTTTCACACTTTAAAACAAAACTGGAGAGAGGCAGTTAAATGTGGCGAATGAACAATAATGGCAAGAGATTGCGCCGTGAAGATTTTGTACCGGTTCTTTGATCAATTTTAAACAACCCAAGCTTTGAAAAAAATTTGATCAGCAGCTTTAAGGCTTGCGGTTTGAGTCCTCTAGACTCACGCGGTTAATAATCATACAGTAAACTGATCAGCCGTAAATATCAAGGATTACCGACAGAGAAAATGAAAAACAACAAAAATACCACTGGTACAGATAAAAATGAGTGTTCCAAAATTTTGCAGCAAAATCTCGATCATCTTCAGCGTCACTTAGGAATTGAAAAATTAACCAAATTCGAGAAGGCTTTCATCTATAATTCTAGGAGAAACCAGCTTAGTCAATAATTTAGCAAATATCGATGGAATTGAACTTGACCTAGACGACGACTTTTGGGTGTTATTTCGACTATTATATTGAACGTAGATATTGAAGGCTCAGTAAGAGTGATCAATGAACCCCAACTTGGGGGAAACTTGCTGAAAGCTCAATAAATAATAATTTACCGACTCCATTTAAACAAAATTTAATTTGGCCATCGCCTGTAGATTCACTACCAACAAATAAAAATAAATTTTCAGCAGTGATATCCTCTGAAAAATGGTTTAAATATACAAAATCAAAATTGGACAAAAAATGAAAGGAGCAGAATGAAAAACAACAACGAAAAAGGCAGCGAGAAGCAAAAAAGTAAATTATGAGACATAATGTAAATGAGTCCACAAAACCAGAAGGAAAACAAATGGACATTAGAGTGGAAAGGGTTGGTCCCGACTTTAAACTTCAACAATATGTAATTGTACAATATGAAGGTGAATTCTTGCCTGGAATTATACAAAACAAGAACAGTGAAGAATATTTTGTAAAAGTAATGTGTATGTCTGGTAATAATTGGAAATGGCCCGACAAAGAATGGCGTCTGTTGGTATAGCAAGAGCAATGTTGCAATTCAGTATAAATTCGAAATTATTTAAGTATTTCAGAATATGATATTATAGAGGCGTACAGCCCAACCATAACGGCGATCCTAGGTTCGTTACCATAATCTTGAAATATCAACAATCAAATAACAAATTATATCTGAACGCGAATAATATTTCAGTATCATGCGGGCCCAGGCCCTGCCTGCATCAAGTAAGTTACAAAAATAATGCATCTAAAAAATGTTAGTTTTAATTCAGAAGTTTGAAAGTTTGATCGTTGCATTCGTTAGTTTTAATGTTATCCTGTGCGAACTGGAGCGAGACTCGCTTTATGGACATCAATCGATCCGCTTTAGGAAACTGAACTCTTAATGCGATCCACTTTATGTCCCGTAGTATTAAATAACATTTATGTTGATAATTGACCCGAAAAAGTGAAAAATACAATATTTTATAAAATAAATTACAAATATTGAACTCGAACTCGAAAAGAATAGAACGGATAGTAAATATTTAAATACCTCATACGATATAGCAATCATTAAACCCTTGAGTATTAAATAGTGATCCGCAATTGGAACATTTACCTTAAGCCAGACAAAAATATTTTTCCCCAATTTCATATTCTCGCGGAATTATCATAATAAGGCCGCTGGGGCATTTTTGCAGTGATGGGTTTACGGTGTATTAAATAATCTTATTTAAATTAGCTCTGCTTTCAGGAAATTAACAGTATTCAGAATATGGCCATGCAGCTAACAATAACCTCGTCTTTAAATTATTATGTCACGACGGTTTGGCTTGGGGATCAACTCAAATATATAAATTCCATTTATTATTGCTCGTCCTGTGTGAATTGGAACTAAATACAACAAAGTAAATATTATTGCAAGTTTTAATTCCATAAGCATTTTTTTTAATTAGATTTAATTTAAGTCGTTCGGTAAAGATTAAATTAATAAAAATGTATAATGTTTTGGAAGTCGAAAAGTATTAATTTAGAAATAAATTTCAGACAATCTGTGGAATGCGATCGTACGATCGAATGATTTCTTTTAAGGAAATTTGATTACGATTCCAACAAAATTTAATGTCATGTGCGGCAGATGTAACATGCTTAAACGTACTCTCTCAAAATAACCACATAATTATTTTTAACAAATTAGGTAAAATTCCGTATAAAAATGTCTTAATTCGCGAAAGCAATTAACATTTTAAGATATTGGAAACTATCCTAAGAAAATTTGCAAAATATCAAAGAATTATAAAAATTGAGATCCGACTGAGGATGTAGGAAAATAAAAAATGTATTTTACTAATCAGAATGTATTTTTATTTACTTTTGAAAAACGCCATTTTTACAAACAATTGTGAGCGATATTTTCAAACCGCTCTACTGAAAAATTCAAAATTTTGGATTGTGTCACTCTTGTGACAAATCAGCGATATGCACATACATTGATAGGTGTTATTTTTATTTATTATTAAGTGATTTTAACGTTTTTTTAATTGGTTTATGATTTATTTAAATAAATTAATTTTCTCTCTAATTATTAATAATACACGGTGAAAATTTGTACTTAATTTTCAATTTCAAATAATATAAATAAAACATATTTTTTGTAGATTGGTTTAAAGGAGTTGGACTTCATATGTGTTACGGCATGGCAAAGGAAAATGTTTTTTTTTTAAATTTTTCTATTTCTTTTTCGTTTGTAACGACAAATAAATCTTTGAGATGTGATATGCCTAGGCCTTTCAATGTTGACTATTTTTTAGATTGCTTACTGCTGGCACTATTTTTTATGAAAAAATTTATCTGGCTCAACTATATTTCTCGAAACAGGGTCGCCATTGCATAGGAACGTCAAACACGAATATCGATTGATTTGAGTTCTAATACTATTCAACGATTTGCTCATGCACCAATTATGTAAGAAGCCTTCCGCGTGGTTCCGCGCTATCTTCCGTTCGTGCTATCACCTCACGTAAACCTTGATCTTTTTTGATTGACTGAGATGTGCGGAATTGTCTCAGTAATCTGTTTTCAGACAGTATACTGCGGAAGCTGAATTTGAATTTTAACAAATTTTAGTTTTGGAGAAGCTGAATTTGACTGGGTCATCTCTTAGCGATTTAAGACCAAATCTGGTTCAGCTATGGTAAATGGAGGATAATTCCTTGGCCGATTATTTTCAAATTTATTTTGTAGAAAAATCCAGAACTTCATCTGGGATTTTTGTTGGAATCTCGATTCAGCTCAACATACCAGATTCGAGCATAATTAGTTAAGAAATTGCCAGAATTTCTCTAAAATACATTTTTAAATCGCCACCCAATTCTAAATACCTGATTTGACAATTTTTTTTGTCTGATATGGCCAAGTTCCATTCAAAATGATTGAAGTTCTACACTTCTTCAAAAAGACACGTTAAACTCTCAAAATAAGCCGACCTTTTTATTAGAATCCTACCTCAGCTCTGCAAACTAAATTGGAAAGTTAAAGGTTGGAAAACGGCCTGGTTCCATTTCATTATAGCCGACTCCACAAATTTTGTCAAATTCGGCTTTGCACACCGAATTTGACAAAACGAATATTCTTTGGTGACCAAAATTAACAAAACATTTGAAATTTTGGCGAAATATGCTAAATTTATTTGAAATAACCAATCCGGTAGCTAATCTGGCATTGAATAACACTCATAGTTTTCCGATAAGTATTGCCTTTGGGATGCCTCACATATTTTTTGCAATTTCTTTAAAGATATTTTGGGGTTGCCAATTCAAGAGTTAAATACTAATAAATTTTAGGGTAATTTTTAATATAATTTTAGTTGTGGAATTGCAGGAGGATTAAATTAATAAATGTTTATATTATTTAGGAAGTCGGAAAATATTAATTTAGAATTAAATTTCAGGAAATTTCCAGATGTACGTGAAATAAATAATTTTTCTCAGGTTGCTGATTAAACCTATTAAGCATTTTTCCTTCCTCTAGTAGATTAGAAGTAGATTAAAATTGTGTTGTGCACGATCGATAGGTTTCTGAAACCGGGTCGTTCTGTCCAACAGGCTGTAGGAATAGGCCCGGCGTTATCCGGGACACTTGTCCAGCACTTGGTCCTACAGTCCAACCAATAAACCAACCAATCAATGTGCGGTAGATGTAACATGCTTGTTTAAATTCTTAACCGTTTCAGGGGATGAGTTGCTCCTTAGTGTGTGGGATAATGTGTGTACTTATGTTTGAAGATTGATTCATAATTAAAGCAACAACACCAGTAAGACCCCCAAGACTAAGCTATGGCTTGCAAAGTGCTGTGAGTAAAGTCTTGCGTGCGGTAATTTCTATTCTATGGTATGTGGTCTTGTCCAAAGCTCATGTATCGTGACAAGCTCAAAATATTAACATACAAAAATTAATAGACCATTAACACCATTAACTGTGTCTAAATATTTTCAATAATTTTAATAAAAAATTTATTTAAACCTGCGATACCTGTATACTGTCCATCGTTATGTTACTGCATTATGACATGTTGCCTTATTTCAACAGTATGAACAGAATAAAACATCGTTTATCGAATGCAAACTATGTATCGTGTATCAATAATTTAGTCTCAATTAAAAAAGTCAATAATCTATCTGTTTGATAGTATTGTTGTCCACATGGAAAATAGACAGATACCACAGTAATTTATTAATTCAGGTTTAAGTGGCCTAAAAATATTCGTAGTCCATAAAATATTTATGTAAGTACATATTGAAACGGAATTTCAAACAAATAATTTATGTACCTTATAATATGAAAATATGAATGTTCTAATATTTGGGGGTGAATTAATTGTGATTGATATCATAACATGAAATCTAAATCTAAAACACTCTATCATTTTAGAAGTATGCATGCACGTATATTACCCCGATCGTAAATCATGAAGTGCCGAGATCATTGATTTTAAAATTTGTCGCCAATCAAACAACAAAACCAAATATAAAAAAAAACATATTTCATATATGTATGTACATAAATACTAAAGTGAATTTCCCAGCATGAATTTTAATTATTAAAACCAAAAAAATCATCAAAATCTGCATTAAGTACCATGCTGAGTAAAAATAATTGCCAGGGTGGTTCATGAAGCACTACTTTTGTGTTGTACCAAACAAATTTTATTTTCTTTCGGCACGAAATCAATTATTTCGTTTGTTTTTCAAAATTTGATTTTCCCGTAGGAAAATTTTTACTACCTACTGTGTTCTGTTTAGGAAATAGTGCCAAGTAGTGTACGAGAACACTACCCCTTTCTTTGCAAGCAATTATTATGTTCTATAATTTTTCATCCCAGCTGTTTTGTTATTGTAGTCATTTAAAAATTAAACCACCCCTTTTATAAGGGTTGCTCTGTATTTTGTTGTTGCTAGATGTATACTGTGTATTGCGTATCTATATACGTAATATACGAACAGCAATAATTTTTATGCTTTTTGCGATCCACAACAAAAAATTAAAATAAATACAGATCTCAATTTTATATAAATTTCCCTGGATAATGTAATCTGTAATGCTTATTCTGTGTTTTTTTTTATTCTTTACCAACAATACTGTTCCTTGAGGCATGACATTATAAAAAAATGCATTCTTTATTTGACTTTTGTGAAAAATTTTATTTTATGTGTTAAGTCATTGTGCTCTAGCTGTGTATGTGTTATTGCTGTATAAAGGGATGATAATTTGGTTTTCAATTTTTCATTTAATGATATCAAAATTGAATTGCAATTTTCATCTCTTTGTACGATTTTTAAAAGATGGGATGGTTTGGGTTTTTAAAAGAGGGTTATAAAAAATTTTGTGTGGGGTGCATTAATACCGATTGTTAAAATATACATGAAAAATTGGCATATTATGTATTTTTTATCACATAAAGGGAAGAAAAGTAATTGAAAATGCCAACAAAAGTAAATAAATCCCAGGGGATGTTTGATTTATGTCTTTATTGCAGTGTTTGATAGTAAATTATCGTGACAATTTGGCATATAGCCTAATAAAATTAAATAAATTATAGTCTTGAGAAATATATCACGTGTGTGTTGCCTGAAAATAGAATAAAAACATTTTAGTACCATCCCACATCGCGGATATAAATTTTTCCGGCTTCCATAAAATTTCTCAAAAACAATTTTGAATGACAATTAAAACCCAAAGAAATTATGTAGGCTTCCCAAGTTTAAAGCGACATTAATAAAACTCACACAAGCAACTTTTATTACGACGTACTGTTCAAAATCTGTTTTTGATGAAAATTATTATTTTTATTATTTCAACTTTGCCCCGTGCCATATAGAAAGAACAAATAAAACAAAAAATCTATTTACGATTTTACGAAAAATACACAAAATTGATTTTGGCTAGTCGATTGGGAAATCAATTTAGAAATTGCCCTAACGGAAAAACAAAATTAAAAATAAAATACCTGCAATAATTTCGGTCGGTTTTTCGTGGAATTTCTTATGTACATTTTTAATGTTTGATGATTTTTTGATTGAAAAATGTCACCGGTTACCGTAATTACTAGAGAATTACTCTGCTTTTACAAATAAGACTCTATACAGTTACATTAGCAGCATACCAATATGATATTCCCACCTTTTAAATGCAAACAAAATCTTAATTTTATTTTTTTATATTAAAATAAGTCTACAAATTTGACTTGAAAAAAATAGAAAATAAAATAAA
Organism: Nephrotoma guestfalica; assembly: GCA_963691935.1. Taxonomy (NCBI): domain Eukaryota; kingdom Metazoa; phylum Arthropoda; class Insecta; order Diptera; family Tipulidae; genus Nephrotoma; species Nephrotoma guestfalica. The sequence continues at coordinate 209,279,830 of OY829914.1, read as the reverse complement.
TTCGCGTTGGATTTGAAAATTTGAAATAAACAAGAAAAGCCATTGAGGGGCATACAATTGCCTTAACCTACTTTTAAAATTATCATCTGACAAAAATCAAATAAATAGTTAATTCTATTGAAACTATTGTGCTATGTAACTCTCTATTGGACTCAAATGAGATTTGAACCAGGAAAATCCGCACTTGAAAATGTGTTCCAAAGTTTTACAATGGCTGATGGAGTCGAAAGCTTTTGCAAAATCGGTGTATCATACGTTAACTTATTTGTTCTTCTCAATTTCTTTAATAGAATAGCTAGCCATCCCTGCCTTGATGTACGGTCAGACTAGCTTACAATACCTCGATTGACGCAGTCGCCGTTTATATTCCGTACGGATCCGAACGGGATGTCTACAACACGTTTATCAACTACATCGAGTCAGCCGTTATACCTTAAGTTCGTCCTTGTGATCAAATTATCATTGTGGATGACTTTAACTTACCCGGTATATCTTGGAACGATGTCGACGATGTGTTCTCTTCATCCTCAACCGACGAGAAAGCATTGACAATCATCGATTACTGCGCTTCCATATCAACAACACAGCTTAACCGCTTCAGCAACAGTCGAGGGAAATTCCTGGACCTGCTATTTGCCAACGACGTCTTGCATGCCGATGTTGCTCCATGCGTGGACTTCACTGGACGCGAGAGCATTTATCACCAATTACGATATATCTTTTTTCTATTAAATGTTCAACTAATTATTTATCTAACGATTTTCACTTCAATTTTAGAATGGTCGACTACGCATCCAGCGCGATGCGAATTTGAATGACACGGTGCGCAGATTCAACGAGCTTCTCGCGAGTGGTATCGAGAGACACGTGCCGCGGGTTATCAATAATAAATTCGGGTTTCGGGAGCCATGGTATAATACCGAGTTGATGCTGCTCGAGAAACGACACAACAAGTTTCATTCCCTTTACAGGCTTTACGGCGTTAAATATTATCTCGATTTCGTTAACGCCCGCGATGAATTTAAGACCCTAAATTGGTTCCTTTTTAATAATTACGTAGTGCAAATCGAGCAAGTTTTGACATTCAATCCCAAAAAATTTTGGAACTTCATTAACAGCAAGATAAAGGTATCTGGTTTTCCGTAGAATATGTCTTACCAGACCTCCACCATCAACTGCTCCTTCTCGACGTTAGCAAGAGAGTGGGTTATGATGGTCTTCCACCGATCCTATTCAAACGTTGTGCCGTAAGTCTGGCCCCTGCAGTTACCTTCTTGTTTAATGAAAGTCTTCGTCGTGGTATTTTTCCAGATCCCTGGAAAATATCATGCATTCATCCAATTTTCAAGGCGAGTAATAGAAGTGAGGTAAGTAATTATCGTGGGATCGCCATTCTCTCTGTCTTACCCAAACTGTTTGAGTCCATGGTTCACAGAGTATTGTACTTCCATACCAAGAGACTAACTTCTCCTTTTCTGCATGGATTTTATCCCGGTAGGTCTACCGTGTCTAACTTGTCCTCATTTTGTGGTCATCTAATTAACAGTCTAAACTCTAAGCAGCAGGTCAATTAACAACTTACTGGATTTAAACGTGAGTAAATACAAAACTATTTCTTTCTTCCGTATCAGCTCGCCTGTTTTTTATCAATATCAACTGTACAACGAAACCATTGATCGGGTTGAGTACATTTCAGATCTTGGTGTGATCTTTGAACCTGACGCTACATTTACCAGACATGTTAACGCCATTATTTTAAAGTCGTACATTATGCTTGGCTTCATTAAACGAAACTGCAAGCACTTCCGTGACCCGTTAACTTTGACATCATTATACGTATGCTTTGTTTGGTCTATTTTGAAGTATGGCGCCCCTTTTCGGTCACCCTCCTACCACTTTCATTCCGAGAGAAACAGTTTATTTTGTTCGCGCTATGACGTTTACTATCCAGTCGTGCCGTGGACTACGTTCTTCCGCCTTATCAGAATCGATGTAATCTTTTAAAACTGCAACGTCTAGACAATCGCCGAGACCTAGCTTCCGTGCGGTTTGTGCGTGATATCCACAATTCCCGTGTCGATTGTATCGAGGTACTAGCACGTATCAACTTGTACACTCCCGAACGTCGAATGCGTCAACGCGATGGAGCTTTATTCATCGACCGAGCGGTAACGAACTACGGTCTTTCTGATCGAATTCCGAGGGTATCGCGGGTGTTCAACAATGTCTACGGAGCCCTCAATTATCACTTGTCGAGAAATCCATTCAAGAAAGCTTTATATAATCTTATGTAGTTGAGCTCATGCGCCGTAATCTCTTTTTTGTTTATTAATTGTTTTGCTGTGCCGATTGTAGTCACTGAAGGCATCATTTATAAATAAATAAATTCTATGAGATTTGTTGATACTGATCTTTTAGGCATAAATCCATGTTGATATTGTGATAAATGCCGCGGAAGCACAGCTTTGAATGAGTTGCACATTACTAGTTCAAATAATTTAGGTATAGCAGATATAGATGTAATACCTCTGTAGCAAGAAACATCATTTCTAGATCCAATTTTGAAAATAGGCGTCACTCTAGTTATTTTCCACTTTTGTGGAAAAGTTGCCAATTTTAGTGACTGATTGAACAAAATGCTTAGAGGAATTGCCCAATTTTTTAAAAATGAAGCCGGAATACCATCAGGACTACATCCCTCTCCGAATCCTACCAATACTCGCTGGATGTCTTCTGGCTCGATGTGTGGAGTAAATATGAATGCACTATATTCACTAGTGGTTGGATCTTTATAATAATCAATGTCCTCTGCTTTATAAAAAGATCTGTGGATCACAAGACTTTCGATCACTAAATTCCATCCAGGCTGGGTAACCATCAGTTTCGCGTTTGGTTTTAAGAAATTTCCAAAAGTGTCTGGGATAGCCTTTTATTTTATCCTATAGCTTGCGAATATAGCTTCTGTATCTCTGCTCAAAATAAGATTCAAAATTTTGGTTATATGCAGTAAATTTCTGTTTACTATCCTGGGAACATAATTTGAGGTTTTCTTTATAAGCCTTGTCTTGCTTGTTTTTAAGACTGATAAGTTGATCGTCATACCATGGAGGATATTTATTCGGTTTGATCATAGACACGGGAGTTAATTCCTTTAAATAGATGTGTGTACAATTTTTCCACATTTACATCTATGTCATTGCTGCTAAACTCGGCATTCCAATTTATTTGCTCAAAATATTGTAGTTTTAATATGCGGTCCGGTTTTGGTAATTTTGGAACTTGTTATCCACATTGGTTTTCAATATTATTTCTATTGCTTTGTAGTGAATATCATTAATTACGAATTACAATGATTCTTCTGTTTTTAATAAAACTGGTTCATTGGTAAAAATAAGGTCCAAGGGTCGGTCTCGTCCATTTATTAATTCGCAGATTTGGCTCAAATTTGAGCCAAATACGGTGTCGACGAATAGGTACTCATTATCCGAATTCACGTTTACAGGCATAATCTCATTGGTTTCTTCATCATAAGTCCAATTAATATTTGAGAGATTGAAATCCCCAGTTATTAAAATTACGTCTGATTGATCGGCCGTATTGGTAATTTCACTAGGTATACGATGGCCATGATTACATTCCGTGCCATGATTACATTCCGAATTTGTGTCACTGTTTTTCCCAGCAAGTGCCTTTAATGCCATTTTGTTTACGTTTTGATAGTTATAGGTTCGAGCTCTCATTAAAAGCGCGTATAGTCTATCATTAGCCACTGGTGAAAAATATCTAAATGATTGGGTGTGTCTTGAAATTGCAACTATGGCATGCGGTACACTATCGAACAGCTCAAGTGGCTGTGAATTGATTCTATAATACATATTACATTTGCTGAGGTTAATCCTTGTGCTTCGTGGATCGTCATGACTTTACTAGATTCTGGTATCTTAAGCTGGGAGATGAATTGTTCATCAGCTTTTGTAAAAGTTAGATACAATGTGCTATCTAACATAGATATCCACGACAATGTTGTTCGGCATGACAAAGAGAATAATTACCCAAGTCAATTTTTATACGCAGCAGTATTTTAAAGATAGATTTTTTGCGTCAAATTCAAATTTAAAATTAAAAACTCAAATTTAATATCTAGTATGTTTCGACAATAAATAATAAATGTACACACAATGACAATTGTTACGTCATTGTATTTACATTTGCATCTGACAGCCACATTACGAACAATGATCCCACATTAAACGATTATGCATAGCGACCAGGAAATTTAATAATTCGACCAACTTGAGTTGTATTTGGCTCATTGATTGGAACAACCGGGTTACATTGATTATATTCGAAGTTAAATTTGACTACGGTGAGTTTTGGCAGATTTTGATAGTGTCTTATTACATCTTCCATCGGCGCACTTGGCAAACATCTGTCGCGTTCTCTTCTATAAAACATGCTTCGAGTGTATCGATCGCATCGTTACAAAGCCTGCCCCGTATATCCAGAGTAAAATATTTCTCGTATCGTTTGATTACGAAAAGTGCAGCTGTGCGTACTAACACATGAGAACATTCAAATCTTTAGAAATAAAGATTTTATTTTGTTGATGTCTTGTTGGTGGTGGTGGTCGAATGTAAGTTGAAGTGTTCTCTGAGGACGTACGAATCCTGGTTGGTCCTGTTTGGTTTTGTTTTCTTCCAGCATATCACACCCATTGTATGGGATCGCCGAAGACGAGTTCTGCAGAAGAAGTTTTGAAGTTTACCCGATATGGTATACGAAGCCCCAACAATACCAATGGAAGAACACGTGTCCATTGTTTGTTCTGATGACACATGATAGCGGCTTCCAGTGTCCGATGCCATCTTTTTATAAAGCCATTGCACTGTGGATGATATCATGTTGTCCTTTTTCGTTCGAAACCCAACAATTTTAAAAATTCTGTAAATAATTCTGATTCAAATTGTGAGCCTTGATCAGTTACTATTGAAACTGGAATGCCGAAACGTGAAATCCAGGTGTTGAAAATAGCTGAAGCTACAGTCCCGGTTTTGGTATCTGGAAGTGGTGCTGCTTCTATCGAGTAAATCGATCTATTAATGTGACGAAGTAACGTTGTCCTTCAGATTCTGTAAGTGGACCAATGGTTTTGGTAGTGTAACTTTCCAATGCAGTTTTATTATGTCGATGTGAGAGTTATTGGAGAATTAAATGCTAACGGATTTTTTTCGAATTTTTTGCAATTTATTATTTTCAATTAGTTGGGTTAATTCGTCAGTTTGTTGAACATTTGCTATAGCTTGATAATCGATGGATGCTGGCAATGATATGACTTCGATTCTTGAAAATGCGTCTGCTACTACATCCTCAATACAGGAAATATGCTGTATATCTGTGGTGAATTGGCTAATGTACTTTAAATAACGGAATTTTCGAGATGATTTCTTTTCAGGATTCTGCTGAAACGCATATATTAATGGTTTGTGATCTGTGAACAATGTAACTTTGCGGCCTTCGATTAGATGCTGAAATCGTCTTGTGACAGAATAAGCGGCTTACAGTACTCTATCATATACACTGTAGCTTAATTTTAATGAATCAAAATGTAGAGGTTGTCAAACTTCCTCGATTTGTTGGTGGATAACTGCTCCAATGGCTTTGTCCGATGCATCTACCTCTCATCATAGAAACTTCGCCGAGTTGACTTTTGCTGAGCTCGAATGCATCTGTTAATGATTCGTGAATCAATCTTTTTACTTCCTTTTAAGTAGTCGCAGAGGATGGCTTGATTGCCACCAGCATTAGGAATAAAATTCTATAAAAATTCAACATACCCAAGTAGCGACTTAGTTGCTTAACATTCTCTGCTTTGTTGAAATTGAATATATCATTAATGCGTTTGGTTGATGGTAAAATTCCTGCGGAAGTAATTTCATGCCCCAAAAATAGAATTGGGTTTTTGCAAAATAGCACTTACGTAACCCGCTGCCTTTAATTTCGTAAAGATTATTTTTAAATGTTGTAAATTTTCTTCAAACGCTCGTGAAGCCATTAAAAAATCTAACTATCGAATGGATGAATCTTTGAAACGTGTTTTCACCATTCCGTAATCCGAAAGTCATTCGAGTAAACTCGAACAGACCGAAAGGTGTGGATATAGCTGTTTTGGGAATATCTGCCTTCTCGATTGGTATTTGGTGATATGTACGAACTAGATCAATAGTTGAAGATGTACATCCGCGCAATTGAAGTGTAAAAACCTGTAGATACGGTATAGGGTTCTTGTCTGGTATAGTAATGGTGTTAAGTGCGTGATAGTCACCGCACGGCTTCCATTCACCATTTTTTTTTTGCAACCAAGTGCAGTGGGCTAGACCATGGACTTTTGGGTGGCCTACAGACAACTTGAGCTACCATGTATTCGAATTCCTGTTTTGCAATTGCCAATTTTTCAGCACTTAACCATCGGGTTTTGCATGCAATCGGTGGACCACGAGTGGTATTATGTTTTGTAACTACTTGGTGTTAAGTGGGTATTTCCTTGGATATCGCGCATTATCTTGATAAATTATTCCAGAAGACGTAATACTCTTACGTTAATCGTATTAGCGTCAATTACTCTTAGTGTAGAAATATCCGATTTAACGGTTATTGCTCGTACTTGTAGAAAAGTTAAAGGATCGACCAGACGAATGTTCTGGATGTCGACCAGCAAATTTGAATATTTTAGAAAATCGGCGCTTTTGATTGGCATCGTAACATCCGCCAAAATGAAAGTTCAAATGAATTGTCTTCGAAGACCAAGGTTTAACTCTAAGCGACGGGAACCGAATGTTTTGACTGATGATCCGTTGGCCGCAAACAATTCTAGATTCGGATTAATGTTCCTTTTTTAATCATCGTTAGCGGGAATGGCGGAGACATCAGCTCCAGTATCAATTAAAAAGGTAATTTGTGATGGAGGATCAACCATTTTAAGGCGAAAATTGTTTAAGTTTCCCCAACACGTCGCCATTTATTAAAAATACAACTCGCTCCAACGTGAGCAATTCGGTTTAGAATTTCTAGCCTCGTCATTAAAGCGCCTATGAAAATAACACTCAGTAGAATCAGAATCTTTAGGTGCTATGGAATTCTGTCGGTCATCGAATCTTCTAGGTGAACGCGATTTCTGACGAGATGTACTACGAGAGAAAAATTTCGAGGTCTATAATGCTCCATTTGACCTAATCGACGAGTAATTTCGTTTATTTGTGTTAAAATTGACGACTCGATTTTATTTGTTTGATCGATTGTGGACAAAGGCATGACATGATTCTGTGACATAGTTTCCATCAATCGATCGGCTAACTCGGCAATAGTTGTCGTATTTAACGCTTCTGCTGTTGGCGTTAAAACCTCTTGAGCTCTTGGAGATAACCGCTTTAATCAAATCATTTTAACAAATTCGTCATCAGCTGAGATCTGAGGAGTATGCTTAAAACCACCTAATCTCCCCAAAATGAAATTTTTTAAGTCCGTTTATGGTGGGCACTTTTGGGTTCGTTCAGGGCATCCAGAAGATGATTATATAGCGAGTTGCCTCCGAAGTGATTTTTCCAAGGGCTAGTTGAGATTCGACAATATGGAACCACACTTTTGGATCTTGAGCTACTAACAGGATTAATTTGAACGTGAGTGATGCGACGTTTCTGCTTAGCATTTGCGATGAACTAGGTGATGCTTCCGGTGTTGATATATTCGATGAATTTTGAAGCATCCTACGAACCTGCTCTTGTATCAAATGCTCAATGTCTGATGATGACAACATGGCTGGATTGACTGCTGAAATGGATTGAGGTGAGATTTCTGATTCATCACGCATTGTAATCGATGTATTCACTTAACTGATCACATATCACTTAACTGAATTTATTTGACGAAGAAAATTGAAAACAACTGCTTTGACATGCTATCATCAGCAGTAGAGTTGGTAATTTGATTGATTTGTGATGCACCAAAAAGACTGTCATGCAATTGTCTGCTACGGATGATGAACGAACGACTAGTTTCGGTAGCAAATTCCGAATGTGTAGACGTCAGCGGTGGCAGACTTGTGATGTATTTTGTGTATTTTATATTTTTGTTAATATGCAAGGATTAGCCAATTACACTTGGTTATATTTGTAGAGTATTGGGTCGGCAGACCGATTGTACTGTTTTCCGCTGCTGTTGTCGGTTGATGTGTAATTTTTGAGTATACTGCTGGTTTGTACTTTTGCTTTGTACAGCGAAGTGTGATCTCTAATCACGTTGGGGTCACCAATTATGGGTTTTATGCTTATACTTCTAACCCATAATAATCTTCAGTTAGATTATAAACTACACAATAAAGTTATAACACATCTTTTTTAAAACACTTATTTTTAGTTAACAATTAACAAATAACGTAAATTAAATTAAAGAAAACATATACTAATTGTTTAAACTGTAAGAGACCAATCTTATATAATAGAACACATATTACTGCTGAGCATTTAATAACGACTGCCCGAAAGCCTTTACTTTTAGAACTCTTCTTGAAAAAAAAACAATTTGCCCTTTTATATAGTTTGGTCTATATAGTTTGGTTTGTTTAATTTTATGTGAACTTATTTTTAAAGAAAAATAGTTCACAAAAATTAACTAAAATTTCGAAAACTAGATGTCTCTAACTTTGAATTAAAAATTCAAATATAACATCTAGTATGTTTCGACAATAAATAATAAATGTAAACACAATGACAATTGTTACGTCATTGTATTTACATTTGCAACTGACGGCGACATACTAATTTCATTCCAACCCAGGATTTGTAAAATCATTCCAACGTAAATGGCCTACCTATATCTGGCCTTATCTTGGAAGGATGGCTGGAAATACGATAAGGACTTACCATATTACGTTAACATGCGAGAACAACTGCCATGCCTCACTGGATGTAGAACTGACAATATAACAACTCTAAAATATACGGGAGCATTAGAAGTGTTCGTTCATTGGAAACATCTAACTGGATGAAATCGATTCACCAACGTTACATGAGTCTATTGGAATAAAAGCACCGAGCAGAACCTTAAGAAATTCTGAGTTTCTTCAAGTAAATAAATATAGGACAAATTAATGGTTCCCACGAACTGATACGAACATGATGTGCACGAGCTTTAACAAATTGACCATCTAGTTGACTTTTGTATAAGCAAAAACGGGTTTAAAAATTATTTGAAATAATTTTATGAGTCGACTTCTTAATTATTTTTAAATATAAACTATTTTCACAGGAACATCACAGAATCGACTAAAAATGTAACATTATGTAAGGATTCCGCACAAAATCGGTACAGCTATGTTCTAAATAATGTATTGCAATCAGCACAAATTAAATACATTTTAGCACAATAATACAATGCACAAAAGCAACTTAGTATTGCACACATAATATAGCATTCACGAAGCAAAATTACATAAAGTGCATTATACAATGGAACATGTATCGCGCATTTATTGAATTTCGAATGTGCACTACACCACATACACACACAGACATGTAATAATAACGTGCCAAAAGAAAATTGCAAATGCACGTTGAATTGAAAATTCCCAATTTTTACACTTTTATATTTTGGATGCAGATTTTTCTTTGCATGCATTATTAGCATAAACAACTACTGTACATGTATTGGTGTATTTTAACTGCTCATTTTATATACCCAACATTTTATTTATGTTATATGTACATAGATACAAACATTCAAATTGAACGAAACATAAAAATAAATTTGCAATAAAAATGAAAATCTATAATATGTAATATGCATATGTTGGTACTGTGTACTCGTACTTAAATAGAATAAATAAAGAAAAATTGAACGAAGAAAAAATAGTTCCACTCTAGAGCTAGAAAGCATATATATGTATATACAGCATAAACCGGAAAAGTGAAAAATTACTTGAATTGTTTTTCCGTGTGTATTTTATATGTTTTTTATGTATTTGGAATCAACGGAAAATTTATGTATTAAACTTAGCAGTTTTATAGTTGTAGAGTTTTAGAGCTTTTCTATAGGTTTATATATAGAGAACATTTTTTTTCCTAGATACGTACGTTAGTTATTTATTTTTTTAATTTTAGTTCTATTTTTTTCTCTAGAATTCAAGTTTATTGTTTTGATGTAGTAAACTAAGCATAGGAAAATTTTTTATGTTTGCATAGCACGAAGCCAATTTGATCGTAATTTTATTTTTCGATTTTATCTCGGCGATATCAGTAATAGGACTTTTAATTAAATTATGAAATTACAATAACAAAGTTGAAACATTTTTAATCAATCGTTTCATTGGTGGGTTTATAGGTAGGTATTTACATAGATAATCGACCACAGTTACCAACAAAATGAAGTTTAAGACCTTGCCTGCGAGCAGCGTCAAGAAAGATAAATCAACACACGAATTGCAGCTCCAGAAATATAGAAGAGATGGGGACCAAACAATAAATTTAAATTTTTCATGTCCAGGGTTTCAAATTCTACTCGCAGAATGACCATATCAAAAGAAATATTCTGAATAAAACCTTTCCGGCATGTTTCATCTTATATAAATAGATTTTGAATGGCCAAAATGCCCTTCCAAATTGGTATGTCACGTTCATATAAAAAGAACTGGCCCGCGAATAATAATGGAATATTTTTTTCAAATATTCGATTCCGGTTCCATTTGGTACTTGACAACTTTGAACTTTCATTGTGAACGCACCCTTAAACAAATAACCAAACTGTCAGTGTCAAAACATTCAGTAACGACAACATTTTCACCATGGTGAAGTACACGGACGAACAACGTTTACAAATAATTAAAATTTACTACAAAAATTCCGAGTCGGCGACTGTAACTTCAAGAGCGTTAATTCCAATTTTTGGTCCTAATTATCGTCCCAGTAGACAAGCAATTCATAGTGTAGTGAACAAATGTTAGTCTAAATATTCGCTGCTGGATGTTCTCGTGCCAGTGGAACAACGGGTTGGTCGAAGTGCCGTCGCAAACGAACCAAAACAGTCCAATTTCATCGCAAAATCATCTTCAATGATGAAGCGCATTTTTGGCTAAGCGGCTGCGTCAACAAACAGCATATGCGTTGTTGGTCAGATGAAAACCCTCATGTACTTGAGGGTGATGTCATTGGACCGTTTTTTTTCGTTGATGCGTCACGTTACAGCCAATGGAGGTCGCTTCAGAGACATGTTGCAACATTATTTCTTTGGTCAATTGCGAGCTAGCCATGAGCTAGACATTAATGATATGTAGTTTCAACAAGACGGTGCGACATGCCACACAGCGGGTCTAACAATCGACTTATTGAAATCAAAATTCGATGAATGTGTTTTATCCAGACATGGTCCTGTCGATGTGTGGCCGAGTCATCGAAAATTGGATTCAATTAGATGAAGGACATAAGAATCATGTCGAATTTCATTTTTAAAAGTTTTGATTGTACTTCAAGCCAATAATAAAATGTTCGAGATATCTCAAATGGTTTGCATTTTATTTAAGAAAAATGTTTCAGTTCCTTATTGGAAAATCCTTTAATTTTACACGAATAAAATTATTGACGTTACTTGAGATAGTCACAATGGACTCTGATCTTTATGGCCTATTCAATTAAACTTTGAATTATTGTTTTAAATTAATGGTTCTCGAATCATTTTTAAGAACAGAAATCGGATTTAAATTAATGGTTCCCAGGTACCTGAAATATCGTCATTGATCTCTTCTGAGTTTATAGAACATGATGACCTTTATATCTACAAAATGCCTAGAACAACCGTATGTAGAGGTTGACGCAACAGGCCCATTTGGTTTAAACCAATCCATCCATATGTTAGGATTGACGCTACGGGGTCATATGAGTAAATGAAGAATACAAATTGGATTTAAATTAATGGTTCCCAGGAACCTAAATGTCGTCATCAGTCTATTTTGGTCTTGATACAACATGATGACCTCTATCTACAAAAATATTCCAAGACCAACCGCATTTTGAGATTTGCACATTGGGCCAATATGTGTATGGTTTATGCCCTTTAGTTTATGCAAGAATTATTGATTTAAGTTAATGGTTCCCAAATAAATCCCAAATAAAATTCGCATGACGAACCTTTTATTGAGATTTGCGCAATATACCCATATGTGTAAGTCCCACTCAGTTTATACATGAATTATTGATTTCAATTAATAGTTCCCGGGAACCAAGAATGTCGTGATCGATCTCTTCTGATTTCAAAATGGCATCACGTTCACTATAAAAAATAAAAATGTTGAGCTTGACACTATAGCATCCTGAGGTCGCCATTGTTATATAAAATATGCATTTAATAGTTAAACGAATTGTTCCCTGGAAACTAAAGTATCGTAACCGATCAGTCATATGTGTAAATGGCCAAATCATTTTTAACAACACATTGAAATTAAAAGAGATCGATGACGACATTCTAGGTTCCTGAAAAATAATAATTTAAACCCGAATTGTGTCCTTAAAAATGATTCGACCATTTACACATATGACCCTATAGCCCCAATTCTAACATAAACATGGTCTTGGACTTTATTCGTAGGTAGTGCACATTATGTTCAATCTATATCAAATGAGATAAAAAAAATAAAAAAATTAGAAAAAATGCCCATTCCAGGATGTTATAGCACAAATCTCAACATACGCTTCGTACTTCTCATAATAGGTCATAAAGATATGAGCCCATTGTGCCAATCTCCGGTAACGGTTTGTTGTCTCATATTTTTATCATTGATATTTGAAGTATAAACACTTTATGCTAATTGTTATCACATTTCGTGTCATAGGAAATTTTTTTGGGATGATTTTAGTAATCCAGAGATGGGATATAATTAAAATTGTCTGATGAACATTTCTTATTTTTCTGGGATGAAATAGTGAGACAACTTCAATCCGCATAATTGTACGACGATTCTAGTATATTTCGTCGTATCTAAAAACATAACTAAATAACCTTAGGGCCGATATGTTCGACACTGCTTTGAACTAATTAATTAATTCAGTAAGTAAATTATTGGGGGAAAATATAAAATAAAAAATTTTAAATTACTTGAACGGGAATGTTTGTACTAGTTCTGGATTAGTAGGTGGTATGCACAATTCTTGCATTTCTAAAATATTTGTTTCCTCTTCATAGGTTGATGAGATTTGAAAATTACATTTTATACGAGTATTAGCTTCCTGAAATTTTTTGATTGTGATGAAGTATATTGGCCATTTGGATATGTATTGGCTAATATGGAATAATATATATTTTTCGTGTGTTACTCTCTCATGCTTAACAGTTCGCCTTGAAATCAATTTAAGTGAATATAAAATTTGAAAAGTCATTGTAATTTAAAAGCACTAACATTCTTCCTGTGAACTTTAAAATAGCAAATGCCACTATAAATTCTAAATGGACAATTATCCGATCACAATTCGCAAATACTCTCGGCTGCTCTGGCAACTTCACCCTGAGTAGAGAAGCCCATTGACAACGAAAGCTAATGTTGTCGTCGATCGCTTCAAAATAGTGTTCACACTATGGAGATTAAATGGAGATTAAGAAGGCCATGACCGTAAGAATAGCAACCAAAATTATTTGATAGTTTTTCTTCATATACATAACATACTTAGTTAACCTCAGATTAGGTTAACAAATAAAATATTTCACTTTCCGGCAGGTAGAGGTAGCAAGCCATCTGCGCTTAGCTTCGTAATAAACGTAGTTCTTAATAGCTTCTTAGCCACTATCAAATCACTGCTATACTCTCGAGTCCGATGAATGTCAGTCCCGAGCTCATCTTGGTAAAATAATCACCCACTACATTTCCCTCAATATCATAATGAGCCAGCACACACATGGCCTTGACTAAATTGTTGCAAGAAAAGAGGCTTATAAAAAGGTTACAGTTCTTAACGTTTTGGAAATGGTCACAGAATTCCGTAATGCATTGAACACAGCTTTTACTATCCGCACACAAAATAATATTTTCAGATGAAACAGCAAGATTAGCAACTCGACCTGGTGCCCTGGTGGCACGGCAACCCCGTGCATGTTGAACCTAGACTGGCTTAAGATCGTAGATCATCTGTGGGCGGTAGGTTACAAAACCAGCACCTATTCAGAGTTCGAGATGTCTACCTAAAAAACTAACGAATTACATAAACGATTAATGAAATCTTAAGACTACCAATGGTCTCTCGAAAAGTAAACCACTGAGAGAATTATCGAAGTCGAATTTTGGGTGTATAGTTTACCATTAACCGAACCACGAGAGAGTTGGGCGTGCTGCGCCCTCAAAACGTTCGCAAAGTTAACAAACACAAACCAAAGTTGTTCCTCGCCCTATTCACCTTAGTCTGAAAGCGGTTGAACAAGCCTAACCCAAAATGAAAGAATTCAGTGGTTGCAGAAACAACATGGTCTCCATTGCAAAGACTGAAGTGGCGGAGATAGCACCGGCAAATTTCGTTAAAGCTGAATTCAATTTAAACAAGAGTATAAGATAACATAGGTAAAAACTACGATTTGCAAATAAATATGAACATTTCGAGTGCCAAACTCCCAGGATTTCCAAAATGCTCTTCTATATTGCCAAAAACAACAGTTGCTTTTTGAAGTTAACCTTTATGTTACCTTTCGTCATGTTTGACGATATCTGAGCTGATGATCGTTTTTCGAAGACGATCAATAGAAAAATAGAAAGGATAGATAGTTTGTCAAGTAAAGGGCAGCGAGCTAAACTTAGAAAAATTAACGCGCAGAACCTTCCCACCTTCACAACTTACTTCTCAAGAAAATGTAAGTGTTCATCGAAAACCATAATAACCAAGATAGCAGCACATCTCTGAACAATAAAGCCAAATTGATGTAAATAAATAAGTTATTCATGAATCACCAAGTACCACAAAAAAGATGACAAAACACCTCCTTGGGGCATCCTTTTTAGGCTTTAACAGAGACTGAAGGGCAATCGACCGCAACAATTCAAGACCATGAAGTGAAAGAATCAAGAATTTGTGTGTAAAATTATTTGCGTTGGGATAAAAGCAAATGTTCAAAATTTAGACAAAGTGTATGAAAGCATAGAGATTTTTAATTTAATATTGAATATTTTTTGGAGCTTACCTAATTTTTGTTAAATGGGAACTTTTTCGACAATTAAAGGAGTTTTTGTAATTTCTTCTGTGAGAAGCCTCTGCTAGTTGGAAACATTGCTTAAAGCGAAATTTTCTTACAACTAACCAGCACTTGTGTCGCGCAATACATGGATTCGATTTCGACAAGAAGGAATCAAACGGAATGGATTTATCTTAATCTAGATTTTTATTTTCCCGCACTGAATAATTCCATTTCAAATATTTGAATTCTGGTTGGTTTTCAAGATATTTTAGAACATGTTCTATAGAAATATGTCCAAATTGAAATATTTTTCTGATAGTTTCTTGCCTTAATTTTAATTGTATACTAAATCGAAACACAAAAATGAATTAACTAAATTTAAAACATGTTAATATGTAATTTCATTAAAGCTAAAATAATTTTGTGTGAGGATCAAAATACAATTTTTGTATTTCTATAAAACGACGTTTTGTGCCATATTCAACGCTCAACGTTGTATTTGTATATTATCAAATGGATTTTTCGAAAGAGTTGCTATTGTTTATTAATTTGAGTTATTAGAACTTTTAAAATTATTTTAGAAATTTCAATTCTAAAAGATATCTTGTTGATCTAAAAAATGGTATATTTTTGTACCATTTATAAACAATTCATTAAAATATAAATAAACTTCGTGCACCTTGAAAATTCGGGGACGTGATAATCATTAGATTTCACTAAACCGGAATTTGACAACCCCACTTAACGAAAAATCCGATAAACTGAAAAATTACACTAAACCGGAACCCATGTGCAGGACACAAGCAAGATGTCTTAGCGACATGGCCTATAACAAGAACGACACAAGACGGCTTGCAAGAATTGTCTTGGGCACGCCGTTTGTAACATATCCACTGGTCGGTATGTGTAAAACGAAAAATAACTATTTTCCATATAATTTATTTGTTACAACACAATTTTGACAAAAGTAGAGTTAAAAACAATGATTTCTTTAATTAGAGATATTTAATTTAAGAATTTATTCGTAAATAAAATATTTTAACCCAACCAACACACGCGCACTAAAAAAATTCACAAAATATTCCTTAAAAATGAAATTATGAAATTGCACGTGACAGCCTGTTAAAAAAGGATTTTAATTTTAGCTTAGAGCTTTGCTATAAAAAATTTAGTTTATTTAAAGTTCGAGATTATACCGTTTTGAATCGATCAATAAAATCAAATTGAGTTTTATGTAAAATTTTTCCTTTATAACCTGTAATACCACCAAAATAGGTCGCATTCGTTTTAATAAACAACCAATAGGAGCACTGTATGTGCTATTATTGCAATGTCGTCAGCTTGATATCGAGTGCACATAATGTGTACTACCTAAGAATAAAAGTTCAAAATATTCCATATATTAGGATTGGTGGTATGGGGTCATATGTGTAAATGATCGAACCGCATTTTTAAGAACACACACCGGATTTGAATTAATGGCTCCCAGGAATCTTAAATGTAGATGTCGTCGAAATAGATTACGTCTGATTTTGATACATCATGACGACCACTATTTACAAAAGAAATCCAAGACCAACCGTGGATTGACCCACGAATGTCGTAAACGATTTATTCAGCTTTCAACACAGCATCATTTCCGTTATCCAAAATAAAATTTACATGAAAATTCGTATGTTGTGATTTGTGACGATGTACATTTAAGATTTAAACGAATAGTTCCCTAAAGTGTTGTAACCTATCTCATAATGTGTACTTCCTACGAATAAAAATCCAAGACACCATCCTTATGGTAGGGTTGGTGCTATGAGGTCATATTTGTAAATGATAAAATCATTTATAAAAGCACACTTTGGATTTAAATGAATGGTAAAATGGTGCCGTCGATCTCTTCTGATTTCGGTAGAACACGATAATTTTTATCTACAAATAAAATTACAAGACCACTCGTCTGTTGAGATTGGCACAATAGGCCCATTTGCGTATGACACACTATTGATTACATTAATTTAAATGTTATTAGATATAATATTTTAATGTGTGCGTCTGAATGTCTACATAGAAATTTGGTTTACTAAAATATTTACAATATAATAAAACCTAGTATAACTTAGGACAAACTTCGAAGTCGAAGTTTTTCTTGTTATAAAAGGTGATCCAATAAGAGCTTCCGGAAGTTTTTTTTAAAAATAAAATGCATTAAAATCAATTTAATAATCAAAAATTGTATTTGTGACGTAAGTTCGGTTTATGACATTTAATGTTTGAAAATAGTTTCTTTTAAATGTTGTCCGCGACTAACTCTTAGATGATCCATTCTACGGGTCCAATTTGTGAGCAACCTTTCGAGCATTTCGGTCGATATTTCGTTAATTACGCGTGTTATGTTCGCTTCTACTGCAGGAATCGATTGTGGTTTATCGATATAAACAAGTGATTTCAGATACCCCCATAAAAAGTAATCTAACGGCGTTAGATCACAATATGTTGGAGGCCAATTCACGGGTCCGTTTCTTGATATAATGTTCTCATTAAAATTTCCTTTCAATAAATCGATGATTCGGCCTGCTGTGTGGCACGGTTCACCATCCTGTTGAACCCTTAAGTCGGCTACACTAGTATCTTGCATTTTTGATACAATGTGCCATACGAGAGACCCAGAGCTTGAGAACGGCGACGAATTGATTGATTGCGGTCTCCACGTACACTTTCAGCTACAGCAGCAATATTCACAAAAGATCGACTTGTACGCACTCGATTGATGAATATCCAATAATGAAAAAGTGATTCGAGACTTGTTGATTGTTTCGCAAATAGTGCGTTCAGTTGGACGATTATGAACATCATAAAATGGTCGAAGAGCACGAAAACCATTTTTCACTGATCACTGATTTTGGAAATAAATTTCCACAATTTGTAAACGTTGTTCTCGCGTAAGTCTATTCATGGTGAAATGTCAATGAATACTGAACACAAATGTCATATGAGCATGACAGTGGTGGTTCAGGTTTTGTTAATGCTGGGCATATATCATTACGTTATCTTTTCGGAAAACTAAACAAATTGATAGGTACCTTGAACAGTTTTTTAGCTGCAAGCCATGTTCAATGTTGTATGGCCATTATCGGCCATCTCCAGAGATGGTGATTCAGATTTTGTTAATGCTGGGCATAGATCATTATATTACCTGTTAGGAAACAAATACATAGGTATCTAAACAAATAGATAGGTATCTCGGATAGTTTTTTTATCTACAAGGCATTTTCCTTTATAGCGAAAAGGTAAAGTTTACTTAATGCTGAATTTCTGTTCATTTTTACGAATTATTATTTTATTGTATAATTTAGAAAAATTTCCATCAATTTTTATTTTAATTACTTCAAATTTATAGTATAGTTAATTTTTTTAATAACACAATTTTGAATAAAATAGTCAAACTGCGAAATTATCGAAACTCGAACTTATTAGAACCTTAATTTTTCTTATTAGATTTTGGTTTAGCAGTGTAACACACATTCATACACACAGCCGTGGAATCCGTGGAATACTTCGCACCCGTCTAAAACTAGATAGATATTTTATTAGCAGAAAAATGTTTATTAATTTACCGAATTGCTACAATTACACAAATTAGCAAAAAAAACTGTTATAATGAGGAAAACACTACCCGAACCTTTAAATTAGGTTAATCCTAGCTTCCATAATAATAAATATATATTTGTGATTGTATATTTCACCTTATAAACTATTACATGGTGCAATGTTCTTCCATACATGTTATCTAACACTATAAATTTGATTCAAAAGATAAAATTTTAAAATTAAATTTCCAACAATATTTAATGAATTTATACAAAAAGAACTAAAGCACAATAAATTTTCCGATACAGTTTCACAAGTCTCCTTTTATTTATGTGTATGTGTATGTGTAAAGAAATAAATTGAATAAAATCCTTTTATTTAAAATATTTTTTGAAAATTTAAATTGAAAATACATTATAAATAGTTAAATCGATGAAATTAAAATAATTTAATTATTATTTTTATTATCATTAATGTACATAGTAACTATCTGTAAATTAAATTGACATTCCTACTATAAATCACGTAATTTTCTTTTATAACTTATTGGAATAATTTTTAGTTTTGTAAGTATTGTTGTTCGTAGGATTAGTTTTTCCAGATAAAGGATGTTGTTATCCAAAATTATAATATAAACTAGATCGTTAACTATTGAATAAACTGTACAGTGTTTTTTCCCAAATATAAATTAAATTTATCCGATACACAAATAATTAATAAATTCCAACTGCGAGAGAAAATCGAATTTTAGATTTATTTTAATTATGTTTTTCTGTACTACAATTTAAGAATGTTTTGTGCCACATTTTGATATATGGCCTGGATATCTATTTGATTTATGTGTGTAGACAAATTAGTTATGCTATGTACAAATACGAGTAGTATTATCTAGGCGGTAGGAGTCACTGAAATTTGACAGGTTTTTAATTTTTGTGGTAATAAATTGATTTATTTATTTTGTAAAACAATACCGCATTATCATTTGGATTGGTGTTTTAAAATTTTAAAAACTACTGTTTAGTCGAGCCTGTTGATGTAAATAACATAATTTACAAAATTGAACGTAAATTTAAACGTGACTTTTGTGTTTTTCTTATATTTACAAGAGAAAATGATAATTGATGTTCACGAATAAACCTACTTAGTATCTGAACAAGGCCACAAACTTGCCTAAATCCAGCACCTAGGTGAAAAGACTAGGTTCCTTACTTGCACCATATAATGGACGTTACTTCATACATACATGCCCGAATTATCCGCTATTCACAAGAAAATGAAGTAAAATAAACATAAGGTCATCCGTGATCGATTACATATGAAGACAGCTTGAGAGGACCCGATCTCACTAAGCATGAATTAATAACCTGTAACATGAACCGATAACCGTATCGGATAAAGTTATTCGTTTATAATCAGTTATTTCGTTAGGCTGTGACTTCTTTGGTATAGAAAACTGAACAGTTTCTAACCATTCGTTTGGGGTAATATTTAAGAACCATACTTGCTGCATAACATAAACTAAATGTTTAATCCCCTCTTCCGGTAAACATTGCAATAGCTCAATTGAAATCTGGTCCCTCTCTTAATAGATGATAATATGCTCTCTATTTCTTCTTGTGACGGAAGCAAATCTAACGGCTAATGAACTTTTTCGGATATTAAAGGCACTGGGTTTCCGGAGGTATTTAGTAACAACTGTTCTCACCAAGTGAGAAAGGGATATAGGTACCAGCTAGGATGTTGGAAATTTGTCTGTATGATAGATGGAAGATAAAAATAAACCAAGGTGAAGATGAATCGTCTGACACTACTATATTTAAGTGAGAGCGGGAAGTCATTGAAATGTTGTTTGGCGAGGAAATCTAGTGGTGTTTTGACTAATTCTAAATTTGGGATCAGGTGACATTTAATCGTTAGTACAAATATAATATAAAAGTAAAAAATAATAAAACAACGCGATAACAGTTATTTTCCCAACATATGGAATTACACAAACAAAGAAGTGTTTCCATGACATATACCCCTGCTCGTCTTTATGATGGGTTGAAGGAATGAGTGTGAAACTATTCCTAATAACAAATTACTAACAAATTCCAAAAACTAATTTAGGGTAATTTAGAACCTTTAACATTTCATAATCCTGTAGTTTTAGAGAGCCTCACAGGTTCATGACTTTTATGCTTTTCTTATAGATTCTATCGTGAACAGCGTATGTTTATTTTATGATGCTGTTAAAATTTACGTAAAAATTCAAAATTAATTTCAATTATATCAATTATTTACTATTTTAAGGTGTTAGGCAGGACAAAATGTGGTTACGATTTTATGAAGATGCAACAATAGAATTCAATAAAATATGCTT
Source organism: Nephrotoma guestfalica (assembly GCA_963691935.1). Taxonomy (NCBI): domain Eukaryota; kingdom Metazoa; phylum Arthropoda; class Insecta; order Diptera; family Tipulidae; genus Nephrotoma; species Nephrotoma guestfalica. The sequence continues at coordinate 209,258,694 of OY829914.1, read as the reverse complement.
CAATTGCAAACAAATTTGCGTAATGTTCGACGTTGTTGTCTGCAACCCGAAAAAAATAATCACACAATCGATAAAAGTCTGTTGCGATTAAACAGTATTCGTCGCTTATTGATTTAAACTTGAAATTGCACTACTGTTGCTGCTGTTGCATTCGATTCATTTATTTTTTTTGGATTTTCTGCTCACAACAGACAACTTGGATACGTGAAGTTTAGTTTATAGCGAGTTCGCCATTTGCCTCGTTTATACGAACTAAACCAACCAACATTATGTGCTGCTGCTGAATTTTCTCCAGTATCCGTTGTGACCGTGGAAACTAAAACTAGTTATCCAACTTATTGCAAATACAGTTTGCATGATTTCACAAAATTAGATCTCCAATTAATGATAAAGATGTACGAGGGAGGATTGATAAATGTTAAGAAAATCGTCATCTATGCGTCACAAGTAAGAACTTCTTTTGAATATCGCGTACTACATGTTCTTTTAAACGAAACCTTTTATTTGGCAAAAAATAGAAAAAAATGAGTGTCGTTCAGTGATTAAATACTTCCATTTAAAAGGTTTAAAATCAAAGAAACCATCGATTACAAGAAAACAGTGTTAGATGAACATGCACCTTCAAATGCAAATATTTATAATTGGATGAATGAATTAAAACGTGGCCGCACATGATGCTGAGTGTTCAGGAAGTCCAGAAGAGGTAACAAAATCATTATGAATGACCGTCGTATAAAGTCGTGTGAGATTGCTGACAATGTAAACGTCTCATATGAACGTGCACATAACATCATACACGAAGCATTGCATATGAAAAGCTGTTTGATGTTTATAAAATATGAATCGAATGGCCATTTCTAGGCAATGTTGGAGATATTTTAGCGTACTCCAACTAAATTTTTGTGTCGACACATAACGGTTGAAGAAATATTGAAACATCACTACAGCCAGAATGAAAACAATGAGCAGAAGCTGGTTCACGTACTCCAAAAAAGCAAAAGTTGTTGCATCAGCTAGATCTGATCTGCTTAGGTTGCTCATGTTTCATGAAACAACGCGAAGGCGCTTACTAGATTTTCCATACAAAATTTGAACTGACCCGGATCAATGGGGGTCATGGAACAGGGCTAATATTACATGATTATTAAGCACTGTGAATGAAAATATTAAGGAAAAATGGCCACATTAGAAGAAAAAGTTATCTTCCATCATGACAAGGAACCATTACATTCATCATGGACAACACAGCAAAAGTAGTATGAATTGGGCTCCGAATTGCTTCCCCATTCACCATATTCACCTGATCTAGTTAATTGTGACTTTTTCCCATTTCAAAAAATGAAGAAATAGTTCGGAAACAGATTTGAGTCAAACAATGAAATTATAGCGGAAACGAACGAATATTTAGAGGAGTTCGATAAATCATATTTTAAAGAAGGTTTAACGAAATTGGAAAAACGTAGGAATACGTGTATCGAGCTAAAAGGAGAATATGTTGAAAAATAAAGTGGATTTTACTTAAAAAAAAGACTTATCAATCCGCCCTCAAAAACGGCTCGCGAGTGTTATTAAAATATTTTTCAAATTGCTAATGGAATTTTATTTACGCTCGTTCGTACTACACGGAAGATGGCAATTACATATGGAATTATGGAGTTAGATGATTTCAGGATCACTCAGCTCAAATCAGTTACGTGTATTGTTTGTTTGGTTTTTTGTGGTCAGACCTTTTAATTCCATATAACTTAATGTTCCTTTTTCTTCAACTATTGCATACAAACAAGAGTCTTCTCAAGGGAAGAGGAGCTGTGGATTGTATTTTTGTGGTTTTGCTCTCTGATATGTACTTATCTTTAAATACAGTCAACAGGAATATTATATTTCTCAAAGAGAATTTAAACTAATTTGAAACTGCTAGAATGTCTGCTCACACGAATATTCAACCGGAACTCGATGTATTGTTGATAAAGCATATTATTGTATCAAACTCAATCATTTTAACGCAGATTTAAATAAATGAAAATCGTTTTCACAATTGTTTGAAACACACGTCTGCTTATCTGAATTAACAAAATTAAAATATTTTAAAAATTCGTCATTGAATACATATTGCTGCAAAAACGATGAACTATGACTGTGTGAATGTATAGAAATAGGAATAAATTTTTTCAGATTCCAAAAGGCCTACACCAATTCTTGGATGTGGCCGAAGTGCCAGGTAGTCCCTGTAAAAACCACCCTAGAATAAAATGGCTTAGCTCATTTTATGTTGAAACAATTTTCAAAAATTGGCTCCAATGGGACCAAATTTTGTGAATTTTAGTTGGCACTACCTCGTAACAGTGAAAGAAGTGTCAGGTAATTCCTATGAAAACCGCCATAAAAGAAACTGTCTTAGAACATTGTTTGTCGAAAATCATTATTTATTGGGTCGCACGACTGGCCTGCACTACCTCGTGACAATGAAAGAAGTATTTGGTCTGTAAAAATCGTCACAAAAGAAAATTTCTTAGTAAATTTTTTGTTGAAAATCGTTACATACTGTGTCCAGCATGAAACTTCTTTCCAGCTCGTACATAAATGGAGGTACATTTATTTAATAACAGATGGCCGACACTACCTCATGGCGGTGGCCAAAATGTCAATCACTTTGAAAACCGCCACAACCATAAAATGGCTTTGAACATTTTTTGTTGAAAATCGTAACTTTGTGATGTTGACGCGCTACATTTTTTGAATTTCAGATGACCTACACTAACTTGTGATAATGACCTTAGTGTCAAGTAGTCCCTGTAAAAATCGCCAGACGAAAATGTTTTAGTAAATTTTTTGTTGAAAATCGTTACATACTTGGTCCAGCATGAAACTTCTTTCCAGCTCTTACAGAAATGGGCCTATACTTTTTGAATTCCATGTAGCCTAAACTACGTCTTAAACTACGTCTTACACAGTGGCCGAAGAGTCGAAAACTCGAAATACTAAATACCACAGAAGAAAATATAAGTGTCTAATAATAAGACCTTATTGGTGATTGTAATCAAATGTAGATAGCGTTGGTTTCTATGCATGCAAGGGGGTGTGAATTGTCAAATCCATTATTATGGCAGTTTTAATCCCCCTTGCATCATAGCAAACTGCGATTCACATTTTCTTCACCACATGTCAGCCAGTGCCGACACATTAACATGTCATTCGTGAACGTACATGCCCCATCGCAGGTAAAACCTGGAGGTCTAATATGAAATTTTCGACCGCGTTTTTTCGACGTTTTCGAGAATAAGCTATTATGAAAATTTTCGGCAGCTTTCGGAATTATAACACCTCTTAAGATGTCGAATATCGTTGCGAATTCATAAAATATTAAATAGTGGATTAAATAATTTTAATTATTAAAATTTAATTAGTTTAATTATAAAAAATTGTTTTCGACGTTGTCAGATTGGTCGATATAGTCGAAAAAATCGCGGTCGAACTTTCCATAATAGAGAACAGAACATGATAAATACATTTTCTACGACCACCTCGAAAGTGTTTTATACAAAATACCTCAACAGGATGTAAAGATTGTTTTGGATAACTTTAATGTGAAAATCGGCAATGCAGACAGTATTCGACGTAGTACCATCTATGGTTGTAGCCAGCACTTACTTCCCACGTTAGCGAATCGACGGTATTGTATAATACAATGGAGTTACGGTCAATCAAATCGATGTCCAATAGGCATTTTTCTAGCATTAAAGATATTAAGACCGAACTCGGCGCCAACATCGAGTTTGACTGCTTTCTGGTAGTTGCAAAATATGCCGTCCGCCTATCCGTTCTCGTATAATAACCAATTGCAAAGAACCACACGTTGGAATACCTAAGCTTTAATCAATTCAGCCACGTGGGCCAACTTCGAAGCTAGCATATCAGAAACCCTGGACAGCCAACCACTACATCATTATGTGAAAAAACAGTGGAACATAATAAAATTAACAATAAAAACGGCTTCAACAGTGAATCTAGGTAAAAATGCATCAAAACCTAGAAACATATGGCAGGATTAAATTTGTCTAGCTTCAATTCCAGAAAAGGATAGCGCATGAAAACAAAACCTCTCTCCACAACCACCTAACGCAATCACGCAACGATTATATTGTCATGAGAAAACACTTTATCCAACAGTATTAAAGCACGCAATGTAAATAGCACAAACAACAAGAGCTTAAAATCGAAACGCGGCTTCCATCCACGTAGTGACGCAATTCGCAACGAATTTGAAGAGTTACAAATGGACAAAAACACACTCCTGATCGTGTGGCGAAATTAATTATCGTCACTCTTAAAAAGACAGACATCAATTTGAAGTACGATGAAGTGTGCAGTCATATCCAACATGAAAAAAATAAGACGCCTGGTAAGGGTGGCATCTGTAATAAAATTGCTCGAGAATGGCGGCGATTACCTTTTCTACCGCATGTTTCAGCTGGTTTCCTCGATTTGGTTCGCAAAAAAAATCTCAGACGAGCGGAAAATAGCCCTAATTTGTCCACTATATCGAAAGTGGAACCGGCTGAAATATAACAACTATCACGAGATAGATTTGCTCAACACCAGGCAGGCTAACTACCGATCAATTTTTTTCTCAGAGGATTGTGTTAGAAAAGTGCTAGGAAAAGAACAGTCCTGTGGATTTTTTGTGTGTAGATTTTCAACAGGCGTATGATAGCATCGAGAGGAACACATTATGGAGTGTGTTGTCATGCGCAAAAAAATAATGAATGACTCTAAAAGCTAGGTGATAGTCGAAGACAAACTCCCGGAGGCTTTCGAATTAACATCAAGAGTGTGACAAGCAGACCTAATAGCCCAAATTATATCAAACCGTTCGTTAGAATATGTCATTCATCAGCTTAATACAGCGCAACGCAACTGGTTATATTATAAGTGAAGCCAAGCTTACGCGGAATACATATCTTGGGTCGTAACATCGTGACTCCCAAAGAAGTTCTACTCCCGTTGGAAACAACAGCCCAACAAACCGGCCTCCATATCAACGAAGCGAAAACCAAATACATGGCCGTCTTGAGAAGGCCAACACGTGGATAATTTTTAACAGGGGACACACATTACGAAAATGGCTTACGCGTTTACATACGTATCTTGGGTCGTAATATCGTGATTCTCAAAGAAGTTCTACTTCCGTTGGAAACAACAGCCCAACAAAACGGCCTCCATATCAATGAAGTGAAACACGAATTCATGGCCTAAGGAAGGCCAATACTGGGATTGATGGTAAATGTACAAAATTCAGTCTCTGACCTAACGGCACGGATCACAGCAGGTTACCGAGAATTATATGCTAATATTAACATTTTCAAATCAATCTCACAAAAACCAAAATTAAATATCTACAAAGCGCTAGTAAGACCAGTAGTCGCTAATGGTAATGAGTCTTGAACGCTAACAACACGGGATAGGATAAAGCTTTCTGCAATATAGTTTGAATTGGCCTATCTATAGAGAATATTTTCCGGAATAGGTTTTCCTAGCGGAGAAAATGTAACCTTGTTAATAGCAATTTTCCATTTTGAGTATTTTGAGTATTTTGTCAATTTAGGTCAATAACAAGCCATTTCCAGAGATTAGGGTAAGATACACTATATAGGTCGAATTGGCCTGTCTAATTTATAGAGAACATTTTCTGGTATATGGTTTTCCTATCGGAGAAAATGTAACCTTGTTAATAGCAATTTTCCACTGTAAATTTTGAGTATTTTATCAATCTGGGTCAATACCAAGCCACTTCTAGAAGTTAGGGCAAAATACCACTATATAGGCCAAATTAGCCTATTTATAGAGAATATTTTTCGGTATAAGGATTTTCCTAACGGAGAAAAAGTAACCTTGTTAATAGCAATTTTCCACCGTAACTGTTGAGTACTTTATCAATTTGGGTCAATAACAAAGCCACTTCCAGAGATTAGGGTAAGATACACAATATAGGTCGAATTGGCCTATCTAATCTATAGAGAACATTTTCTGGTATAAGGTTTTCGGAGAAAATGTAACCTTGTTAATAGCAATTTTCCACCGTAAATTTTGAGTATTTTATCAATCTGGGTCAATACCAAGCCACTTCTAGAAGTTAGGGCAAGATACCACTATATAGGCCAAATTAGCCTATCTATAGAGAATATTTTCCGGTATAAGGTTTTTCCTAACGGAGAAAAAGTAACCTTGTTAATAGCAATTTTCCACCGTAATTGTTGGATACTTTATCAATCTCGGCCAATAACAAGCCACTTCTAGAGATTAGGGCACGATATCACTATATAGGTTGAATTGGCCTAGAGCGGAGAAAATGTAATCTTGTTAATAGCAATTTTCAATGACTCTTGAGTATTTTATGAATCTGGGTCAATAACAAGGCACTTCTATAGATTAGGGCAAGACACCCCTATATAGGTCGACATTTTCTCCTCTAGGAAAAACTTTAGATCGGATAATGTTCTCTATAGATAGGCCAATTATACCTATATTGTGGTATCTTGCCCCAATCACTTGAAGTGTCTTGGTATTGGCCCAGATTTATAAAATACACATTATTTTTATTTATTAGTTAACTAATCCAATGTTTCTCAACCTTATTGTTTACAACTTAATTTCATATTTATATTAGTAATAAATAAAATTTTCGCGGCCTGTTTAAGCCCAAGTCCCCCTAATTTCTGAATTTAGCATATGGCTCCTCAGATATATGGTATGCCTTAGGGGGGTTGTATGGCCCCCGTTGGGAAACACTGAACACATATGATTTTTATTTATTTGTTGCTTATCTGTTTTAATAATTATTGTATTTTATTAATATTTTGTATTTTTAAATAAATTTTATTCAGAGAATAACTTAACCGTGTAATAAATCACACTCAATTTATTCTAATAAGAATTTGATATTGAATAATACTAACACATATCTAATTTGAATTTTTTGTTAGAAAATTCACTTCAGTTATTTCGTAAGGTATAACTTCAAATTTGAGAAGCCTTTTCACGATTATTGTTAATAGCTAAATAGTATAATAAAAAATATGAAATATGATTATGTCGGCTGGTATTAAATTTACAAACAATTTAATTTAATTTAAAATTGTAAAAAATAAATTAATTAATAAAATCTGATATTTTTGGATGATTTAAGGATTTAAGTCAAAATTGTATTTTAACTTGTCACATTCACCATAAATAAGAACTAGTTGCGTACATCCTCCTTAAAATTATTTAAATATAATCCAGCTTTAATTCAAAATAGCTCTTATATCCATACATACAAAATACAATAAAAAATAAATGTTTCAAACAAAATTAATAAATCAAAAAGACTTACAGTAAAATTAATTGTTAAATTTTCCGTAGTCGAATTAAACCACGGAGCAGAACTTACCTGAAACGAAAAGTAAAAAAACAATATGTAAAATAATGGTTATAACTTGTAAAATCGTTATTTATAAAGGTACATAATAATATATATAGTGTTAAACGTATTAAATATTTTTACCGCACCATTTCATTCCTACCCCTTTATACGGTAATATAATTCCCATTGTATCCGAAAAAAATGTAATCAAAATTTAATTATTTGAAAATTTTAATTTTGTATACGTATTCGGTTATATAACCACAACAATCCCTATAAATTACACACGTTTCAATCAACAAAATCACAAAAACACAGTACAGCCAAAATTAAAAACGATTTCCTTTAATTTTCTCATCTCAACCCAACAATACATTTTTCGAGATTAATAGTTTTAATTTTAGTGTATAACTGTATATAGATACGGACAATAGAAGTGCATATAAAAGCAATATTTCATCTAAACCTTTTTCAAAATTGTAGAAATACAAATTTCAAGTTTAATTTAGATTTTCTGACTTGATATCAAACACGTATACCAAATGGCATATACGAGTATATAGTAAAAATTTTTATGTAACATAAATAAATGTCAAAAAATTGATTACCATCAACCGCACTAAACAACACAAAAAATATTATTTCAACCACAAAAAACATAAAATAGTTAAAAATCTTCAGTAAACATTAGAGAGTGGAACAGCAAAAAATAGTAAAGTGGTATATTAACACATCAATTGACGAAACTGTTTGCACTCCTTTATGTACATCGTGTGGGTCTGAAAATACACATCCCCACACAATAATTTATATTTTGACTTATAATGTGCATGTTGGTTAAAATCCAAGCGATAGAAAATCATTTTTATTATAATTTTCTGCACTCGTCCCCCATGCGATTTATTATATACTCGTATACATATACATACATAAATATATTAAAATTTATACATTTCCACATTTATCACTCATTTTCACTTTGTACGATGCGGGCACGAGTAGATCTAGCTACTGCTTTATATGTAGTAAAGTATTTTCACTAGTCAATTTATATTAGTACGCCGTCACTTTTTACTGTATAATACTACACTTTACTACATGGATATCCGTATTACGTACATAAAACTCGTATTTTTTATGTTTACATAATAAATACGATACACAGTTTCTTGTTACAAGTCGTTGGATATATTACTCCGTCTATGTAACATAATTTATTAAAAATAACAACAACAAAATTGTAGAAAAGGAAAATTGTATACATACAAGAGGGAAGAGCTTGTAGTTAAAAAATGCAACGGAAAGCTACAAAAAAAATTGGAATAATGAGTTTAAAAATTGTCGAGGAAGTGGATGTGGACCTTGTGAAATTTGTGGATCGCTAGAATAGTAGAAAATATATAACTTCCTTATACCACGACCGTAAGTAACTCACAAAAACACTATGAGCCATAAGAAACCGCCATTTTTGATCGTACGCTTTTTTGTTCTTCCTCATAAGAATTATACAGGAGAATTATTTTATCGGACAAGTGGTGCAATGGTTAAAGCTTCAGAACTTGGAGCGAGCGGTACTGGGTTCGAATCCTCCCACAGACCGGGATACAAAGCGAATTTTGGCCATCGATTAAAATCGGGGATGTTCATAAACACAACTAAGACCCTCTGTTGGGGTGTATAATTCAGCGACGACCCACCGTCTATGTCAATATACAGGTTGTTATGGAGCTGTTAAATTAAATCCACTGAACAATTAATACTTTCTTAAAAAAAGCAAAGAGCAAAAGAGAATCAGTCCTGACAAACAATTTGAGTGCAATAGTCTATGAACGTTCCCTTCATGGATACAGAAAATCGGAGAAAATCTATTTCTACTTGTTTATTCTCTCCGAAACAAAATTTGTTTCGTTTTAAAATTTTAACAAGAATTGACATAACGTTCTCATTTCGTTCTCTATTTTACGTTTTATTTTTTCCATGTGCTATCGCGAGACGAGAGAGCCTCTAGACAAACGTTATGAGTACGAGCATTGCATAATAAATTATCTAGTAGTACAATGGTAGCTTACTACATGAAATTTAGGATACCGGACTGATTTGAAATCATATCATAGACAAAAGTTGATTACTTTCATGGGGTAATCTAGGCGATCATAAATATATCATACACATAGGTGTGAATGAGCTAACTATACAAAGATTTCCACTGTTTTTTTTCGTGTTATTTTGTATCGTACAATATAATATTGATATTTTTCTCGTGAATGAAAAACCAAAAAAATAAAAGAAAAAAAACCCGGCAAAAGGGCTCGAGATATAAATACAATCCGCAATGCCAATCATAACTTTTGTCTTTTGTCATCACCAAAATTCGATCGAATTACAAAGCAAGCGCTCTACTTACGTTGCTATGGAGAGCGACAACGATGTGAATGTAAAAAGTGAAGCAAGTGGGCACTGGCACAGTTTTATAATTTCAACTTATCATTTCACTTATTGGTTGAGTAAATTCAGCTAGAATTTATTTGAACCAATAATTATGTAGATTGTGCACTGTATCGAGCTGTACAGTATCGAACATTATTATTTTAATTTAAATTTTTTTGTTAGATTGATTTGATGATGAAATTTTGTTATAAGTAACTGTTTAGGATTAAAATAACAAGATGCAGGATAGATGTAACCGAATTATTAGTGCAGAAACTAAAATTTGGGCGGTGATTTAAATTAGACAATGAACACAATGTGATATCGTTGGAATGAAAGTGTCCGAGTTCGTATAATGAGGTTGATTTTAATGAATGATTTTATGTACCCGTATATACGAAAAACTTGTAATTTCGTCTTATACAGGGTTAACTAACTAATACATATAAAGGGAAATATGGCTTAGTTCTTATGATCCATCCGATTCAAGAAATTTTTACTAAAAACGTTGCTAAACAGTTCGTAAAAAAATTAGAAAAAATTTCTCGGGCATCTAAAAATCAGTATGTGTCATTTCGCTGAACTGTAAACAACTATAAGGTTTTCCAAACGGAATGTTATGATTCTTAAGTGACGTTTCGGCCATTTGTAATATATCATGATCTGTCATTTTTTGTTTCATTGTATTCAGAAATGTTTACAATTTCATCATGGTGAGATATACGCAAGAGCAACGTTTACAAATTATTCAGTTTTATTATCAAAATAATCGGTCACCAATTGCAACATTTCGTGCGCTTTTGCCATTTTATAGTCGAAATAATCGTCCAAGTGTGCTCGCTATTCATCGAATTATTGAAAATTTTGAGCGTACATTTTCTTTTCAACATTATGTTGAAGTCGTCAATAAGACAAAGAATCGCTCGAAGTAATGCAAATATTGCTGCCGTTCAGGCAAGTGTTGCTGAAGACAGCAGTTTGTCGATTCCAACACATTCTCAAGAATTGGGACTGTCTCAAACCACAACCTGGCGGATTTTGAGAAAGGATTTGGGTTTGCATCCGTATAAAATTGTTCTCACTCAAGAACTGAAGCCACTGGACCACCATAAACGTCGTGAATTTGCTAATTTTTCCTTGGAACAACTTGAAAAACGATAACGATTTTTTTAAGAAAATCATCTTCTCCGATGAGGCTCACTTTCATCTAGTAGTGCGGTAAATAAACAAAACTGTCGATTCTGGTGCGAAGAAAATCCACAAATTATTCATGAAAAACCGTTACATTCACCTAAATTGACAGTTTGGTGTGGTTTTTGGTCTGGTGGAATCATCAGTCCGTATTTTTTTTTTGAAATGAAGCTAGTAACACCGTTACTGTCAATGGAGATCGGTATATATCGATGATAACCAACTTTTTATTACCGAAATTGGAAGAAGTTGATCTTGACAACATTTGGTTCCAACAAGACGGGGCTACGTGCTACACAGCAAGTGCAAAATTGAATTATTGCGAGAAAAGTTTGAAGATTCGATTATTTCAAGAAATTGTGATATTGAATGGCCTCCAAGAAGTTGTGATTTAACATTATTAGACTATTTCTTGTGGAGTTATTTGAAGTCATTGATCTTATCAATAAACTAAACTTTTTTCAAGCTTTACAAGTCAATATTGAATGTGCTATTCATGACATACGACTTGATTTAGTGAAAAAAGTGATCGAAAATTGGGTTCATCGAATTCGTTCCTGCAGAAGAAGTCGTGGAGGCCATTTGAATGGCGTTTAATTCAAAACTTAATTGTATCGATTGTACTTCATTGAAAACATTTCAATTTCATTAACAATTAGTGTATTTTTTTTTTAAAGAAATCATATCACTCTTATTGGAAACCCCTATATTTCTTTGTTGTGCACTAACCATGTCAGGCGTTGTCCCAACGAAACAAAATTTGCGGGAAGCGCTGAATTTTTGTTTTAATTTGAATAAAACTGCAGCCAATGGACATCGATTGCTTCGTGAATCATATGGAGAGCATGCTTCATCAATAAACGATTTTGACGCCAGTGACAAAGATCGAAGGGAGGACCAGTAAAGTTTGAAGAAGTTGAGTTGGAGGTGTTATTGGACCAAAATGCATGCCAAACTCAAAAGGAGTTCGTTGAAACTTTGAGAGTGACTCAACAAGCGATTAAATCCCGTCCCAAGATGATGGGTATGGTGCAAAAACAAGAAAATTGGGTTCCGTATGAACTCAAGCCAAGAGACGTCGAACGCCGTTTTTCCACGTGCGAACAACTCCAAAGACGGAAGATTTTTTTTGCATCGTATCGTGACGGAGATGAAAAGTGGACCAACTAAGATAACCCAAAGCGCAGAAAATCCTGGGTAAGCCTTTGGTACTATAAAGTGATCGAACAAAAGTCAGAAATTTTACATTTACAGAGCTTACATACAGTTTGTGAATGGTTATATAAATAATTCGCTAACATAACATACTCAAAAATACAATAAATAAAATAACTTGCATCACAATATTATAATTCTGATTTGTCATTGCCGGACGATAAGAAAGCTTTCTGGATTTGTTAGCTCTTTGTATTGTTGTTTGTATTTGTTTTAAAAGCTAAATTAAGATTTCTTGCTAAAGTGAACAAATTGACAAAACAACTTTACCCTATTTAAATGCTGTCGAATGTGAAACCAAGCATAGATTAATTATAAACTTTACTTAAGTATAAATTTATTTTAACATTTTCAGAATACTGTAGACAAAGCGTAAAACATATTTACGATTTTTAGTTTATAGATCCGTATAAGAATTTTATTAATCTTGGATACGTTAATAAAAATAGCAATAATAAATTTTATCCATAATACTGAAAATGTGGTCATCATTATTTCCGTCAACCATAAAAAAATGCAATAAAACTTGTCGCCGGACAATTTAAAAATCATATATGGTTAATGTTCAGCACAGTACTAAACAAATCACTGCGAAACGAAAAATAAATATTCAGCCATTTAGTAAAATTTAGCACGTACCACAATATTAAAGATAATAAAGTATCAAATATCTAGGCCACATGCTATAATTGCTGGGTAAACAGAAAGCAATAAAACTTTATACGAGTATAACTAACATTTTGGAAATTGGAACTCATGTGGACCTAAATATACAATAATAAAAAACCACAAAATCGATTTTCCAGCTAACCATCATTTACCTTTAACTGAGTGAGAGCCTGTATATGAATGTAGGTAGTAAAATACAAATGTATTAGATCGACTGAAAAGTTCCCGGTCTGGCATGTACCAGGAAAATCAACCATCATTGACTGGTATGCTGAATTTAAACGTGGCCGTATAACCACCGATGCATCACTCTTTGAACGTCCAAATGAGGCTGTGACTCCAGAAAACATATAAAAAATCCATAAAATTGTTTTGAGAGACCGCAAAGAGATACGAACATTTGGCAACGAAAAATTGCTCTTTCACCAAGACAATGCACCATGTTATAAGTGGATCGCAACAACGGAAAAATTGCAGGAATTGCACATTGAATTGCTTCCGCATCCATCGTATTCGCCAGATTTGGCCCCTAGCGATTACTACTTGTTTGCAGACCTCAAAAAAATGCTCCAGGGTAAGAGATTTGGCTCCAATGAAGAAGTGATTGCCGAAACTGAAGCTTATTTTGTAGACAAAGATACATTTTTCTACAAAAAAGGTGTCGATTGTATCGCTCTAGAAGGAAATTATGTTGATGGATAAAAAGTATTTTTCCCCATAACAATTGTGTTTTCTTTGTTAGACCGGGAACTTTTCAGGCGATGTGTTAGACATATAAAAATCAGTTATAAAATCTCACATGATGATGCATAGCAAACAATCCAACGTTTAATGAAAAGGTGTAGGAACAAAATGTAAATCCATTGTGTCATTTAGAACAGAAATAAAACAACAATAAAAGGTTGTCATTAAATTTAATAACAAGAGAAATCTTAATTTGAATGAAGAGTTGATATATAAAATTTTAATCACAAAAAGAACATAGTCGTTATTGTTGTGTACCGTATTATATATAAGAAGGTGTTTTCTTCTTCCGTTTATTGTATTGTGTGGCAAAAGTTTTAGTTTTACTGTCTTCTCTGAGCCGTATACATAAGTGCTGTGTAATGTAGACGTTGACACATTATGTGCTTAATATAATAATAGTGCGTTGAAGCACAGATGTCAGAAATCGTGATTGATGCTTTTTTGCCAGTAGACATATGAAAAAAAAAATCGTATTAAAATAATCTAGAACATTTTCGATAGGGAATTTCTACGAATACAAAATAATATTATAGAGTATCTATTTATGTTGATTTATGTGCAGATGAATCCCCATTGGGAGAATTTTTCAAATTTAATTTTATCAAAAATCAAATACCCAATATCGATTGCGGGCAAAATTTGGGAGGCCTGAAATTGATAAAATTAGTATGGGGTTTATCAAGCAAGGTATTGTGTCAATCAAACCTAAAAAATTTACAAATCGTCTTAAATTCGTAAATTTAAGGTTTTTAGATAGGAATCAGAAAAGTTTGTTTAAATACATTTAAACCAATTTCTATTCAGGGATTACAGATATGCGTAGGTGAAACTTCAAAAAACAATCCTCATTAAAATGACGAAAGCTTATTATTGAAATTTGATTTTTAGTATCACAGTCAGATCGATTACGATTTGCTGAAATAATATTCGCATTCAGATATAATTTGTTATTTGATTGTTGATATTTCAGGATTATGGTAACGTACCTAGGATCGCCGTTATGACTGGCCTGTACGCCTCTATCATATCATATCATATCATATCACAGTCAGATCGATTACGATTGAATGATATTAGTTAATAGGTAAAACATTATTGAAATTTAACCCGAGACCGCCCCTCTTAATTGCGTTAATTGCATAGAACGTTAAAAATCTAATACAGCAGGATAAATCATTTACTGCCGGTAAAATCGATTTTAAAACAGACTTTCAATCAGTTTATGATATTAGTTTTAGAAAAATAATTCAATTTGCATTTAATCAAAGTAAACGTGTACTAACAGTACCACCGAACCTTAACTAACCGTACGATTCTGATGTGAACGACTAATTAACATGCTAAAAGTTTAGAAGTTTTCTGGTACTCTTAATAACTCTCCAAATATAACACATCGCCTGGAAAGTTCCCGGTCTAACAAAGAAAACACAATTTTTTGGGGGAAAAATACATTTTATTCATCAACATAATTTCCTTCTAGAGCGATACAATCAGGCAAACGCCTCTCTAAGATTTCGATGCCTTTTTGTAGAACGATTTATCATTGTTTTCAAAATAAGCTTCAGTTTCGGCAATCACTTCTTCATTGGAACCAAATCTCTTACTCTGGAGCATTTTTTGAGTTCTGCAAACAAGTAATAATCGCTTGGGGAATAAGCTGGATGCAGAAGCAATTCAATGTGGAATTCATGCAACTTTGTTATTGTTGCGATTGACTAGTGACATTGTGCATTGTCTTGATGAAAAAACAATTTTTTCATGGAAGAAAAATATGGCCAACACGTTCAGTCCGGATAACATTTATCAAGCCATTGCTTTGCTAGAACGGTGTTTCTTTCCCATCAAAAAACAGTATTTAATCAACACACGAAATATTTGTTTCATTGTTTTGAAATTAACAAAAGTAGCGTCACTAAAACAACTGTAACTTGTAAACTAATGGTCGGAATTTAATGCAATTTTGACAAATATCGTTTGAAGGTTGGTAGAATTTAAAAATAAGATTTTAAATCTGTGGCACTATCTACCTAAAAATGAATCGAGATTCAAAACAAGATTGCGATATAGGAAGCATTGAACCAGACAAACTCATCTATTCCGCTGATAAAGATGAATCATAAAGAGAGACGGACTAGATCCTAAAGAAGAAAAAACAGTCCAGGAAGAGTAAGAAAATAAAAGCCGAAACATCACCTGAGGCTGAGCAATTAAATACTAGGGGACAATCTAGTCCAGATTCAAAAGATGTTCTACCACAAGAGCATTACACCAAATTTGGTGCAATCGAAAGCAAAATCACCCCCACCAATAAATATTGTGGGTGTAACCAGTTAACCAGAAACTCAATCACTGATGAAATCGGTTACTGACAAAGACCACAAGGTAACAGCGCTAAACAATGATGTTTCAAAACTTAATACTCTGGACTCAGACACTTAAAGAACGTAATCTATGAGATTGAATGTTGGAAAGTATCAGTGGATCACTTACGATAACAAACAGCCCGACCTATAAAAGTCATGGCAAGAGGTTTGCATCACACTTGCTCAAGCAAAGAAATAATGGAATACTTACAAAATAAATGTCTTAAAATACTAGATGCTATGAACATTGTTAAAAAACAGAGAGCAGAAATTCAGGAAGGAAACCAAATTATCAATAAAAGGGGACTCCCTCTTTTTATGCTGGTATTTGACAATAAAGATAATGTTCAAACCATTTATGGAATAAGAGGAATTCTTCGCATGAAGGTGAAAATCGAACCAATGAGGAGAACCGTACCTTGCAATAAAAGAAATGTCAGGCATTAATTCACACACAAAGATATTGCGGCCGAGATCCAATATGTGTAAAATCCTCAGGTAATCATATTACCCATGCATGTACAATAGGTAGAGATGTGCCAGCGCCAAGTGTACAAATTGTAAGGGCCAACATCCGGCTAAGTATCAAAGCTGTGAGGATGCTAAACAACTACAACAATTTAGAGATAAAACAAGAAATCAATTGCAAAATTAGGACAATCGAAGGGTTCAAATATAAAATCAGATGGATCAAAACCCACAATCAAGCAACACAGAGCAAAGAAGTTCACTTGCCCAGATAGTGAAAAGATTTGGTACAACCAAATATATGGGTTCTGAAAATAACCAAATTATGGAAAATATTATGAACAGCATTGCAGCTAGTACCAGCGGCTAGTTAACCAAAGTAATCTGAACAACATCATACTTGCTCAAAAAATGCAACTCCCGCAATGCAATTCAACAAACAATGTTACGTAAGAACACAACTTTCAAAATTGCAATCCGGAATGCGAATGGCATTATGCAACATATTCCAGAAATAGAAATATTTTTAAATTCAGAAAAAATCGGCATTTTCTTAATATCTGAAAGCCATCTAATTAAATCTTCGTTTGTTAAAATACGGTGTTATAACTTATATCACTCCATTCGCCCAGCGGAAAGAGCAAGAGGTGGTTCGGCATTACTAAAAAAAGAAAATATAAAACACCATTTAGAATCAAATATCGAAAACGAAATTATGCAAGTCACTACGGTAAGGATCCAAATTAAACACAGACAGCTTACTGTCTCTGCAATATATTGTCCTTCCCGGCATAACTTGAAAAGGAAGATTTACCTTAAACTATTTAAATCGCTTGGTCGTGATTTTATTATTGGAAGTGAATTTAATGCGATAAACACTTATTGGGGATTTAGACTTACGACGTCAAAAGGTAAAAAATTGCTTCAAGCAGGGCAGACATTAAAATGCGAATTTTACGTTGGTGGTTCCCCAACATACTCGCCGAGTGACGGAACGAAGATACATGACCTAATAGACTTTTATGTAGCAAGAGGTATATCGGATCATTCCCTGGTCATCATTACAGTCAGTGCAATGGTAATTCAAAGGGAGAGTGCACCCAGATTAACAAATTCAAAAACAAATTGGGTTCTCTTTCGTGAAGTAATGGGGAAAAAATCAATCTTCAGGTACCGATAAGAAATTCTCACCAGTTGGAAGATGAATTAGAACAACTCAATGAAACAATCCACTATGTCGCTTTGGCAATGGGGGTACTTCCATTATACAAAATAAGAAGATGCTTAACATATCCTACACAATGGAAGTTAGAGAATTGGTAAAAGAAAAACGACGGGCACGTAAAACCTGGAAAATAACTAGAACACCGGAGAACAAAACAATTCTTAACACTTCAGGTAACAGTCTCAAAGAGACACAAAAGACCCAAGATGCAAGTGCATCCATTTAAAAAGGAGGATGGAACCTGGACAAGAAGTTATAAAGAGAAGGCTGATCTGTTTGCGGAGTATCTCGAGGATACCTTTCAACCACTACCAAGACAAACGGCCAATGAAAATATAATGTCAAACCACAAGCTAGATGATTTTGATATACGCCCAGAAACTCTCAAAGAATTAAAAGAAGAAGTAAAAAAGACCATGAATGTTGAAAAGCCTCAGAGTATGACTTGATTAATTCCCACATAATCAAGACCCTTCCAGGTAAAGGATTTCGTAAGCTATTACACATAATCAATGCAAGCTTTCAGTTAAAATATGTTCCTTGGCAATGGAAAGTAGAAATGGAAGAAGTAATCATGATAGCAAAACCTGATAAACCACCTAACGATAAAAAATCTTACAGACCAATTCCATTGCTGCCAATTATGTCAAAACTCTCTGAAAAATTATTGCTAAACAGACGTAAACCAATAATTGAGAACGGACTACTAATCCCTCCACATCAATTTGGATTCAGAGAAAAGCACTCCACAATTGAACAGATGCATAGAATCACCAACATTATTGAAAGAACGTTAGAACGCAAAAAGTATGCTCCAGCATATTTCTAAACGTCGCCCAAGCAATCGATAAAGTCTGGCACGATGGACTGGAATTCAAGCTACATAGAGATCTGCCGAAGCAATTCTATGCCATACTAAGATATTGTTTAACTAATATACATTTTCGTGTGAAATATGAGAATGAATACTCCGAACTAAAGAAAATCGTTGCCGGTGTCCCGCAGGAGAGTGCCTTAGGACCAATCCTGTATTTATTATATACAAGGGAGATTCCAACAAAAGATGAAGGATGCCAAGCTCAAGTGGAGCGTTTAGTTCAGAAAAATATATTGGCTCATAGGTAGAGGCTCTGAGCTTACAATACACAACAAGTTGCTGCTATATCGGCAAATACTGAAGCCGATATGGACCTACGGTATTCAACTCTGGAGATGTACTAAGCAAACAAACGCCAAAATGATAAAGACGTTCCAAAACAAGGTTTTCCGTAGCATCGTAAACGCTCCGTGGTACACAAGAAATAAAGACATTCACAGGTACTTACAAATAGAATACATCAAAGATGAAATAAAAAAGCACGCCGCCAAACACGAAATAAGGCTCCACCAACATGGAAATACCTATATTCGCCATATGATAGATAATCCTGTCGTTGAAAGAAGTTCCAAGAATGAGACCACTTTACCTAGTAAACATACCAAGTTAAAATTAGCATTCTAAATAGGTTTAATTAATTTTGCCACTAACCATTGGGTTTTACCCCAACAAATCAGAATTGTTTAAGAAATGTAAAATTTGTAAAAATTTTAAAGATAAATTGCTAGATGAGCACAGTCTCAGTTGTCATTAATAAAGGGGAAAAAAACTATCTATGTGTCAGACCGGGAACTTTTCAAGCGATGTGTACATATTTGGAGACATGTAAATTGTTTAATTACTATCACGAATTAATTAATTATTTAATTAATTGAGGAGTTAAATTTATTTGACCAAAAATTTGTTGTGTACCTGCCGACAATAAAAAAAAATTTACTTTCTCAATAATTATCAAGAAAAATTTGGCTTTATTAGCTTTGACGGATGCTGATTTTAACAAACAAATTTATTTTAATATTTCCTGTCCTACATATTAATTAATTGTGTACGACATTTTAAAATACGAAATATGGACTATGTTCTCACGTTGGTCTAAACGTTAATGATAAAGAACGATTCACAATCAACGTGTGTATAATAGAGATAGCTACAGATTTCTAACGTTGTAGTAGAACTATTCGCACCGAATCTATGAATAAAACAAGTTTCTAAGGCCGTGAAAAAGTTTAAGATTGTAAAACACACCGCATGCCCTAGCACAAACAGCACTTTCTGTTTCCGAAAATAAAGGGAAACTTAAAGGGGCGTCGTTTTACCATGCATAGATGAAATTACAAACCCGCATCGCCGAAGGACCTAAAAGCTATCTTGGCATTCCTCGTATTAACAGTTTGGTTTTTCTGAGGAAATTCCAGAAGAGTACTGGAAGGTCATGATTGATGGTGGTGGTAATTTGCCCACTACATGAAAAAGTAATCTTAACCGATTGAAATAACTACCGCGAAATAGTTTCGTTAATCACTGTTTTGAATGTTTTAACCTAGTAGCAATATTATCGAAATAGGGTGGCATCTTTGGTGACTACCAGTGAAGATCTCATTCAAACAGATCAACAGCCAATCAGATCTGAGAATTATAATGAAGAACTGCTATGGAAAGATAGTTCTTGTTTGCAGCCTCTTAAGATCTTGGTCGAATAAAAATATATTTTTTTTCTGCTCGTGCTCTTGGACACTGTTTGTCCAAAACACCCCTTTTCGATCACTTAATGCTCTTGGTGCAGGTATTAGCGACCTTAAATAGTTGAGGTTTCCGGTTTCATAGATAGCTGGATCTCTAAAGAAATAGATCTTTGAACCGATTTGACGAAACGAAAAATCATCGCGAACAGATCTTCAATTTTAATTTTTCTTCGATCAGTAAATAATTTCAGCGTGTCATTTGTTGAAAGAAACGCTTGGCTATACGAGTATATTTACAACAAACTGATTAAAACTAAAAGTTGTTTAACTCATTAGTATGAACGGGAAAGATCAAAAGTGATTATATCCCTAAAAATAATTGAATAATGTAGCGGATTAGTTTTATTTATTTTTTGGCGTTTAATATTTTTTGAATTTTCTAAATCTGTCGTTCAAAAACATAAAAAACAAGCAATTGTTGTACAATTATGAAATGCACTGTATCTGAATTTTTTGTGTTTTTTAAATTAAGTTACAAATCGATATATATATATATATATATATATATATATATATATATATATATATATATATCGGTTCGTAACAAGAGAGTGTCAAACACGAGGTCCGAGCAGATCATTTTCCATGCCTTCTACCCATGGAATAGGCAATCTTCCAGAACGACCCACTTTCGTTGGCGCCGACTCCAGTACCATCTTAGTGGTTCGGTATTGTGGCCGTAGAATCATTATTCATTCGCGATCTGTAATCACCACTTACTTTTATTGGCTATTTCACGGTGACCCCCAAACAAAGGCGACGATTAATCTAATCAGCGCTCATGTAGATGTTAACTTTTGTTTGATGCGAAATGTTGCAAGACTTCAAGATTTTATAGTTGGTTTAAAGTTCTCGATATCCAGATACGATTCTCGATGTTGTATCTACAGAAACTGAATTTTGTTCCGCCTCAAAATTTTAAACTTGTTCACTTTCTCATATGGAGTGTCTAACGAAATAAATTCTACGTGTATTTACCTTCTTGCGGTAACCATATATTTGGTGTTCGCTTTGTTGATTTGAAGGCCAATTTAGATAGGCTGCATATATCATCAACGTCTGCTAATAGCTAACTTCATTTACGTAAAATATAGGTAGCTGCATTGGGTGTGTTGAGCTGACGGATGATGTTTTTCTAGAGATAAGTTAAAAAGTATTTGGGCGATAGAATTATCTTACCGTACACCTTATATTATTTAAAAAGGTCTCCAAAAGTGTATTTTCGATTTTCACCTTCAAATTTGAATCACTCATAACGCTCAAAAAAATAATAGGGGAAAATCAACAAAGTAAATTTAACTTGAAATTGAAGTTCAAATTGAGCCCAAATAGCACAAAGTAAACTTCTCAAATTTTTGAATGTGAAATTATCTTCATGATATGTAAGAATATTTTACAAAAAAATTATGTCGTTACACGTAACATTTACTTCGCGTTTTGTTGAATGAACTTATTGGATGAAGTAAAATGAAAACAGAAATATAAGTAACCAGAAGTTATATTTACATGTAGAGTTAACTTTAATTTACGTAAAATTGACATGACATTACAAAAATTTGTTCTTCTGAGTGATTGCTATCGAGGGCCAGATAATCTGAAGAATGTAGTTATCAAACTACAAAAATAATGTTGAATACTTTGGTTATTTAAATGAATTAAATACCAACTGACTTAGCGAATTATGTTATTATTCCACTAAATGTTAAACATTTCGTGGATCTTCTTTTATTTCACAATACATATACCTAATCTATGCTTTCAAAAGCGTAAATTTTTGTTAAAAGATATTTTACATTGTTTAAGTAAATTTTACTTCATGTTAAGTATATTGATAATTTTTGGGTTTAAGCAATTTTACATAACATAAAGTTCTGTTAACTAGCTTAAGTTTTAATTTGGACAAATAGTTTTTACATTTCAAAAATTCTTGCTTTAACGTTTACTAAGTAAGAATTGCTTATTAAATTTTTAGTTAGAATGAGTTAAACAATTTTGACAATTTTGAATTAGTTAGCAGATTAAGTAATCATCGCATCGATTTTTTCTTGAGTGGAATTATTTACACAAAATCAGCTTTGACAGGATACTTAGATGGAACAGAACGTTTCACAACATATCCCCTTTTATGTTGTCGTACGCCATTTGAAAGTTTACAATGGTTGGTGCCTTACTTTTGCTAAATAACATGGTATTTTTTGCTCATATATTTTAGCTCCGGGCAGTGATTTACGGAATATCTGAAATTTGAAATGTCCATTTTGAGCCACATTGGATTAATTTGATTTATTCCGCTAACATTTCTTTTAAACTGGAAAAAGAGAATGGTCTCTTTACAATTGGAAATTCATCCGAGATCGTTGTATATCCAAGTGGAAATGAAACGGAATTACTTCCGGGATTTTATTGAAAGTTAAATATGACGACCTAATGGGTGGTTAATGATATATTTCGAACAAAATCGTGTTCTGAATTTATTTATTGAAAGAACAATTACCGACTCAAAAAATCGAAACGGAAGATCAAGGAAAGACAGCGAATGAAAACTCAAAAAAGAAGAAAATTAGGCACATCATATTTCAAAAATTGCATATATTAATGAGGCATTTTGGTTAAGGTTATGTGACTAAAACGAACAATTTCGAAAGTTTATTATTTATTCTAGCAAATTATAATCGATCCTAAAATAATAATAAAACTTTATAAATATTCTATAAATTTGTAAACAATTACAACAAAATCCATGGTTATCCTTATTAAAATATAATACCAATTGATTAAATAGGAACTGTGACTATGACATGTACATTAAAAATCATAAAATCTCCCCAAATGTGGGGTATGTGGGCATTAAATATTATTAAACTATAACCCTTTGCCATTATTTTCAATTTACAAAATAATTCGAATAAAAACGTATTCCAAATTAAAAAGGCTTCGTATGACATATTAATCATTGATCCCCACCCACCCACATACACATACCTTAAATGGTTTTATGACATGATTATGTTGAATAATGTAAAATAATAATAAATAAATATATTCCTTTTTTACCGAATAAGCAAATATAAAAAACAAAATTATATTAAATTAAGATAAATATCTTAACCAAATTAAATATTTTTATTTTACGAATATAATGTACATAGATTTTTCAGAATTTATTAATTTTCTTTTTTTCCGGGTGGGTTTTCTTTTAAAACATTTTTTTTTTACCAATTTTTTATTTTTATTTCATTAATTTATATTATTTTTTTTACTTATCCTTTACAAGTTTTTTTTCCGTTTTATTTTTTATTTTGTTGTTTGTTCGTTTTTCATTTTCTACATTTTTTATTTTTCCATATATAGGGTTTGGAAAACATAATTTGTTACATTTTTCCATTTTTGTGGTGTTGTTGTTTTTAAAGGATATCCATTTGTGTATAACTCCTATAACATATACTGTATAATACGAGTACATATTTCGCTCGAGTCGGTAAGGGCAATGCTTTGTTTTATTTTATGTTATAGAGGACGACGTCTATATGTAGAAAATGCAACGAGTTATTCTTTATACTAACGTTCGTTTGTAAGGCTATGGACTCTCTAACACAGTTTAATTTAGCCCTGTTGGGAGAATTAAAGATAAATGTATTTGATCATCATTCGTTTAGACATAATGTGTCCCAAACTCAAGATTTAAGTTGTTGAAGCCAAAGGAAGGAAGATTGTCATTCCAATAATTTTCGAAGTGAAATTTGACAAAATTCTATGCAATAAGTACACTGCGCAATTTACATCGCTAAATCAATTAACTTTGCCTTAAGTTATTACATAACAGAAAGAATAGTTTGGATACTTTACTTTATTTTTTGCCTATAATCATCATAAGCATCAATGGTATGTGATATTTTATTCGGTGGCCTCGAATGTTATTCTCTTCTTCTTCGGCCCTCTGATACTATAGTGGTGATCCTTCGTATCCGTCACATTTTTGCTAACCACTAATTAACAAATGGCAATAGTAACTCTTAGTTTAAAAGAAATTACCATTCTAAGGCAACGCAATTTCGCCAGGTCTAGCGATATCCCGGTTTTCAAAATCCCGGTTTTCAAAATTTGACATGTGAGAAAATGGGACTCTTAAATGATTTGTTGACGAAATTTAAAAATGAATTTGAATGATTTTGTTGAAATTCTACATGATGGGAACGGATTTCTAAAATGATTTTTGATATAGTGCTGAAATATGGCAAACGGTATGGAACTAGGCCATTTTTTAACCGATTTAGTTGAAATACGACATGTGAGTCCTAAATGGGATATAAAAAATGCGTTTTTGATAAAGTTCTGGAATAAGGCGGATAGGGATGAAACCTGGCCATTTCTTAACCAACGAAAATCGACATGTGGGATCTAAATGGGATTTTAAAATTATGTTTGATAAAGTTCAGGAATATTGTCATTAGGGATGGTACTAGGCCATTTCTTAAACGATTTTGTTGAAATTTGACACGATCTAAATGGGATTATTAAATGATTTTTTGAACTTAGTCAAAAAATCATTTTAGAATCTTATTTCCATCACACGTGTCGAATTTTATCATAATCTTTCAAGAAATAGCCAAGTTCTGTCGCTAATGGCCATATTCTGGAGCATTAGCAAAAATCATTTTAGAATCTCATTTAGACCTTACTTGTAGGTTCTAACATAATCAGTAAAGAAATGGTCAAGTTCCAACCCTATCGACCGTATTCTAGAACTGTATCAAAAAATCAGTTTTGAATTCGAATTATTCACTTAGAATAAAACTAGTAAAACTGCTCCTTTATTCCCGACATGTTTTCGAACCCCGCACTCCTGGAATTTTTTTCCAAACGCCCTCGGAGCGCTAAACGAAGGGGGCGGAGCGATGCGTCTTCCCGCGTGCACGCAAGAATTATTGAAGCCTCTGCAATTCAGTATGATATCAAAGGGCTGAATGTCGAAGAACCGAATGTGTCGAAGGGCCGAATGTGTCGAAGAGCCGAATGTGTCGAAGGGCCGAATGTGTCGAAGAGCCGGATGTCTCGAAGGGCCAAATATGTTAAAGGGGTCACTTTTCGATGTTGGAAATATAATTTTTTTAATTTGTTTTAAGGAATATTTCGTAATTTTTTTTTAATCAAATATTAATGAATATGCTTGATAAAATTTTTATTCACCAAAATATATTACTGACTGGATGGAAAACAAATAGCAGGGTCAAAAAACGATATTAAATGTTAAACAATATTTCAAAACTCACTTATTTTATTTATTTCCATTTTATAAGGACCTTGTTCTCCAAATATACTACGCATTTATAAATGACAAATAAAGGCATACTAGTTCGATCTTTAGGGCTCGCAAGAACATTCTAATAGTCAGCCCACATTTTCTGCATTTTAAGGCAATCTGTTTTTCCAAAACCTGTCCAAATTGATCGTCAAACCCGATATAATAGCAATTTTTTTCCAAATAATTTGTAAATCATCAAAACCTTAGTTTACTGCTTATTAAAACCCTAAAGGTTGGTTAATATTATCCGTTCCTTTCAGTTCCTCCACATATCGTGTCAGACATCATCAATACGTTTCAATTCGGACATTTTCCTCGTATGCTTATGGTATATATTCGTATCTTTAATTCAGATTTATTAATTTCATTTTCATACATGCTCAAATATTTTTTCACTTGAAAATTACAAAAAGAACACTGAAAGCAACTAGAATTAACGCAATATTTTTATGGATAGAATATCTAACGATGAAACATTTGGAAAATATTACAACTTTACGAATAACATAATATACATTTATATTTGATAAAAAAATAAAAGATTTTACGAAATATTCCTTAAAATAATAAATTTAAAAAATTTAAAAAAAAATCGGCCCTTTGACGGGTGCGGCCCAATTAGGCGAAAAAAATATAGATTCATGAAAACGTTGAATTTTTATTTCTCGTCGAAAATAAAATAATCGACAAAAATTTCATCGAGAAAGAATTTATATCGAACGAAAATATCGAATAGCTATTTCATCGACTTTTTAAATTGAAAAACCGGGATATTTGTCTGCAAGACAAAATCATTATTTTTATTTTTATCCCTGCAATCTGTTCTGGGGCCAACGCTCTCCCAACTCTTTCGCAGTTTGCTTTTTCCGTTTTTACTTTGACGCCAATGTCGGCCAACTCGAGGATATACGGCTATAGGTCCGATTTTATCACCATCTGCACATTGCATAGCTCCATGCCAGCCTATATTGGCCTGGAAGATGGGCCGGCCCATGTAGTTTTGCACTCTGACAGGGGGTCATAGATGTGTTCCATTTCATCACAGATCGTAATCTGTTGCTGAAAATTCCCTTTGCCTCCTGGCTCTATCGGGATTCGAACCCGGTACCTCCCGATCCAAACGCAAAAGCTTTAACCACTGTGCTATTTGGTCGGTAAAATCTTATTTTGCATTCAATCTTGTTTTTTGAATTCTTACCGTATATAGTTTACCAAAATATAGTTTACCAAAATTTTTTTGGACAACATCTTGTTTTTTTAAAATTTTGTTTCCCGAAATAATTAATTAGATTATTTTATAATGAAATAATGAATATTTAGTGAAATAGTTTTTCTGGGATCGATATAAAATATTGCATTTCAATGTGGTATAAAATGGTGTAAGTACAAAATCTAGCTAGTACAAAATCAATAACAAAATTATGCAAGTATTTTTCTTTTTAGTAGGTGTCATTAATAGATTGTATATAATCTGCTCCTACTTGCGGCACGCAGTGCGACATGTTTGCTGATCTCGGCTCCCACGTCCCCCGAAGTTCAATTATAAAGCCCCTCGAAGAGTTATCGAAGCCGTTAGCCTCTACAATTATTGCATTTCAAACTGTTAATTAACAAAGTATTGCTTTAAATATAATAAAATATAATATTTTAAAATATCAAAGTCGAAATTCGACCATAAATTCTTCTACACATTAGGCACTTCGGCTATATTAGGCCATATTTGAGCAAGATATCTTATTTTATGTTAAAATATTATTACTCCGGTCGGCCCAAATTAATAAGAAACATTTTTTTCAAAAACAAGACTTTAGAACTAAAAGAAAAGAAAACCTGGATTTTGAAAACCGAGATTTTGAAAACCGGAGTTTCCTAATACACCCAATTTCGCCTAAATTATAAAAGTAACAAGGATAAATTACAAATCGTTATGGAAGTTGACATTGTTCGTTGTGTTCTCGACGAAATTTTTAGCATTATCGTTGAACAAAAACCAGAGTACATAGTTTGTTCGAAAACTGAGATTTGAGAGTTTTCTGCTGGTTCACTAACCTACTAGTTGCACGAAATTAATATTATTGTTGATTGATGTAAATAGGAATTAAATTTTATATTTACATCTAGTGTGCTGATGAAACAACATAAAAACTCCCAACTCTCAAGTCACGGTTTTCGCGGACAAAATGTCGCAGACAAAATTCTTATGCTGGCGAGAAATTAGATGAGAAAATAAAAAAAACGAGAATTGTGTTATAATCAGAGAGTCAAACCTGATCTGCAGCCAACACCGACACCGATATTAGTCGATATTTTTATTGAATTGAAAACCAGGTTCAATTCGTTGCTTTTCGTTTCGATTACCTTTTCACATTTCTGTTGTGACATTTTAGTTTTAAATTTGAGTTTAAAACATGAATTTAAAATTAAAACATTTGCTCTTGCTTGAAAATATCCAAACACTGTTGCTGTGCGAAATACAAGAACTGTTTAATTGCTACGAAAACTATGAAATGGGAGTCCTATACTCAGGGAATGGTACACATTTCATTCCACGAACGAATATACGTTAAGGTAGTCAAGAAAACAAACTCTTGTTGTACAAGATATTTTTATTCTTTATCTATTTTTTCAAATTATTAGTTTGTTTACTTTCTATCAATAAAAATAAACCATTAAATATTCAACAAATTTAATTATTCAAATTCGGCTTGCTAAGAAAGCTTTGTAAGCGCATATTGACTATAATGCCTAATACGCAGCTGAAGTGAAATTAAATTTTACTTTTAAAATAACACAAGCGAAAATTAAAATTTCACCGCTAAATTTTATTTTGCAGTGCGCAGTTTTGCTAGTGAATTTGGTATATTTCGTATTAGAATATAGATGTCTCTGTTTAAATCTACACATTTTTCTGTGTATTTTTATCAGCAGGTACTTTTATCGTACCTGCTGATAAAAATAAATTATCAACAATTTTTCAATTATTATTATTTGTTGTTAAAAATTTACGAAAATCGACAAACTAATTTTTCATGGAATATTTTATCTGATTAATTTTGGAGATACACAAAAACTAAAGTTCACGTCAGACGCGTAGTAGCCTTAATCATCAGATCGCCCGCAGAAATTAATAATTTTATAATTTACTGGAGTAACAAATATAGGAATTTACAAATGTATCATTTTTCCAATATCCTTAAGCACAGGGTCTCAAAATTTATAAAATTGGCTAGTTGAAAATTAAAATTTATTTATTTGACAATGAAAAGAAAGTATAAAAATTTTTGAATTTGTGAAAGGTATATGTGTCTCACCGCCAGTTTTTCAGCGCTACATAAATTTAATTTTCAAGGACTTAGTTTCAGCTGGCCGAGTACTGATTTATATGGACGATATAAAAATTGCTACAGAGACGTTAGAGCAAAACTTGGAGCTACTAAAGATTTTCATCATTTTTATTTTCATCGGTCGAGTATTTGGGCTATTATGTCAAGGACGGCAAAATAAAACCATCCGCAGAAAAGAAGAAAGCAGTAGCCTATTTTCCTGAACTGAAGTCGGTTAAGAATGTGCAAGCATTTTGGGTTTAACAGGTTACTTTAGGAAGTTCATTCCGAATTATGCAGCAATCGCTCGACCGCAATCTTGTTGCAAAAAGATAGTTTTGAAAGCAAATTTCATCCGGTTTATTACTATAGCCGGACAACAACTGATGCCGAATCTCGCTACAGTAGTTATGAGCTTGAAGTATTAGCTATCACTAGAGCTCTCGATAAATTAAGGGTTTACCTTATTGGAATTCTTTCACAAACGATGGTGAAGAAAAAAACTGCACGCGATAGCCGGATGGGCCCTACAACTAGAAGAATATCAATATACGATTATGAACCGCCGGGGCAGTATAATAAAGCACGTAGACGCATTAAGTAGAAACCCAGTGGTATTAATAGTATCAAATCAGATGTTGGAAATTATAAGGTGTACTCAAGATCAAGATGATAAACTTAAATTGATTAAGTCATTGTTGCAATACGAGAAATTTACGCTACACCAAGGAATGATCCACAGAGAAAAGGAAGTTGGAGAACCATTATTATGTATACCAAAGGTGATGGAAGTCGAAATCATTAAATCAGCACACAATGAGGGACATTTCAGTTCAGTGTTTAAAAAATGGTAGAATTAATCGAGCAAGGAAAACAAGAGGGGTTTCTAAATCCGTTGCCAAAAGGAGAATATCCCTTAGCCCCCCTTCTACGCTCCATATAGTTCATTTAGGTCCTTTAATTTCTACTAATAAAAATTACAAATATTTATTTATAATTGTAAATGCGTTTTCCAAATTTGTGTGGACATACCCAAGCAAAACTTCAATCACAGAAGAAGGTTTAGCCAAGATGAAAAATCAGCAATCCACTTTTGACAACCCCGAGTTTATACATAGTTTCTGATCGAGAAACGGCATTTACATTAAAGCAATTCGAGGAATATTGTTCAGAGAATAAAATTAAACACCCTTTAATTACAACCGGGGTACTTAGGGGCAATGGGCAAGTGGAGCGGATAAATGGCATTATTATACCAGTGTTAACTAAACTTGCGGGAGAGTACTACAACGTTTTTTGAACTCCACTTGGCAAAGAACAATAAATCGTACTACATTTGAGGTTATGTTCGGTGTTCAAATGACAACTGATGTTGGCTTTACAGAGGCTGTTTCGGACGAAATCCTTAGCGTGTTTATCATAGAACGTGATCAGTTGAGATCGACGGTTGGCGCGAAAATTTTGAAAGCACAGGAAGAGCAAATAAAATCGTATAACAAAGGCTGGAAACTAGCGACCAAATATAAGCAGAATGATATAGTGGCAATCAGGCGTAACCAGTATGGAAGTGGATTGAAAATAAGTGCAAAATATTTAGGACCATACAAAATAGTAGATGGCAAATGACAGATATAAGGTGGTAAAATTAGGAGAACATGAAGGCCCGGGGTCATAGCCAGTACGACATTCACAGCAGCGACGAGTCAAATAAAGACGAAGTTAACGAAGTCGGCGATAACCAAAAAAGAAACTTACAAATTACTTACTTACTTACAACCGTAATTTAGCCACTGATGAAGATTTATTTTCAAATTCCTACGATCCTTTTAATCTAAAATATACCCACCATTAAAACGAAATTAACAATTAAGAGGAATTGTTCAAGTAAGATGTACCAGTTACCATATACGAAATTTGATTGTAAGACGAAATAGTTTTAAATACTTAACTCAAAACAAGGAATCCAAGTAACACGAATTGTGTATTTAATTGAGACGCTAAACTTATCTAAAACGAGAAAAGACGATAAGAAAGAAGATAATCAGAATAATTTGATGATAATAAAATAAACGCAGATTCGTCGAGTCGACGAATTCTCAGGATGGCCGTTTTATGGGAACATCCTGTGTTACTACATTGGTAGAATTGCAGAACACCCTATTACTTCTTTAAAATAACGTTTTGAGAAGAGAGTTGATATACTTGTTAGTGGCTTTGATGTTGATGATTACGGTTAAAATATATCGGCTGACAATTTTGGATGAAGGAAAATAAAGACATACGAGGGCATTCAAATTGCAAACGTTGAGAAGTATAGAACAACAAACAAGTATAAAGTGTAAAGATTGTTGTAGTTTAAAAAAAACTAAACTCGGTGTCTTTCATTTTAATCCATAGGTATTTGTAGCTAATTGTCAGATTACACATATTGTCTGAAGTTTAAATATCTGTTGGATATATATATATATATATATATATATATATATATACACCTACACATATATTCATACTTACATACACGTTCACACACATGCATGCATACAAATACACACATACATACATACATACACGCACATATACCTACATACATACACATACATACCTACACATACATACATACATATACACATACATTTACAAACATACATAACATATACATATATATTCATAGTCGCGCATACAATACAACACATACATACAATGACCCAGACGAAAAATTTCTTGAATTATTAAAATTATTTCCTCTGCCTTGATCTCCACTGTTACCGTCGCGATTAGAACCTCCAGGTCGGCTTGAGAATAAATCAAGACCACCCGAAGTTTTATTAAATGAGCCCCTACTTGATGGACCTCCATGACTCGACCGTGCTACTGTTCTATTTCGTATTGATCCGGATCCGACGGGGTCGATTAAGCGTCCCAAATCTGTTTAGTGAAACTGAAAGGTTTCTTGACGGAATGTTTGATTTCAATGGAGGATTATTTCCTCGTGCCTGAGGCTGTTTAGGTTTAAATAGAACCTTTCCAAATTTGTACAAACTTTAGAATTTGGGACCTTTATTTTTTCGAATGATGGCTTATCCAATTTTAAGGTTAATTGAACAGATGTACTTCCAATTAATCGGTTCAGTATTTTCCATTGTTTAGTTACAAAGCCATTGGTTTGGGCTTCGAGAAAACTAAGTATCGCCTTGCTAGTGTCGTCTAAGCGGTTAGAAAAATTAGCATCTACGACAAAGGGGTCAATTCTATCTTTATCCTTAGTGACAACTTTTAAACTTGCGGCTGGCCATGGCTTAACTTGACTAATTATTTTTCTTAAGCAAGTGAGTATCCATTGGTTGGCGCAGGTGAGAACCATCCGCCCAGCTCATGAATGATTAGGCAAAGAATTTTGGTTTTACACCAGCTCCCTTAAATTCAGCAATTCTTTTCAAAATACCTTCTTGTACAAATCGCTGTTCATTCTTTGTTAAGCGACTCCCGGTTTCGACGCTTTGACGGCAACACGTAGAATTGAATCTCTATTATCGCCATCACCAGATGCCTTGCGAGGATTTCCACCACCAAGGCGAGTGGAATTAGAATCTACGGCCAATTTAAGAGCTTCCTCGAATGAATGCCCTTGTTTTCTCAAAAATTTCCGCCCAGCCCCAGTCAACTGAACATGATTTTCAGTCTTTTTTGTGGCTTGGTCGTCAGTCGATTTTTCTTGAGTTACTTTTCAGTAGAAGAGGTGGTCAGAAGTTGTAGCATTTTGAACTGCATCGTCTTCTGAATTAGTATCTTTTGTTGCACCACCTTCAGCTTTTGATGCATTTTCAGGTGCATCAGCCTGTTTTTATGCTGTTAGAGAAGCATCACTCTCATTTGTTTTGTTTGTTTGTTTATTTTTAGATTCCATGTTTATTCCCACGAGTAGCACGAGAAAAAACGGTCGTCTATGAGAGAGCTCTGCATTATCATAAGAAGGCTAGGATTTAAAACCGAATGTCGCCTAATTCGGAGTTCGCATACTAAAGACTAAGCCCCACCTTAGCCATGCAGCTATCGGCGTAATTTCAAGAAATCTCTAGATGCATGATAAATAAAAATAAAAAAATCTTAGGTGCTGATTTAAAGAAGCAATTGATGGAGAATAATATCATCGTTAATCATCAAACCTAATAAATCTATTAAAACTTTATCCTTCCTTCTAGTATATTAGAATTGTGTTGTCTTGTGCCGTACGAACGCTAGGAGTCTGCAACCGAGCCGTTCCGTCCTAAAAAAATACCTTCTCTATTCTTCCCGCTTGTTATGTGTAAACAGGCTGTATGAATAGGACCGGCGTTATCCGGCACATCTTGCCCAGTACTTTGGTTTTACAATCTGGATCAATCAATCAAAAACAAAACTGGAATAAAATTCCGTCAAATTTTCCTATCTAAATTGTCTTTTAACAAATAAAAATTATTCGACGAGCTATCTGACATCGTTTTTAGAAGCCAGTTAAATCAGAAATTGGGCCAAATGTTCGGTTACTAGTTCTCGGTCTAATCGATTAAACGGTTAATGATACGTTACGCAGTTTCAACTCAGTATATAATCGTACAAAGTAACCATGGCAGCGACAAAATTATCTTCAAAAAGAAATGGTTGCCAAATCACATAAACAGAATTCTATTCCCAGAAATATAAGCTATACTATGTGCGGGCGGCACAAAAATCCTTTTTTAATATTATTATCATTAGGAGTATTTTTGTTAAATATATTTATAAATAAAATTATTATAATTATGATAACATAATTGAAAAAGACATAACAACTTCGGGAAGCAAAGTTATGTTCAAGAACGTTTCATTTTGTTCCTAGCAAAATATTAAGTAAAAAAAAAATGATTAGATCGAAACAATCAAAACTTTATATCTTGTATTTTGAACAACAACACCATCGTACAAACAGACATTAAGTAGATTTTCTTTCGTCTCTATACTTACACATACATAAACGTATTTAAGTATGGAGAGAAAAATTATATTTTCCGTTTTTATTTTTTGATAATTTTTTTGTGATTCCTTTTGGGTTCGTGCTATTGGTATACACGACGAAGAAAAAAACACAAGAACATAATTAAATATTTAAATAGTACTTGGTAATACTTCTAGACGCCTTAAGATTGGGTATGGTGTATGGCTGGGTGTTCGTGTATGTAGTACGAGAATGTAAGGTTATTGCCACTGTTTCTTTTAACCTTTTTACATTTATCCTTTAAAAATTCTTAAATTTGGCTGTAATGACTTTAAAATTGCGGTCTCACTGTTTTTAATAAATTTTATATTTAACTTTAATTTAATTAAAAAAAATTAACAAAATAAAGTTAAAATGAAATAAGGGAAACTTAGTTCTGCTTGTGTATTTTCTTAAGAAAATTTTCTTTCGAGTATTTTTTTTTTGCTTCGTTACGTTTTTTGTGACTTTCAGTTTATTTAAAAAGTAATATATATTTTATTTTTAATTTGTAGTTGAAATAGGGTGAAATGTTTCGCCTTTCAAGTGTTTTTGATTAATTTAAGTTATTGCAGAAATATATAGAAAATATTTTTAAAGCTTAACCTACATTCGAATTAAAAGCTTTATTTTTATTAATCAGAAGCGAACACATAAAAGTATTTTTTAATTGAACAACTGAATCCTCCTCTTTTTTGTAGGATCGCACCAGTTACCGCTTTACATAAGTGTCTATATTCAAATATAGAACGCAATATAAAGCTTCAACCCTATTTCGCACAGTTTTTGTAATGTTTAAACATTTCTATGATTAAAAAATGTGTGTTGATACATAAAAAGTAATAAGTCGTTGAGTTTACTCACTTACTTAAATAATTAGTTCTTCGTAGAATTTTATAAGAGTTCATAAAATGTAAATATCTCAAATAATTAACCGCGAAGTACATGAAACAAAATCATTCTTTACTTATTCATAAGAAATTAAAGTTAGCTACGAGCAGTTTGAAAATGTTATATTTTCTAAAGAAAAGCTGAAATTCTCTTTAATATTGCGTTCGGGGAAATTGGTGAACCGAAAAATGTTTATGCTTAAATGCATTTTATAGAAATAAGCGTTTGTATATAAAGTTTAATTTAATGGATTAATCAACTGAGAGAATGGATGGGTGATGTTTGTTCATCCGCATATTTTAGATGGATCAATCGTTCATTCAATTACGAATACTATAAGATTATTTTTCAAGATAAAGCCCTAAATTTTATGTAATTATCGTTTGGATATTTGATTTTATCCCATTCTATATTAATGAAATGAAAGCTTTAATTTGATTTTGAGGTGTAAATTCTAATTGACACGAAAACCACGGCTTACACGTCGATGGGCTAACAAATTAATCGTATTAATCAAACAATTTAAATTAAATTTAGAAGTATAGGTATGTTAGTAGAATTTATAAGATTATATTAGACATGTAAGCGAAAACCTACGTAAAACACATAAATAAGAAAATTTAAAAGAAAGCGGAACAAAATACAAACAATGTACAAATCAATGTACAAATTTTCGATTTTTACAAAGTATTTCAAGTAATGTGACCCGAGAAAAAACAGCAGAATACTGGCTTCGTTAGCTGTTCGCGTAAGGGCCTAAAGATTTTCGGAGGAAATTCACTAACGGGGCGTAATAGGTTCTTTAGCACATATTTAGATTTCTGACATTTTAAAAAATTAATAAATTGGTCGGATTTTTAATTTATGTTTAGGCTTATACCATAAATTAGATCGTCCGAGATCCTGTTGGTGGACAATACTTAATCGAAAGTGGTAGTATTGGAAGGCGAAGAAACATTAAATTACCCTTATCCAGAACTTTTGGGGTATAATTAGGTTATTCAATATTATAGTAGTCTATAAAAGTTATTTTATTATATAGTATTAAATTATTGGACTTACTTATTTATTTATAATATTAAAGTTATTAAACTTAATTTAAAATAAATTATAATTTATTATTTTGTTTAAATATTTTTAATGTGTTATTATTAATTTGATTTTATTAATTTAATTTAATTTAAATTGAATTTTTATTTATATTTATCCGATTTTCATCCACCATGTACAATGGCGGATGGCTTGTGAGCGGCATGTTAGTGTAGTGGTGTTACCAGCAGCGTGTTGTTTTTGACTGATGTTTGGAGACGAACTACTTGGAACGAGAAATGTATTTTATAAATAAAATTTATTCGTTCTTCTTTTGTTTCGTCCTCGTCGTGCTGCTTTTGCTTTCGTTTTGAAATGCTCGTCGACGTCGTGCTGTTTCCGTCTTGCATGTATATGTACATCAGTTGATGCATTTACTCTGTTTGTACCATAGAACTAGAGTATAGAATGAATGTAAGCAACTGTCAAGCGTCACAAATTCGAAGGGTAAAAGAGAAAACATATAAATTAACAGGGCCGTATTTAGATTCGATTTTCAATCGAATGCAATGAAGTTAGGATGTTTAAATTAAAAACTACACAAATTCAAAATTGTTTTTATTTTTCCAAATAAGTACATTAATTATTTTTATTAAAATAAAATATTATGTAGATTCTAAGTTGCGTGTATTCAAATAATTATAAGTTACAATCAAAACTAAATTAAAATTTTTTTACCACCGTCATGTTTTGTATTTATTTTGCTGTTTAGGAATATACTCATTTCCGCATCTCCCAAGAGGAAGAGTATTTGGCGCGTATTTTTCATGTGGTATCTCCCGTAGGCATAATCCACAGCATATGAAGGATGGTGAACATAATAACTTTTCTGGGACGAAAGAAGTTAAAGCACTTCTATGTATATTTTTACAAACTAAAACAACTATGATGTATTTATTTTATATTCCTTGGAAATGTTATAAAGAAACAAACCGAATTCTTTTTGTTAATTTAGATGACCTTTGGTTACAAAAATAATTCAACCGGATATCGTACTATTTTTCTATGATAGAATGAGTTAACAAACTAATGTGTTCTTGGGAATGACTATATTGATCTTCATCATTGAAAATATTTACACTAATTAGGTTGTGAAGAACGTTATAACTTACTTTTTAAACAATTTAGAACTAGATTGTCGTTGCGTTATGTTTTTGCAGTCCGCAATAGCCAATTCCCGTTTTAATACTGCTTCGGAATATTTACAAATTTTTAATACTGATGGCGAAGGAGTTAAAAGACACCCCTATTTTT
Source organism: Nephrotoma guestfalica (assembly GCA_963691935.1). Lineage (NCBI taxonomy): Eukaryota > Metazoa > Arthropoda > Insecta > Diptera > Tipulidae > Nephrotoma > Nephrotoma guestfalica. The sequence continues at coordinate 209,221,522 of OY829914.1, read as the reverse complement.
TAAATTGATTAGCGTTAGCGATTTACAACAGTCCTCACAATTCAATTTTCTAAATGAATATCGGACTATAAATCCCCATATGTATTCAATAACATTAATTGAAAATTCACTTAGTATAATTGGGTATCCAAAAAAATCTTCGTTATACATATTAGATTCGTCTACTTTAGAACTTTCGTGGTCAATTGAAATAACATCTGATGAGGCTTCAACCATTACTTTTTCAATTCTCCATATTTTGGTAAAAACAAATGTTTACATTACAATTTCTGTAAAAAATTGTATTTACAGTACATATTCCAAAATAAAAATTAATTATGAAAAGAAAAGCACATGAAACAATCAACACCAACTTTTCGAACCATACTAATACGATAAATGCGGCACTGGTAAAAACATTTGTTGACAAAAAGAAAGAACCCACGCTAACAACCAAAATTGTTTTCTTATTTTTATCTGGTTTTTAACTTAAATTAAGGACAATTTTACGACAAATCACTTTCTTTTTAACATAATTTACATTTTATTTTATATAAACACTTACTGATGGTACGAAATTCCTAAATGTAATTTTTTAGGCGTATTTAGCAGTTTTTCACGAGACACTTCATTTTATTAAATGTTTCTAATTTTTATTACTAAAATGATGCACTACACACAATTCACTAACTATTTTAATAATATTTTAATTATTTTTTTAATTATTTTAATTAATATTTTCAAGATTTTTTAAGAGCACAAAATTTAACGCGTCACTTTAAACAAAAACAAAAACTGGTTTGAGGGGTTTTTTCTCTGACATATGAGACCGCCATATGCATTTTTCTTAACCATCCTGCTCTCGCTTGTGACACATGAAATAGCAAATTTTATATGGTAAAAATCTCTACATTCATTCTATAGTTTATAATTCTATGGATTGTACGTACCGAGTGATGAATGATGAGTTAACGATGTGTTTGAGAGTTGTTATGTTTGCAATATATACGATTAGAATATTGGTTTGCAATATTCTAACCGCTACAAGTCCCCTTATATGCGGCATTATTTTTATACTGATATTGTCGGCACCGAAATTAAGAAACAGTTACTGTTTCTGTGGCATTATTTAGAACTGGGTTCCACTCCTAAATTGTGTTTATATGTAATTTTTAATTCTACGTCCATTTTCGCCACTACAATCGATCAATTCCTTTTTCGGTCCTTTTTATATTCTATTAGCTAAATTACTTCGGTGGTGCAGGGAGAAATTATAATTATTTTCAGTAACGGAAGCATTACCTACCATCACTCTTATTGAAGAGATGACCAAATATTGATGTTTTCTTATTGATGTTTTCTTGAGAGGTATTTGCCTGTATTGTAAATTCCTCCTTCAGGCAAGTACGGGAATATTACATAACATTCTGTTTTGATATTACTCGTATTTGATCTCCTACTATTTTTTAAGATTTAACATTTATTTATTTATTTGAATTTGTACAATATAAAATGTTGGTTCCATTTTAGTAATTATAATAGTAATAAATTACATTTATATATAATATCAATTTCCCATTGGATTGTATGTCCTTTTAAGGGAAATTAACATTATAAATAAAAGCACAAGTTTTATACAAAAATAATAATATGTACTAGTTTATATAATAAGAAAAATAAAAGGATAATATAACATAGCCGTAAGTTTACTCTGAATTAATTAATCAATAAAATAATTTATAAGTGTTTCATAGTACGCTTTATAATTTTTCCTAAAATGATGAAAATTCATTGAATTCTTTAATGATACTGGCAGTTTATTATATATTACTGGACCAGAAAACCTTACAGAGCTACGAAATTCGAAATTAGAAAGAAAAGAAAAAAGTTTTAATGTCTTGTACATGAAAAGCGTCACCTGATAATCATGCAACGCACTTGTGGGAGAAATACCTTTCGATTCCATTTCATATAGAGACAACGAAGAAAAAAGTGAAGAAAGTTTTAGAATCGTTTTACACTTTTATTTTGCATTCTTTGAATTTTTTTCCAATTTACTCCAGTTAGCGTTAGCATAAACAATAATTCCGTAAGAAATACGAGAATGAATAAATGCACAATACATTATTCTCAATTCATATTTGGACACGTAATAAGAAAGTCTTCTGACAAGGCCTACCAAAGGAGCCATTTTACTACTTATTGTTTTATGTGTTCGTCCCAATGCATACGAGAATCAAATGTTACCCCTAAATATTTGCAATAGTCCACCCTCTCAACACCAATATTAGTTATATTAAAAGATAATGTGAAAATGATAAATTTTGAGTTGTTTAAATTTAACGAAATAACATTTGATTTAATATATTCAAGTAAAATATTCATGGCTTGTTCCATACTATTAATTATTGAGAGTGGGTCAAGCAAAGATCCGGACATGGAGGGACTCCACAAGCCACAGTCAGAGTGTTACTAGTCATGTCCTTAATTTTGACATATTGTACATAGGACTCAGCCCGAAATCCGAAGCGGTATAATTTATCAAGAAGCAACTTGTGGTCAACAGTATCATATGCCTTTTTAATATCAAGAAATACTGCTCCTATATAATTTTGGCTATCAAATGCGTTATATATAGATCATGTTTGAAATCTCCACAAGAGATTTCAGTGCCAGAGCCTTCCCTATAACCATATTGATACGAACAATTTATAAAAATTTTGAATCATTTAAGAAACTCCTAAAACGAGTGAACTTTTTCAAGCTTCCATAAGTTACATGTCATCCAGGGGCAAGAATTATTCTTTAATTTGGCAACTAGACTTAACCGTATGAATTTCTATTAAATAATTTTATTTTTCAATAACTAATTTTAATGTTGTTTCTGGGTTAACCAAATCAAATTCAGTGGTTTTAAGGAAGACATCAAATTTTATATCAACTTTACCAAAATTTATAATTTTTTATTCTAATTTTTGTCGAATGATTTTTTCTTAAAAAAAAGAGACGAAAAAATAAAATTATGGTCACTTATTTCAGAAAAACTTATAAAATTATGAACTTGATGCCTTAATGTTACAGAAACTGCACGCTAAATGGTCCAGAATATTTGTACTGGCAGATCTTGTAGCAAATGTATTGGTGACAATCATCGTAGAACTCATTAAAATATTTTTGTAATCAACAACTACGAGTATGTCCAAGTTTTTATTTATAGAGATATTTATGTCACCGACAATAATTGTGTCAGTACTATTTAAATGTAAGCTGTACAAAAAACTTAAAGTCGACATCTGAATTTGGTGGTCTGTAGAAGGCCTAAATTTTGGTTGAAGAATACTCAGGAAGTTGTGTTGTTTATAAAATGGAAAGGAAAAACCCCACTATCGCACTCTAAAACGTTGAAATTTAGGTTATTATTTAGATAAACCACTAAACCTCCGAAAATTCTTTCATCACGACACGAGAATACACTTCGAAAATTTTCTATCTGAAACGAAATGGTGTTAATATTCTGAATCCAGGATTCTCCAAGAACAATCACATCTATATCCTCCTTCAATCGTTCACTAAAGACAAGAACATCATCAAATGTATCAATGTTATTCATGCCTCGCACATTATACTGCAGAATATTTGATTTCCTCGACTTAAAATCGAGAAAATTTTTTACTGGGGACGTGAGAATAGGTTCATTATTTTTGGCATTTCTTACCCGTTTTCAAGTAATTATACTTCTTTCGTACAGACCATCATTATTAATTATTTTGCAATATTTCCTTTCTTTTTACTTTAATTTCTTGTACAATACTTTTCCCTAAAGATGCCGTTGACTTCCGATTTGTGTGTACATATCAATAACTGAACATAGGTATATTCATGCAGGAAACCCCGTTCGTCATCGGCGCACCTGTTCCTGGATTAATTTGCGACTCGTTAAAATGATACCTTCCTGCTCCTTGTCAAACCGGCATTGGATATTAAAGAGCATCATACGATCTGTGTGTTTCAGTAACACGTTGTAGGCTTTCATCTCGACTATGAATATAAAAACGCACCAAAATAAATCCTTTCCGACCATGACAATAGCAACTTATTTGATCGTTGGACCGTTGAAGCAGAGTGTTTTCGTTTCCTCTAATAATTAAATTTTTAAATACATTTAGTAACACAGTGTACAGTAATCCTGACCACCACCGCTCTATTACAAAAATATTGGATTGTATCATTGACGATAAAAAGTTGCCTTGGGGAGATTCCTGAAATATGGTTTTTGTTGAGTCGTAATTTTCAGTTGCCTGTGTAAAATTGGAATTCACCACATTATCATATAAAATAAGTACGCCGATTTATTTATTTGGCTGGATTAGAGTGGTCGCTCCTCTATTCGGGGTTTGAAGAAGAAATTATTAAGGTTTTGGATAAGATTGAATTCGGGCAATAGTTTATGTAAAAATCCTTCGATAAATGATATAAAACTAACAATGATCACATAAACAGTGGACAAAATCAGGAGATGTCACAGCCCCATTTCTCCATCAACATTACATTACATACATTTTTCGATTAATTCAATTCGAAAAAAAGAGAAAGTAAACATTTTTAAATTCGCTTCTAGGCCGGGCGACCATCCACGGCGAACCCACCAGTCTCAAGTTTATAACTGATTTGATTTCAATAACAAAATTTTTTGGTGTAGACCTCGAATTATATTTGTTGTTCTGTTAAAAATTTGCAAAATATTAAAAGTAATCAAAGTATCGGCGGTAAACGGAACAGAGGTTTAGGCATACGGCGCAAACATTTCGCGAACGTTTCCTTAACCATAATTGATGCTGATATCTTGAAAATCAAGATTGATATGTCGATTTGTGCAAGTCAAGAATCTTTGTTGTCTGCAATCGAAGCTGTATGAGCTTGTTCAACGAAACAGCACAAATACAATTGGATAATACGCTAAAAAACTGCTAAATTAAAAATTTATTACTCAAACCCATTAATGTTTTGAGAGAGTTCGTTGAGTATTAAACCTGTTAAACATCAAAATACACTCATTTGGAAACTACCGAAATGCAGCATCATGCCAATGCTTTAACAAACGAAAGTAGAGGTTATGCCAATCAACTCTTTTTTCAAACACATCTTCTAATGCGCAGTTAGCAAAAATATGGCCAACGCATTCAACACGGTAAATGGACCAGTGCAGTATGCTGATAGCACAATCAAGTTGCTTACTTTTTTCTGTATTAAGTAGTATTAATTTAGCACACAGCCAAGAAATAATCCTTGTTACAGAGGATGAAGAAGGGCTTGAATAATATTCTGGTATGACGCACCTAAAATAATTTTTAGAAATTCAAAGGTTTTTGATGTTCAAGGATCACAAGCCTGAAGCCACCAAATAAAAAACTTTCAATATCAATAAAGTTTCGAACACCATATCACGCATTAATCTAATCCATATTCTGAAGGTATGAGAACATTCACGTGAAAAAATATCATTAAGATTCAAGCAAATTACTCTTGATTTCAATTCTAATGAAAATATTCCAAATAATTTCCGTGACGATAGACCAGGTAAACTTTTTTTAATTTCGTTTTCGATTTTATAATCCGACTTGTACAAACATAACTAATTTAGGTCGTCATTGGGATAATGGATTTTTGAAAATAAATCCTTCAATTTCTAAACGGATCTCGCAGTACTTAGTTAAACATCGGGCACAAGCGACAGAAGCAAACATTAGAAACTGGTTTCACGAAATAACCACATACATAGAGGTAAACGGATATCTAACTATTTTTGATCACCATGAAAGAATTTTCAATTGCGATGCAACTGCTTTCTTCTAAAGCCCTAATGAAAGTCCTGTTTTGGTTAAGAAAGGGCAACAATTCGTATATTCTTATGCAGCAAACGACGAAAAGGATAATATCTCTACTCTCGTAATGGGTAACGCCAAAGGAAAAATTGGTCTCCCAATGGTTGCCTTTCCATATAAACGGATTCCTATTAACATCGCTAAGGGCATGCTAGATAATTGGGGAATTGGAAGAAGTGAATCCGACTGGATGACAGGCGAACTATTTTTCGAGTATATCGCTAATATATTATACCCATGGTTAGTAAAAGAAAAAATAATTTTCCTGTCGTTCTCTTCGTGGATGGGCATTGACCCTAAGTGAATTTTGCAATGCAAGGGAAATAATATTAATTTCACTGCTACCGAATGCGACTTCTATACTGCAACCGATAGATGTGACGTACTTTCATCTGTTAAAGCAAGACTAAAGAAACGCCGGAAGAAATTGGCGAATGAAGAATAATGGAGCACGGATTCGTCGTTAAGATTTTGCGCCTTTGCTATCATCAATTTTGGACAACTTGCGCTTTGAAGGAAATGTAAGAAATATGGGGACAAATATGACCAACAAAACAGTGATAACTTATTTAGTCTACAAATAAAAATAATACACTTGAAACTTTACCTTAGACAAACCAAACATTTTTAGATATTTAGTGCACATCATTTGTGACAATTTCTGTACCGTGCATCCTTAATCATGAAGAATAAGTAAATATAAGGATAAATAAATTGAAGCAATTAAGTATTTATACAGTGTGGCTGACACGAAGTGTTTCCAAAACAAAACGTCACAGAATTTTTATGTTTTGCAGCACGAAAGTGGCTCTGCGGTATTTTGGCCCATTCCCGGCGAAGCGCTTGCTTGAGATGGTCGACACTTTGGTATTTCTTTGTCCCAACCTTGCTCTTCAAAATACCCCAAACCGAGAAATCTAGCGGATTTGCATCCGGTGAATTTGGTGGCCATTGGGCAGTGGAAATGAACCGCGGAACGTTGTTTCTCAGCGAATCTTGATTGATCTTGAGTCCTGTTGAAATGTCCACGCTCTGCGGCCGAAATGTTTTTGTGTCCAAGGCTTCAACGCTCCCTCCAACACATGATCCCAATAAAGTTGAGCATTTATCTTGATGACACGGTCCAAAAAAACGGGCGGCGAATGGCTTTCGGCCGTTACGGTGGCTCAAACCATCACCATCGGCGGCGCTTGGTTTCGAGTGGCAATCCGTTGGTCCAAAGTTTCATTAGAACGGCCGGGCAAGTAAATCCGGTCGTTTTGCTTGTTCACACATTGCTCAATAACGAGTGACTCATCGGATAAAACCAAATTCGGCAAATCGTTTCTTTCGTGCAAGCGTAACAACTCCTTTGCTCTTTCCACTCTAACTTTTTTTTCAACATCGGTGAGACATGCGCTTTATGGAATTTTAAGGCCTTTAGTCCAAGACGATCTGTCAATAAGTGCTGCATCCGTTCGAACGAAATGTTCGCCTCACGAGTTATTTTTCTGCCGCTACGATGCGGATTCCGAGCCAATTTGGCCTTCTTTTAACTGGTTAACAATCTGCGGCTGTGGTTTTCCAGCCAAATATAGAGCAATCACAATATTACGCTTGAATTCCATTGCGGAGAACTTTTTTCTGCATATTTCCCGCTAAAATACTTTTGTACGCTTGTATGCAATGGAATGAACTATCATTAGTGTAAATTTGGGCGCTCTGTCATCACTGGTTTGACAGCAATGACAGTCTGAAGTTTGTAACACTTCGTGTCAGTCACCCGGTATATATCGGAAAAAGTCGATTCATTTATTTGTTTTCCGAATTGTTCAGTAAGGTCATTAAATTTTAACAAAATAAACACAATTGCGTTCAAAATATGAAAATGCAACCTTGCAACATCGGAAAATGTACATTTGTTTCCGCAGTGCTTGTATAACATATTCATTTCCTCTAAATTTTAGTATATAAGACGAACATTTTAGTTTTAAGATATAGTGATAAACATTAATTTTGGATATTCATAATCAGTAATTTTAAGTAATACGTAATTAGTAATTAATGAACAAAAATTATTTTAAGTGTTTAAATTAAAGTTGTGCACAATAAATGTGAACCATCAATCTAATAACTAATAAAAGTGTTAATAAAATGTAATAAGGAACAGTGAAGATGAAGTTTAAAATACCCAATCCCCAAACCGCTCCGTACAACACGGGCTGTTTCAATCAATAAATTTTGTTTAGAAAGTCGAAAAGTATTAATGCTGACTTATATTTCAGGAAATTTCCAGATGTATGTGAAATAATAATATTTTTTTCTCAGGTTACTGATTTTTAGAGAAGCAATAGTTGAAGACCAATACCATCGTTAACCATTAAACCTATTAAGCCTTTATACTTCCTCTAGTATATTAGAATTGTGTTATGCCGTACAATCACTAGGTGTCTGAAACATGGTCGTTCCGTCCCAAAAAAATAAAATTCCTAACCTTCCTATTGTTATGTGTTATGTGCTGTACGAATAGGCCCGGCGTTATCCGGGACACTTGTCCAGTACTTGGTTCTCCAGTCCAATCAATCAATCACAATGTTAAAAGGTGTAAAATAATTACTACGTAATTAAATTACATCGTAAATGTAAAGTAAAAAAATAAGCACTTAAGCTGTTCACTTTAGATTTTTGGTAATCGTAAACAATATGTGTGCACTAAGTAGATACTACCGAAAATAGCATCGCGCAACTTTTTAGTTTCATATTCTGCCAACATAGAACAAAGAGCTTTCGTAAATCCGGTAATCGACCTTAAAATTATAGAAGCATTATTCATTCTCGCTGATTATATACGTATAGGATAATTTCCCTAAAAACTCCTTAAATATATTTTCCAAACAGTGCAACTACTTATAGCCTTTCCGTAAAAAATTTTAATTTAATGCACTAACTATTAATTTAAAATTTTATAATAATACCACCACCATTTTGCAAACATTTAATAATACATTTAATTGTGTTCTAATTAAGTTCATACAAAATTATACAATAAATATAATAATAATAAAATAACGATATGATATGTAAATTTAAAAACCAAAAAATAAACAGATTACACATTTCTCCAAAATAACATTTAAGTAAAATACATAAATACAACATAAAACATATACATAGTTTGCATGTACCCGGATAAAAGCATAATTTTTTGTTTTGGTTGCAACCGACTAAAAATTTATAATATTCATGAGATTATAAATCATCAGGAACAACAACAACGAATCTAATAATAAAAAAATCCACAAATTTCGCTGTACATTGTTCGTGTATTTTAAACAAACACCCACCCCGAAATAAATGAGGGAAAATATTTTCTTTATTGATTAAATTTTCTCGCTAGCTGTATATATAGTTGTATTTTGTCGTTGCTGTATTTTTAATTGCTCCAAGTTATAAAAGGAATATGATAATAATAATAATTTATTTTTTTTTAAATATTCTGTTATAAATTGTTATTATTCCATATTATTTTACTTAAATTGTTTTATTTGACACAAAAATCAATAATTAAAATGGTTCAAAGTTTTTTTGTTTTTTTTTATTAATAGAAATGCTAATTTATAATAGTTATAGAGAATATTTTACACATACAGATATTTTATAAATTATAAATGAAAAGCTTAACAATGGAATTAAAATGTTTTCGTATTATTAATAATTAGATTCGGGTTTCTAAAATTAAAGTTTTAATAGAGATATATTCATTTAGTTATAGAGATAAATTAAAAATTTGACTCGAGATAACTTTGCTTTGCAAGCATATATACAATAATAAAATATTATGATATTTTCATTTTCAAATATAATTGTTGTAAAACAAAAAAATAATTCGAATTGATAAAAAAGAAAATTAATAGCTTTTAATTATGTTAAATTTTGTATATGGCATGAATTATTATTATTTATATATTTTTTGATAAAATAAAACATTATTAATTATGATAAATTAATTTCATTTTTATATTTGAATTGGTTTATTATGTTCATGTGAGTATGTTGAGGAGACGATTAAAGCTATTTTCGTGCGAGAGGGATTTCATATCCATACCCATTTATAATAATAGATGGCGAGTAATGGAGTTAATGACTGACCTACTTCATATGTTGATTAGATATTTTATTAGCCAGTGCCCTAATTCTTGAAAAACCATGATAAATCGCAAAGTGAAAATGTAATAACTTTTACACACGAAAAAAATTATCGTATTGTAGAACTCTAGATCTACGAGTATATTGGGGGATCCGTTCAAAACTGCAAAATTTTAAATTGCATTTTTCAAAACGGCATATTTAAAAACTGCATAAGATACAAAACAGCATTTTTCAAAACAGCATATTTCAAAACGGCATAAGGTACGAAACGGCACAAGATACAATATTGCATTTTACAAAAATGCATATTTCAAAACGGCATAAGGGTTAAAACGGCATTTTTCAAAACAACATTTATCATAATTGCATTTATCGAAACTGCATGTTTCAAAACGGCATAGGTACAAAACGGCATTTTTCAAAACAGCATTTTTCAAAACTGCATTTTTCAAAACGGCATTTTTCAAAACTGCATATTTCAAAACGGCATAGGTACAAAACGGCATTTTTCAAAACTGCACAAGATAAAATGAAATATTTCAATCGATTAAAATCTAGAATTATCTTTCCATTAATTTTTGGAATATGGCCAACAGGTACGGTTTTTTATTAACGGAACACGATGAAGTTTGACATGAATGAAATTTTTTAACGATTCTTGAATCAAATTCTAGGATAAAGCCAAATGAAAAAGAACTTGTCTATTTCTTGGTCGATTAAGATCAAACTTCACATGTACCTGTGGTAGAGTTGAATTTACAAATGAAATTATGTCAAATTTCTCCTACGTGTTTTATATAAAAACTTTAGTAGGTATGTTATAAGAAAAATTTACCTTCATTGGAATTACAAATTATTTGAAGATTTAGTTATATTCTCCTTCACCTAAATTTTTATATAGAGCTTCGAAGTTCTAGGTAGTTACTACAATTGCAAGGTCGTAGCAGATTACTCCATATTGGAATACATCTCATGCAAGCTTTTTCTTAATTTATCGGGTTTATGATATGATATGATATGATAGAGGCGTACAGGCCAGCCATAACGGCGATCCTATGCACGTTACCATAATCCTGAAATATCAACAATCAAATAACAAATTATATCTGAATGCGAATAATATTTCAGCATCATGCGGGCCCAGGCCCTGCCTGCATCCTTAACAAATAAGGTTAGTTAGGAAAGGATGTTAGTCACAGAAACAACTAGGGCGAACCGCAGCAAAGTCATTTTCTAACTACTTAAATATATTAGAATGTTAGTCTCAATTAAATTCACACTCTAGATTAGAGTTTGTTAGTTAATTAATGTAAGTTAGTTGTGTTTGAGGTAAAGGATACTAATGTTCATCATATGTATTCGGCATCAGTCCTACTAGACTGGTTAGGTTATTTAATTCACATTTATGGGTCATCTCATCACATACTGCTTGTAACCTTATTTTGCCCTATCTTCCCATCTAACACCATCTAACCGAGGGACTTCACGTTCGTAATGACACGGCAGTATTATCATACATATGATGACCTAAATATTCCGTCAATAATGTCAAAAAAAAATAAAAAAAAATAAAAATTAAAAAAAAATAAAAAAAAATTTAGATTCGGTATTGTCATTCAGCTACCTATATTTAAATTCATCCAACTAAAAGCAGGGTTAATTTATATCTAACATTCACACAACTTCACTAAAACATAACCTGAATTCAACCAGAAAGATCGTCGAAAAACAACATTCCATAGCAAAAAGTCTTTGGATCGTTAACATATTTGATTGTATTGAGTTTATGCTCAAAGCGTAACTAATTAAACAGACCCCTTGATCAAGAATGTTGCAATCACAATCTTCCCTGACCTTCCGGTATGTAAAAAAAATAAAAATAAATAATAAATTTTAAATAATAATAAAAATAAATTGAATTATATTTGCCGACAACTTTATTGTTTTAAATCAGGACTTTCGACAAAATTTCAATTTATAGAATTGTTTAAAGTAAGTGAAAATTATTAAAATAATTTATGAAAATGTAATTAAATTTAAATAAAAACCCAAATGGATAACACAATCCAACATATTTCAGCTCAAATGATAAATTTCTCGTGCAGAAAACTGTTTCCTCCTTTCATTAACATTTTATACATTTATCAATTTATATTATTCCACAAAAAGTCATTTTTGTCACAACACGGTGGCAACCCATTTTGAGTATACAAATTTTCGCTTATTGGGTAAGTTACAATTCGATCTGTTGTAATTTCAAATTTTGGTTTCTCGGGTACCAATATTTTATGTACTTAAGTACATACAAAGGGAATTCCCTTGAAATGTCAGTTTCTATGTATACGATTATAAATTACCGTTCACATATATGTAAATAGTTATAATAACAATAACAATAATAAATAATTAACTTTTATATAATTAGAATGAAAATTAAAATAGAAAGATACTTCTCTGATTGTATATGTGTTGAACGTAATTTTCATAATAACTGTCTCAATTCACCTGTATTAACAGGTGAACTTCTAAAGAACAAAACTCACTCAAAAATAGCACATCACTCTCACACTACACATTCCTAAACTGATTTGAATTAAAATATTAATAATAATTTATTTAAAGGAGAGACAAAAACACGTCTTTCCTCTACGACGATCAGTCGATCTTTTTTCTTTTTCTTAATTTATCGGGTTTATCGAAAAATTCGATTCTAAGATATTAGTTTCAAGATATGTAGCGTTATGAACATACGTCGCCACTACAATTTTTGTGTGAGGGTTTTTCCTATTTATGGTCCTGCTCAAGATAATACATTTGAAAGAAATCACAACAATTTTTTGTTTATCTACTGTGTATAGCATACGTTTACATCAGAATATCGTGTATACTACATCGAAGCTCAGGTATATATTTACACACAGTATTATGTTAAAACGGTTTGTAATTACGAACTATTATGTATTTATATATGTATGTATTAAAAGAACCTGAATAAACGATAAATGTCGTTATGAAAAATGCCGTTTAGTACCTATGTCGTTTTGTACCTTATGCCATTTTGAAATATCCTATTTTGAAAAATGCTATTTTGTACCTCTATGCCGTTTTGTACCTTATGCCGTTTTGAAAAATGCGTTTTTATAATATGCCATTTCGACCGGGACCCGTATATTGGATATCGTGATGAAATTTTGTTCAATATAAAATGTAGTGGCAAGATTAATTTATGTCAAAGATGGTAAATAGCTATAATAATGAGATAGGCGGCATTACTGACATATAGTGTCGGACAAAACATTTGAAACAATTTCAATTACCGTAAAAAGTATAAGAAAGGTATTTATAAAGTGCAAAGAAAAAACAATTTACTAACATTTTTAAGTATTCCATATTTTATTTTTAAAATATGACATTTGTTTCTTAAAATAACTAATCTACTTCATTAGATTTTCAGGAGTACGGGATTGACAACCTGCACGAAGTACTCATAAATGGATGTACTCTGGGCAATGTGCTGTAGAACGAACTGTTGTGGTACCCAATCCTTTCGTAGTTGTCAAGCAGAATAGCTAATTAATCAATCAAACTATGCAATGGTACTAACAAAAGGAAATAATACCCCAGGTGGTACACCAATATCAACTTGGTCGGCTCTCTGTGGAGACTGGCCCTATAGATTCTGGGGAGGGACATCTATTGCATTATAAGGGAACATCAAATTCGTTCCCGAGAAGATAAAGAAAAATAGAAGCAACTCGGTAGCTGACCAAGCCGATGCTTTTCTAACTTGATGTACTGGACAAACATTACACGAAATATGTGATGCCACCGGAAATTTTACTTTGCAAATAGCCGAATCTAGTAAAACAACCATTGACCTAGAAAAGGAGGACATGGATTTATTGGCGAGACTAGAGCATATGAAGCAATTATTGGCCAAACTAAGTGAAGAAATTGAGTATCTAAAGCGAGAAAATGAAAACCTAAAAACGAATCGGGATTCAAAAGAAGATTGCGATATAGGAAGCATTGAACCAGACAAACTCATATACTGATGAAGATGAATTACAAAGAGAGATGGACTGGAACCTAAAGAAGAAAAACTGTCCAGGAAGAGTTAGAAAAGAAGATTTGCACGTTATACAATTTAATGCCTGTAGTATGAATAATTTTGATAAATTTCACTCGATTCTCGAATTCATTGAAAATCTTAACTCCGATTTTCATATAATTATTATTAGTGAGACTTGGATTAAAACCCAAAATGTTAACTTTTATATGCTGCGTTTTTTTGAAACAGCTGCTCTAGACCGCGATAAATTATATTTTGATTTTTTAAACAATTCACATATTATTAAAATATTTGTGCTTCGGATTTACTCAATCGAATCCTAAAGACCTAATACTAAGTCAATATCTTGCATTATATCATCGAATAAAGTTTATTTATGCTTGTTCTCAACATCACTGGATATTATGTAGAGTACAACCGAGTTCATCAAAAAACTTAATAATTGCTGAACTGACGAAACAGGAAAATTTTTTTAGTACACAATTTTTTGATTGTTCCTTACTTCAATTACAACTGGAAATCTGAAAGAATGAAAAATAAATGACTGAATTGTATTTTTAATAAGAAAAAATGGAAATCTTAATGTTTGCTGGTGAAATTAATTAATTTATTTTAATATTGGATAGTATTGTGTTTAATTATAAACCAAAAATTAAATGTCAAAATGATTGACTTGAAGTTAGTTAAAGTTGTTTTTCTAAATTTTTTTGTCTTCCCTGTATTTTCCCTATATTTTATCGCGGTCTCGAACACCATATTTAAAAAAAACGCAGAAATAATATAAATGGTTTCAGAAGTGTTTTCTTGTGCAGAGATGATAGAATCGGTGGTGGTATTGTAATGTATATTAGGAATGATGTAAACTTCGATATAATTAAAACCGACGAATCAAAATTTTCAGTTTATACAAATAAGACTTAACGGGTTTTCACGAGATTATGTCACTGCGTTTTGTCGCCCACCTGACACGAATATTGATATTTTCTTTAGAGAATTAGAGTTAGTTCTTCATAAAAAGTATAACAACATTATACTAGGTGATATTAATACAGGGTGGCTGAGACCAAATGTTACTGACTTCACTCTGCTGTCATCTGTGTAGTTGTCATTTTCGCGCGTGAATTTTTTGACAGATTGAAGTTTGGTTAGTTGTTTACATGTGCTCAACAAATAATTGTTCTAAATTAATATCTTCATAAAAAAATCGTAATGGAATTCAAACGTAATAGTGTAATTGCACTGTATTTGGGTGGAAATTCACAAATAGCAATAGTTCGGCAGCTCCAGCATTTGAATGTGAATAAAGTGTTTGTGTATCGAACCATAACTCGATACAACGAAACTGGGAGCATCGCTAAACGCAACAGAGGCGGTCCTAAAAAGACAGCAAGATCAAAAGAAATGATACGAAATGTGAAGAAACGAATCCAACGAAATCCTCGTCAAAGTGCCAATCAATTAGCCGCACGTCTACATGTTTCACGATACAGCATTCAAACCATATTGAAAAATGAGCTACACTTGAAGCTCTACAAGATACAAAAAGTTCAAGATCTTACGGAGGCACAAAAAAAGTTAGGCTTGAAAGAACACGAGCATTGAAGGCCTTGGCCGAACGTGATGAGATTCCAAAAATTGTATTTTCTGATGTGAAAATTTTCACCATTCAACAGTATGTGAATAAACAAAATGATCGTGTTTGGTTAGAGCACAAGTATAATTTGGACACAAGAGTTGCCATGCGCAAGCAATCACCAGCTTATGTTATGGTTTGGGCTGCAGTGACTGCAGATGGATGCACTCCTCTGGTTTTCATCGAACATGGAGTCAAGGTAAACCAAGAGGTGTACCGCCAAAAGATCCTAAACGATGCTTTGCTACCTTGGGCACGTAAACACTTTGGTACGAACCGTTGAACATTCCAACAGGACTCGGCACCGTCACACAAAGCTCGAGCGACACAACAGTTTTTACAAAATTGCGTTCCGCGGCTGATTTCGTCGAAAGAATGGCCACCATATTCACCAGACTTGGATCCCATGGATTTCTCCATATGGTCCATTTTGGAGAGTAAGATGTCCACTAAAAAATACGAAAGTGTTGATGCATTGAAGTCAGCTCTTGTTCGAGAATAATAAAATTCCGCAAGCTCACGTCCGGTCAGCATGCAATGCTTTCTATGGAAGACTGAATCAAATAATCAGAGCCAAAGGAGGTCATATCGAGCAGTAACATGTTTTTCATAAAATGTAATATCTTTTCAACATATTCCATGAAATTTCAATAAAAAATAATCAAAATTAAAAAAATTACAGCGTTTTCATTTGGTAACACTTGGTCTCAGCCACCCTGTATATCTATAAATAAATCAACTCCTGTAATGACTGACTATACAAATTTATTGTTAAGTTATGAGATAGTTGCAACGAATAATTTTGAAACTCGTTCTAAATCAGGAAATATAATTCATGTTCTTTATGGGTTTATTGGGTTGCAGGTGGTTGTGAATTCAACTATATTCTCTGACATTAGTGATCGCAATTTTATTGCTTCACAAAATAATTGATTACAATCGAGTAAATACTGAATTTGAAAACTATTTGACAAATCTGGATGCAAATTGTTTTGAACCTGATATAATTTTGTCTCACATTACAGAAAAATATGAAGAGCTAATAACCAATTACACACGCATTATTAAAAAATCTGTAAAATTAAAAAAATCGTTTTGTCCTTGGATCACGCACGATTTATGGCAATTAATTAATAAAAAGGAATCAATTTTAAAGAAATTCAAGCGGCAACTCTGTAATATTTCAATGCTAACTCAAATGAAAACGATTATAACCAAATACTTATCGAAATTGATAAAGTAATTAAACGTGAAAAATATTTCGCCAAAAAGAGATATTTTGAAAAGGTCTTTGGGGGGTTATATAAATGCTTTGATGGGTAGAACTAATAGTAATAATCATAGACTTGTTATTGACAATGGTGGGGAAATAATATCTAACGGATACAGATTGCATCCTTATTTAACAACTACTTTGCGAATGTTGGTGAAGATCTGGCTAGTCAGATTAATAGTTCCAAAAATATTTTTAAATTTAATACTTGTAACCCTGTTAACCAAACTATATTTATAAAGCCTACGTCATCTGTTGAAATATTTAATTTAATTGTTGATTTAAAATCCAAGAAAGGAGGTGGACCATATGTGCTCGATAGTTGTGTTCTAAAATTACACATCAAGATTTTCTCAGTGATTTTATCCAGCATATTTAATAAAGTTTTTGAAACTGGAATATATCCAAAATGTTTAAAATTATCTAAAGTTATTCCAGTTTTCAAAAGTGGCGATAAAACTAAATTAACGAATTACAGACCAATATCGACATTATCTGTTATAGGTAAATTGTTAGAAAAAAGCGGCTTAATTCGTTTTTAGAGACTCATAATTTACTATATAACTTTCAATATGGCTTCAGAAAATGTTCAGGAACTGATGATGCTCTTGTTGAAACAGTTGACATGATTAATAGTTCAATAAATGATAAATTCTATGTGTGTGCTTTATTTTTATGCTTGCTATGGATTTAGAGGGAACTTGATCAGATCATGTGCCAAGAAAAGCGGATATCATTGCAACATTCGTTTCGTAATCGAATACTTTCTCAACGATTTAGAGTAAAATGATCAAATGTTGCGCGTTAGCACAGCTGCACAGCTAAATAACTGTAGGAACATGCAATTTTCATATAAAATCAAAATTTTAGCATACTGATCTGTGAAAATGTTGTGTTCGGTCTGATCCTATAATTTTTATTTTGAGTTCATTATTTCTTAGCTTTGCTTTCGGCACCAAAGTATAAACAAAATAATAAGATGTGCAGTCCATAGGAACCAAATACATATGCCGTTTCGTTTTCTGTAGGAGCGTTTCTTTAATAATTTGCTTCTTCATTATTTTTTTAACAATTGCACTGTTGCTTGCCAAAACTCATCTTATTCTCAAACGGAAATTTTATGTTGCAACTTGGTGGTAGCCCTGCACAGATCCACGCATTACAGGAGACCAAACAGGACATTTTTACGTTGAAGATTTAAAATGAACGGTTTATAAAATTATTTTATAAACATTTTTATATTCCAATACTTTATCTGGAATTTTTACTGAAACTTGTAGCAGATCTACCTTTAGAGACAGAGCGTACTTAGTTAACTTCAAATTAGGTTCACAAATAAAATGTTTCACCCTCCAAATAAAATATTTCACCAAACTTGGCCAAAGAATCAGCCACTACATTACTCACAATAGTATAGGGTTTTCCAATAAGAGTGATGATTTCTTTAAAAAAAACACACTAATTGTTAAGTAAATTAAAATGTTTTTTATTTAATGTGAAGTACAATCGATACAATTAAGTTCTGAATAAAACGTCATTTAAATGGCCTCCACGACTTCTTCTGCAGGAACGAATTCAATGAACCCAATTTTCGAGCACTTTTTCCGCTAAATCAAGTCGTATGTCATGAATAGCACATTCAATATTGACTTCTAAAGCTTGAAGAGAGTTTGGTTTGCTGTGTGGCACCTAGCCCCGTCTTGTTGGAACCAAATGTTGTGAAGATCAACTTCTTCCAATTTCGGCCATAAAAAGTTGGTTATCATCGATCTATACTGATCTCCATTGACAGTAACGGTGTTACCAGCTTCATTTCGAAAAAAATACGGACCGATGATTCCACCAGACCAAAAACCACACCAAACTGTCAATTTAGGTGAATGTAATGGTTTTTCATGAATAATTTGTGGATTTTCTTTGCACCAGAATAGACAGTTTTGTTTATTTACCGCACCACTCAGATGAAAGTGAGCCTCATCGGAGAAGATGATTTTCTTAAAAAAATCGTTATCGTTTTCAAGTTGTTCCAAGGCAAAATCAGCAAATTCACGACGTTTACGGTGGTCTAATGGCTTCAGTTCTTGAGTGAGAACAATTTTATACGGATGCAAACCCAAATCCTTTCTCAAAATTCGCCAGGTTGTGGTTTGAGACAGTCCCAATTCTTGAGAACACCTTGGAATCGACAAATTGCGGTCTGCAGCAACACTTGCCTGAACGGCAGCAATATTTGCATTACTTCGAGTGAAACTTTGTCTTATTGGCACTTCAACATTATGTAAAGAAAATGTACGCTTTTGAACAATTCGACGAATAGCGAGCACACGTGGACGATTATTACGACTATAAAATGGCAAAAGCGCACGAAAAGTTGCAATTGGAGAACGATTATTTTGATAATAAAACATCTCACCATGATGAAATTGTAAACATTACTGAATACAATGAAACAAAAAATGACAGATCATGACATATTACAAATGGCCGAAACGACACTTAAAAATCATATCATTCCTATTGGAAAACCCATTAGATAGTAAGTTAGCGTTACAACTTTTAAGTGATAAATGTATCGAAATTAAAGTAAATTCTGGAATTAAATTAAATAAATCAGAATTTGTTAGTGCAATGAAGTTAATTTTTCAAAACTGTGAGTTTTCTTTTAATAACCAAATTTACACACAACTTTTTAGATCACCTGTGGGTTCGCCTATTAGCCCTGCAATTGCAGATCTCGTTATGGAGTATGTTGAGTCTACGATATTAAATTCGTTGGATTTTAAACCGATTTTTTATTTCAGATATGTTGATGATATAATTACAGCCATTCCACGTGATAAAGTTAACGGTTTTTCCAATCATAACATTAAATTTACTATGGAATTAGAATGTAATCAAAGATTAGCCTTTGTGGATATAATCGTAATTCGAAATAGTAGTGGATAATTATTTACTGATTGGTTCCATAAAGCAACATGGTCTGGTAGATATTTAAATTTTGATTCTCACCTCCCTTTGGCATATAAACGGAATATAGTTAAAATGTTAGCGAATAAAATAATTCATTTATCGGGTCCTGTGGGCAAAAAGTAGTAAGACTTTTTAATTTAAATTTCCCGCGGAAAACCATTCGTCGAAATATTTTTTTTTCTATGTTGGTATGACTGTCAGTGACATCTGTGCCAAATGTCACATCAAAATAATCATTAGTGTTTAGTATACGCTTGTCTTTCTGAAGTACAAAAAGTGCATTCGGCGATTTTTACAATGAGTGAAATTATTCAACAAAGAAGTTCCCTTAAATTTTGTGTGCCGAATCAATTTTGTGGTACCGAAATGTTCAGAATGTTGCAAAGCGCCTTCGGTGATAATTGTATGTCGCGAGCAAGTGTTTTTGATTGGTACAAATTGTTCAAAGAGGGTCGAGAACGTGTTGACGACGAACCACGTCTAGGACAGCCATCAACATCAACTGATGATCAACACGTTAATAGAACCAAGGAATTGGTGCTCGGGAATCGACGATTAACAGTCAGAGACCTTACTGGTATCGTTGAAATATCGGAAGAAAAGTGATAGCACGACTGGTTCCAAAATCACTGAATTTTTTGGAAAAACAGCGTCGCGTTGACGTCTATGAAACAATGCTTTCCGACTACCAGGATGTCATGAAACGTACTATAACTGCCGATGAGTCTTGGATTTATGCTTACGACCCGGAAACAGACGATCAATCGGCCGAATATCGTGCCAAAGGTGACCCGAAGCCGAAAAAACCACGTTAAAGCAAGTCAGAAATCAAGGTGATGTTGACAGTTTTCTTCGATTATCGAGGAGTGGTGCACTCCGAATTCCTTATATCTATTTTTTAACTTTTTGTAAATATTATGAGTTTATAATTATTGTAGGTTTTTTATTTTTCGTAGAATAGCTTTTAGTGATTTTTTAGTAATTTTATATTATATTCATCAATTGATTCAAACAATTGAAACGTTGGCACCGTAAAAGTGTATTTTATTATAGGCTTAAATTCCAGATAAAATAATGAAATATAAAAAATTGAATAAGCCTAATAACCATAATTATTACTTTTGTAAAATTTAAACTCAGAGCAAACGAAAAAGCAAGTCCGTTTGACTTGAAAGTCAAAGTACTAAGTACTCGCGGCAAATCATTATTAAGCAATCTTCATTTGGAATGATAATAATACGAGATTGTGTACGTAAACCGCATTCTAAAATAATATTGAATAATTTAACAATTTTCGAAACATTAACATTTTGCAAGAAATTTTCAATCTAAATAAATTATACGTCACCAGAACGCGCAATAAAATGAAACGATGCCAGACAGAACGCCACGAAAAATGTCCATGAAAATATTAAAACTCTCTTTGCGTTATAAAATTAATAAACATCTTTGAATTAAAACAAAACCGTTGACTACATAATTTATAAAGTCACTCGACAACAAATTATTTTTTAAAGCTTTGAAACCTTATTAACAAAAATAAAATATAACCGGGAAAAGCTTTATTACGCAGTTTTATTTTATTTTTAAATTAAGTATTATAATCCATTATTATATGGGGTTATTATATAAAAGTATCTCGTATCCAATTTAGAGAAATATGAGAAGCAATTAAAATGTTCGTTTATCTTCTTATTTAAATAACATCGTACATTAACCTAAATATTTTTGTATACATAACCTTAAATAAATCTATATACTTAATATAAATTTACTTGAAGACAATTTTTCCAGTTTTTATGTCTCTTCATGTTTATAGCATTATAACTACATTTATCAAAATATTTACACAAACAACACGCAAAATTTCAGAATAAAACTAAAGTTTTACTTTAGGTAATTCACTTACGTATTAGGTAAAAAAGAACTATAAATTTTAAATTATATAAATTTATGGAGGCATATTTTTAAAATTACTACCAAATTACCTTGGCAATATAGGAGATCGTAAAGTATACCCTAATTTTTTTAAGGAGTCCATACTGTGAAAAATTTGATACTGTTTTTTGCTTTGTGTATTATTTCAAGATTGATATACCAAAAATCTTAGAAAGGGATGTTATAATACCATTATCAATCAAAAAAGCACAAAGTGAACACAAACACAAAAAAAAGTTAAATCCATAAAAATAAAACTTTGTGTGTCACTTGAAAATAATAAAATAAGAAACTTTTCACTTTTCTAGAATTAAGAAAGAAGCATACTCGCATAACGAACGAAAATCATTTTATTTTCGGTTAAAAATTTTGGTTTGTTTCACTTTTCTTACTACAAATTTAATTTTATTTATAAATTTTGTTTTAAAAAATTTTATGAGCTTTTTGTATTTTATTAATTTTTTGTTTGAGAAAAACGTCTTATTTAATATTTATTTCAATTTTTTTTTATTACTATTTTGTTTATGTTTATAATATTTTATTACTTATAAAAAAAAACTTACACTCGATATACTCGTTATTTTTTTAATAGACATTACATTATCCTTATACAAAAAACACGAACCAATAAAGAATGCTAAAAACTCCGTGAATATATTGAATTAACTCATGTTGTTTTAAGATCTTAAGTAAATGTGTAATAAAGGTTTTATCAAGACAATGGGTTGATTTTCATTGTACAGCAAAATAGTTACTTGCTACTTCTTTCAATACAAGCGTCCTTAGGACTAAGCGTCCTAAGATGTCCTAGGACTAAAAGCAAAGTGAATAGTAGATGGCGGTACTAGAAAAATATTAAATGTATATTGCGTGTCTTACTTCTCCTACAAAAAAAACTACAAGCACTGTAGGCGCTATATTTTTGTATCTAGTATCTAAATTGCTTGTTTTTTGCACAAGATCGATAACTTTAGTTTAGCAATTATTCGAGCACAAATTTAATTTTTTTTAAACGCAAATACAATTCGTTGTACTACACCTCCATCACGTTCACCGCTTATGAAAGCAAAAAGTCACATTTGCTACAGAATTTAACTGTCTAAAAATTTTTTAATTTGAATTTTTATTTTATTTTCGATCGAGTATAATGTTTGTTTTTAACTCTAGGGCGTAAAATTCGTCTAGGCGCGCTGCCATTGACGATCAAAGGCATCATTCAGGCATTACAATTAGTTCAAAAACTGCTTTAATGAAGGTAAGTAGTAGAAAAACTGTTGTTGAAATTTAAATCGTTAAAAATTGGGTTACAAATTATCGTTACTTTCCTTATTGAACCAATGTGAAATTAGTAGATCTTAAAAACTCCTATTTTTTTACAAAGTAACTAGTCATTTTTGACTAACAGCGTTTGGGTCTGACAATTTAATAACACTTATAGCAATTGGTTAATTTTGCATTATGCGGACTATTCAGACAACCCAAAAATCTGATCAGCCTTCTTATCATACATTCATGAAGTAGTCTTGATGGACCCTTTCCTGGTGTTTTGAGAACATTTCTTTTCCGTGTGACTGTTTCCATTCCGAGATCTCTATAATGAAGGTCAATATTACGGGTGTACCAAGAAGCGTTTACGATCCCTCTAACTTTATTTTGAAATCGTTGAACAATCTATTGATTGCTGGTTTTGGTGCATTCTCACAATTGAATACTATGGCTGCGTACCAATAGTCAGGTAAATCGTTTACTACGTTAAAAATCGATTTTAGTACAGATTTGTTGATCAGTTTACCATACAGTTTTTTAAAAATAATAGAATTTACTGAGAAAAATGTACTTAAAATTAACTTTTACCAGGCTCAAGCCTCGGTGCACTTGTTTATAGACCATAAGTTTATTATGAATGGATAACTGAGAATTTCTTCCAATTAATCAGTAAATTTTCTATATTTCAGTTGAAGCACATCTGCTTTTTTTTAACGTGCACTTTCCACTTTAACTTTGTATCAAGGTTCATACCAAGCTTTTTTGCTTGGTTTGCATATGATACACGAATATTATCGAGAGTCTCAGGCAGTGGTCTTCAGTGTTGTGCAATTACGCGTAAACAATAATTGTTTACATTTTTTACGTATATATTGAAAAGAACGATTAATTACGGTAGAAAATTGTAATAAAAGTAAAAAATTTGTTTAATTAGCGACATCTGCATGAAAATACTTAAATTAGTAAAATAATGTAAAATACATAATTTTCTAGTATATAGATAATACAACCATTACAAGCAGCCACATCTATTGAAATTTTTAAATTAATATATTATAAATTATTTTGTAGATCTGACATCTGCTAATTAATGGCGCTACTACAATAATTTAATGTATAAATATTCATTAGTATCAAATTTTTAATAAATATCAATGCACTTTTCTATAACATTGCACACTATAAAGCGAAATTCGTTTGAAATTTGGATAAAGACATCTTAATAGCAGATCCATCTATGATTCAAAGGATGAAATATATTGTTAATAGCTCGTACATATTTGATTGGATTTCTGGAAGCGCCAAATAATTATTACGTAGACGGTGGAATAGTTATTTTAGAATTTCGATGTTCTGTTACTTTAAAAAATAAAATATTTAGCTAGTATCGAAAATTTTTATCTCGTTATGAAACGATTGGATTTGGCACATTTGGCTGCATTCTTCAGGTAGATTGTGTGGTATGGTTGCTGATGTTGGAATAATTGCTGGGTGATTTATTTATAACAGTTTTTCGAATTTAAAAAAAATAGAAATCTCCCAATTAGAATTTTAGCGTATATATGTTTACAGTTTTAGATGTAGTTGCATGTAATGGTTGTATTATCGACTAAAAAGTAACGTTTTTTAAATTATTTTACTAATTTAAGTATTTTCAAGCAGATGTCACTAATTAATTACATTTTTGACCTTTGATACGCTATGTAACATAAAAAATTTCGCGTAATTAATACAATTATTTACGTGTAAATAATAGCGTGATAAATGTAACGTAATTAATCTGTACAACACTGGTGGTTCGATTAATCTGTTAATGAAATTAACATGTGTAGACTCCGATTCAATTACTTTACTTCTCCATTTGGCCAGCCAATCTTGGATATTATTTAAGGCTATTGGTAGTTTGAATGTGGCTTCACCGACTGTATCACCAACAGCTATACTTACAGTGGCATCTGTAAATGTGGTGGTATGGCCGTAGGACACTCCCCTGCGGGACTCCTGCTTTAGGTTATTTTATGCTAGAGTAAATTCCTTCCAGTTTAACTCCAAATGGCTGACCAAATCAATTTTTCCTCTAAGGATTTTTCTATTAGATCTGTTATTCTATGGACTTGATCGATTGTGGAGTGTTTTTCTCTAACTCCAAACTGATGGAAAGGTACAGCTCCTGTTTTTACAATTTCAAGTTTAAGTAATTCGTTTTAATAATAGTTGTAAATTTTAATAAAATACAGACTTTTGCACCATTCTTGTAAAAAATTAATTTCTGTTGTAGTATTTTTCAATTGCTTTACTTGTTTAGAGTTCTATTTTATGTCATTATGGGACAAATTAATAAAATAATTTTTCGCTACTAAAGCGTATCATCTTATCGTTAGGAACCTGAAAACGATAACTTGTAAAATTAAAATAAATTTCTCTTGAACGAATCTTTCGACAAATGAAAATTAAAACTGTCGCATGCTGAATTAAAGATGCGCGATGCCCTTAAAATTGGTTACAAGAGACCGTAGTTTGTTGTTAATTGGTCGATATATAGTAACCTGCCGCGTTAACGTATACAACGTTCGGGAACGTACAAATTTAACTGTTATAGGAATCCCGTGCAATCAATACGAGAGTCGAAAATTTTTCTAACTAAGACTGCAGCTGCATTAAGTACCCCCTTTTCAGATTAAGCTAATTTTCACCTCCTTCACTGAAAATACTCACGTTATTCATGAACAATGAATTCATCCAAAATAACTTACTGTTTTTATGTGGTTTGTGGGCTGATGGCATCATTGGGACTTATTTTTCGGAAATGAACGTGAGCATGCAGTAGCAGTGAATAGTGAGCGCTATCGTGGCATGTTAACTGAATTTTTGTGGCCAACATGGATAAAACTGATTTATAAGATCTTTGGTTTCAACAAGGCAGTATCACATATCACACAAATCGTGAGACACTCGACTTATTGGCAACCAAGTTCGATGATCGCATAATTTCAAGAGATTCCATCAAGATTATGCGATTTGACACTGTTAGATTATTTTCTTTGGGGTGTTTTGAAAAGTAAAGTGTATAGCAATGATCCACGAACAATTCAAGGTCTTAAGAACAACCTTCAAGCTGAAATTGAGACCATCGAACTTGGAAAAAGTTATCAGTAATTTTGACAAAACTGGCTTCTGTAACAGGAGCCTTCCTTGGTGGTCACGTGAACGATGTTGTATTCAATAAAAAACTTGAATTTCTTTATATAAAAAACTAACATATGGAACACTTTTTACCTGGCCATGTACGTTGTCTTTGTCTTTTGTTTTGTATGTTTTGCATTACCGAATTACTTTAAGTAAGAAGAATTACTTTAAGTAAATGAATAAATAAATAAAAAAACACAATAACAAGGGATAATATAGGTTGATAATTTTCCAAATTTAACTATTGATTAAAAAAATTCACAAATGAATATTTTATCTAGTTTTTTTTTATTTATTATCCAACCAAAATGGTTGGTCCTTCTATAGTTTTATGTCAAAACGATTTAGTTTCTTCATGTAATTTTGACCTAAAAAATGATTCTTCATTATAGTTCAGTGTTCAGATTAAAAACCCCGCTCAAACTCCCTTTCACCCATATAGTCTAATATGGTGACCGTATGGCCGTGCTACACATCTATAGTTTTAAACTATAACTTATCAATTTGGGGAACGGGCAATGAATGAAGGTCAATAATAATGAAGGTTAATGCACAAATAAGATTCAGTTTCTCGATACAACAGCGTATACCACTGATTCTCCCCGTAATAAATGAACCCCTCGTTTATGGTTGTGTACTTCGTATTTATCGAACAAGCCAAAGCGGATTGATTTGGTCCGAATAAATTTTTACGTCGTTGTCTTTCAAAATCAGCAACCATTGATTAATCTATGGAAATATTAATTTTAAGAGAAGCTTATCGCACAACCTTCTGTTGGAGGTGAAAAAAAGATATCTCGATTGTATGTTGTCTTCTAAAGATTTGAATTGTTTCATTCACAGTTGCTTTTGTTTCTTGTGCGAAAGTCAAAAACATTTCAAAATTTGCGATCAAATTTAGATATTCAGCACCCCACATTTATCCAAGCAATCGTCAAAAACTATTCAAATAGAAGACATATATTGATAATTAACCATTTTCAAATATCCAACGTTCCCAGCGAACAACCTGGTCTTCCAGCCGCATTCCATAAATTAGACAATTTGTTGAACAGTTTGTTGAATTTTTTAAATCTATGGTATATTGGTAACGGTTATTCTGAAGTTTCCCTCAATTCGGTCATGTCATTTAAATTCCAATGTCTGATGTAGAAGATGTGTTTGGCATTTTGGCCATTTTATCAATTCGAAAATAGTGAATCGTACCTATGCCAGAAGATGAACAGGCAGTTTTGATACGATTATTTGTGAGAATATTCGGGAACAAAACCAGTATCCGGTTGAATTTTAAATTATCCTTGGTAATTCCGTATATTGTGTTACTCATCATAATTTATATACAAATAACTAATGTATTGTCGGATGAAAATCGAATATGTGTAAACCACCGCGTGCATTATTTGTGTGCCACGACTAATCTGTCCTCCTGTATTCTTCCTGCAACTTGAATAGGATGCCTGATCACTATAAAACGATTCATAATGACTAACATAAACTTTTTGTAATTTTTTTACAAAATTGGAGGGGTGAATATGTTGCCAATACCCCAATTTCTTTTACACTTCATTTTAAAAGCGAAAAATTATACTTGCCGGACATTTGGTAAAACTGCCTTGTATGATCACAAAGGTCTGCTTAAAAATTTGAAAACCTTCAAAATCAACTCTTTTGAACAAGTACATACTAAACTTTTCAACATCATTGCGACAATTAAAAAAGCTTGCATGGAAGCTGCAACTTTCGGTACACAGATTTCTACCAATTTTCGCAAGGACCTCCCAAATATCAATTTGTAGATAAAGCTCAAGTATGAAGTTTTTCCACGATCAGTCAATTCGTTTGGGATGTAGAGAATCAACAGAAATTGAATCTGCTAGGCACCACACACCCATACATAACTAGAGTGATTTTTAAAAAACATTTTATTTGACTTCAGCGATACGGCGAATGATAAAACTGCTAAAATCTCGGGAAATTAAATTTTTCATGATAACTAAATTTATATTAAGTATGGTAAATGAGGGTGTTTGCGACCGTCTCAAACAAAAAATTTACTTTAAAGATCTGTATACAATTAATTATTTACGCCAGACTAACAATATAAATTTTATTGTGAACCTGCACTAATTTTATCATAATTAAAATTAATCAAACCAGTCAGATTTAACAATTCGAATTAAAAAAAATTATTTTAATATTAACTTCCAAATAAAATATTTGAGGGTATTTGGGACATAGCAGGTGACACTCGTGACCGATCGCTGATGGTATTTGTGAACTTAGTATTTCATCTTGATGCTAGATTTATTTATTATACCATTTCTTCAAAGAAAAAAAGTGTTAATTTATATAGTAAATAGTTGGTTTATAATACGCCGATAGGTCAAGTATAGTAAATTGAATTGTATCTTCCTCTTCCACGGGGAGCGTTTTTTAGCACTTAACTTTAAATCATGCTAGAATTTTTTTAAGCCAATAATTGAAATGTTCTTGGTATTTTCGCCATACCATTTACCTCGACCTTCAGATGCATAAAAATTGATTTTCAACGATTCATCCAAACGACTTTCAAAGAGGGTCAGAAATTCAAAGAGGGTTTCGGGAGACTGTTTTGAGTCAAAAGCTTTTCTTTGTCGATTCTCGATCTTTCCAGTAGCGAGAGATGAATAATTTATGGCATCTTCGGATAATGGGGATAATCCGCAAGTTCTGAATCTGTTTCGGGGGAAACTTTCTTTATTAGCAAGATTTAAAGCCTTTTCGAGTAACGGTGCAAATTCTACAAGATTTAGTTTAGCACTACTATTATCCATTGGCCATTTGCTTACACAATCTTTCCAAGCCAACTTGAAGGGATGAAAAAATGCAACATCCATTGGCTGCAAAATGTGTGTTGAGTGAGCCAAGAACGCGATTAATATTACTTTTTTCTCCTTACGAAATTGGCTTAACGCTAAACTCAAATGTGACGAATGTCCATCCACAAAGAGTACTACCGGCAATTCTATTTTTCTTTCCAAAATCCATGGGTAAAAAATATTGGTATTGTACTCATAAAATGTAGCGGAAGTCATCCAACCACTTTCCGTATAACCTATACCCCACTTTTTTGGATATTTGTTTAAAATTTTCGAAGGAATATGCCTCTTGTATGGATATATTACCATAGGTGGTGGAAGCATTCCACTGACATTCGCTATTACAAGAACAGTAAAATATTCTAAAGAATCATTGGCTACGATTCTATTGATTTTTTTTTTGCTCTTTTTTCAATGAGCGAGCACTTTCTCACCTATTGGCGTTAAAAAAACGCGGTTTCATCACAGTTAAATTTTATATATAGTTGACCTATTGGTCACAATTACCATATAAGAAACGTGCTTGCTTGTAATGCGGGCCGAATTTAACTTGTGTTTTTTAGGCTTTAATTTATATGAAATCACATTTCTATTGAATTTTTACGTCATGCAATACAAATACTTTTTAATTAAACATAAATTTTAGTTTTAAGTTGTATTTACCGTTTTTAGATTACTTAATAACTTATGAACTTACAACAAATTTTTTGACAGCTACAAACAAACGCGGGTTTTTCCCGCGTAAACTTCGCATTTTAATGTAAATTTTGTAGAGCGACAGAGAAGAGTATATTACTATTACCCGGGTCACGAATACCCCTAATTACCATAATACGTAAAATAAAATAATAACATCTATAAGAAAATGATTCAGGACAAAAAATTCATAATTGAGTTGCCTAGACAATTTATTCTGATGATTTTTCCAATTTAAAACGTGTGTTATGTTTTACTGATTTTGATTATGTCAATCTATGACACAATTTTATTGATCGCGTAAATAAAAGAGAAGCAAGCAATAAAGTGATAAGGTAAGGATTTGAAGGGCAATTAACTGTAGTGTTTTATTTTATTTTTGCTAATATTTAATTAACGTGGATCAAAATACATAATTAGGCTTTATGTGTGGGAAAGCGGCAAACAAAATTGGCAATCTACATGAGTAGTAACTAGATTATATGCAACATATGATAAGATGATCCTTAGACGTGAATTAAGATAACCAAACCAGTTATATTAAACCTGATGCCAGGTACCTATGATGAATATTAGTACCACACTAATCGTAATTAATAAACTAACAAAATTTTTGACATAATTGAGTGGTCAGAATATGACTTTGGTGCAGTTCGCCCTAGTTGTTTCTGTGTGCCGTTAGGGTTGGCTTGTACGTCTCTTTAATCATATCATACCATAAGCTAAGAAATCCTGTTCACAACCACCTCATACTGTACAATAAATATTAGCTGTTTGTGATTCCAGAAATTTAATTTTACTTGATTTGCATCAGCAGTTTTCTGGCGAAATTCTTATATTTTATTTTCTGTCTTAAATATTAAAGTCATTATAATTTCCCTTTAAGTATATTAGAAAAATCTCTTTACAATTCAGTAGCCAGAAATAATCAATATAAATAGCGCGGTTCTGTGGAAAAATATCCGGCATGTAATCGTAGACATTCCATGCGACATATGGCAAAAAAAATCATATTTTAAGGATTTATTAATATTTTCCAAAAAGAAATGAAAACATTGAATCGAATATTTTGTTAGTACAGTACGTTCAACTTTAATACCCAGACATAAAATCTGTATAATATACCTGAAAATAATAAAAAGACTGGAATCAAAGGTAAATTTATAAAATAAATAATGAAGTCTCGTTTCGTATCTAATATTTTGATGTGTATGAACTTTCAATTTTAAAAGTATGGAATGAAAATGTACACAGTAAATTTAGTTTAGAATTAGTAGTGTATGTCTGGAAAGATATAAGGTTATAGAAATATTTACAAGTGAAGATTTCTAACCCACCATACATTTTCAATTTAGAAATAAAAATTACCAATCATTTGCCCAGAAAATCGTGTTTCCGTTATCATTTACAGTCAAATAAATTTATTTAACATCATTAACGCTTTACGTAGTTTATTTATAAGTGTCTCATACTACCAAAGTGTTTAATATTTTCTAACTTTATAATTATTTTACACCTACTCGAAAGCACAAGTATCATAAAATAAAGAAATTAATAATAAAATTTTCACAAAAAATCGATCGATTTTATAAACTATAAGCAGAATGTCTAAAACAAGCGTTTAAAAACTGATAATGAATTTTTTCGTTATTTTTTGTTTATAAATTTTCTTCTTTATAGCCGTTTACTTATTATGATTATAAGTAGATTTTCATAAATTTATTTTTAGAATTTTCCTTACTTTCTTATATCTTTTTACATATTAAAAGTTTGACATTAAATTATTATTATGATAAAGTTTGATGATAATTTGATTTGTTTCTCGTATACAAGAATGCTTCGCGTAACAGCGTGTCGCTTTCTCTATATTCAAATTCTAGCTAAACTTAATAAAAATAAATTTTCAGATCCCAAGTGGTTCTTATGCTTATGTGACAAGCGTGCGCATGTAGAATAAACTTTTCATTATAATCGATAAAAGTTAGAAAGTCTCCAGCAGTATTTATATTGTTGTTTTCCTGGAAATGGGGATTGGTAAAAATATCTACATAGCTTGTCGTCTAAAAGAAATCGAAAGGTAGGCTTTTAAAAATGACAACAATTATTGCTATATTTGTAAAAACACACAATTTTACTGTCAACAAACGTAGAACTACTTCCGGAACCGGCGCAGAAGTAACGAAAGTACAACATTATATCTGGTTGTCTGATTGACTCTTAATACGAAACAGGGGTTGCAGAAGGATTAAGATACATTGTCCAAAATAATATCTTCCAACAACTAACAACGCTATTTATCAGCTAAGATTTAAGAACTTTCAGAACCATTTTACGGTTGTGTTTAGAATTTTAATGTGTAAAGGTAATAGATTAAGAATACTCGGTCAAGTGTATACAGGGTGTCCCAGAAGTGGAACTAACGAAGCAGAGGTACTAGGGAAGTTCATTTCTGACCAAAATAGCCAAACAAAGTTTTATCGAATCGTTGATGGTTTAAAAGATACTCCACTTTAGTGTATTTGGTACAATCGCATGCACACTCACCAAAAAATTAAATAAAAATACCAAGAGTGTTGTGACTAGACAGTTTGCGGTTATATACGAAACTGCTATATATCATGTCTTTAATAGAATACTTATTAATAGATTACCACTGGTGAGGCTTATTAATGAGAACAAGTGCACTTAAGCTGAATTTTTACTTTATTCTAAATTTTTATTTCGTTAAAGTTCTTTTCGTATATAAAATTTACTGCTGCCTAAGCAGTTTAGACATACAAAGACCGATAGAACTTGAAATTGTAAAAAATAACACAAACAATTAAATTGTAATGAAAAAAATTTTTTTATCATTAAAATTTGAAAATAATTTCGGGCATATGGGCACCGCGATAAAATAACGACGAAACGCATTCTGGACATCCAATTTTGGGCCACTTTTTCGACCACTGCTGGCCGTATGTCACGAATAACACGAACAATGTTGGTCTCCAAGGCGTCAATTGTTGCTGTTTCATCAGCATTTGACTTGACGTAGCCCCACAGCAACCAATCGAGAGGAGTCAAATCGCACGACCTTGGAGGCCAATTGACAGATCAATTTCTCCAAATTTTGATTTTAATAAGTCGATGGTTGTGGTCGCTGTACGGCACGTAGTCTCTTCTTGGCACCTAAGAAAGTTCTCATTTTTGTAAGGGTTTAAGTATCCTGGAGTTAAAAATGGGGAGGTGTGACTTTTTCTACTTTTTGTGGTGGATATATTATGAGTAAATGGCCTCTTTGTTTTATATGACTAAAAAAGTCGTAAACATTGTAAGAATGCCATTAAAATTTTATTTCGCCCGAAAAGCCGAAAAAAATGTTACGGACGATTATGAAAAACTTCATAATAATTTATCGTTACAATTCATCACTCGGCGGTCGAATGGTTAAGTTATACTCCACCAAATGTTGTTAACCCAAAGGACTGGAGTTCAAACATAATCAGAAACCATCGTTTTATTGAGGGGATTAATATTTTGAACACGGATCGATGTTGTCAGATCAAGTATAAAAATTAGTAAGACTTTTTAAATTAAATTTCGCGAAAAACCATTCGCCGAAATAATCATTAGTGTTTAGTATACGCTTGTCTTTCTGAAGTACAAAAAGTGCATTCGGTGATTTTTACAATGAGTGAAATTATTCAACAAAGAAGTTTCATTAAATTTTGTGTGCGGAATCAATTTTGTGGTGCCGAAACGTTTAGAATGTTGCAAAAGGCCTTTTGTGATAATTGTATGTCGCGAGCAAGTGTTTTTGATTTGGTACAAGTTGTTCAAAGAGGGTCGAGAGCGTGTTGATGACGAACCACGTCTAGGACGGCCATCAACATCAACTGATGATCAACACGTTAATAAAATCAAGGAATTGGTGCTCGAGAATCGACGATTAACAGTCAGAGACCTTACTGGCATCGTTGAAATATCGCAAGGATCAGTGAAAACCATTTTGAAAGATCATTTGGGACTAAGAAAAGTGAAAGCACGATTGGTTCCAAAAATCACTCAATTTTTTGGAAAAATAGCGTCGCGTTGACGTCTGTGAAACAATGTTTTCCGACTACCAGGATGTCATGAAACGTATTATAACTGAAACGTATTATAACGACCCGGAAACAGACGATCAATCGGCCGAATATCGTGCCAAAGGTGAGCCGAAGCCGAAAAAACCACGTCAAAGCAAGTGATGTGAAAAAGTGAAAAATCACGGTGATGTTGACAGTTTTCTTCGATTATCGAGGTGTGGTGCACTCCGAATTCCTTCCGACCGGCCAAACTGTCAACAAGCAATACTAATTGAGTGTTATGCGTCGTTTGCGCGAAGCCATTCGTAAAAAGAGGCCGTAATTATGGGTCGACAACTCTTGGTTCTTGCACCACGATAATCCACCTTCTCATACTGCATTGGTTTTACGTGATTTTTTCGCCAAAAATTCCACCCATATCGTTCCGCAACCACCGTATTCGCCTGATTTAGCTACGTGTGACTTTTGGCTGTTCAGTAAACCCAAACGGCCGCTCCGGCGAAACCGTTTTGAATCAATTGAAGACATTAAACGTGAATCGCCACGCGCATTGGAGGCTATTCCGGAAATTGACTTTAACAACTATTTCGAGGATTGGAAAAAACGTTGGCACAAGGGGACGAAATAGATTTGGAGAAATAAATAAAGAATTTTAAAATTATGAATAAAGTCTTACTATTTTTTGCCCACAGTATTATATCGCCACGTAATGGTGATAGTCATGCACATTTACATCTGCTCTTGATGTCTCTAACAGTCGTTTTTGCTGCTGAATTGAGGTCTCTATAGCTTCAAATTTTGATAGGGTTGTTGTTGAGATAGATTTCATCTCTGTCCTGTGGTTTTCGTTTATCAAATCACTTTAATTAAATTCTGGCATAAATGATATTTTGAGTTTACTGCTGGATATCCTAAATCCCGACACAGTGAATGTATCTCCTTTCAAGATGCAAGTAAGATGAAATTCGAGGATTCCAGCTCCTTCAATGAAAATAGTGGTTGTTTCAGTGGTCTTACTGTTATGGTTGTCACATATGAGGTTGAAAAGCGTTCTGGATTTCATCACAAAGATCCAGGCATTGTATCTACGCAGAGGGATAAATAGTGTTGTGATATTCATTTTGCTAATTTGACAGCTTGTTGAGATCTCTCCAATTCGCTTGAGTAGTTGTACTTCACAGATGCTTGTATTTGTGTTAAAGTCGTATAGTGGTTGAAGGATGTTCAGATAAGATATTCTCCGTTGAGACAAGTGCATGAACTGAATTCATCAGCAGAAAGTGTGATGGTTGGTTTGATGCATACATATTTCAGCTGATGAATGGTAGGGACTGGTATGACATGAATATAAATT
Source organism: Nephrotoma guestfalica (assembly GCA_963691935.1). Classification (NCBI taxonomy): domain Eukaryota; kingdom Metazoa; phylum Arthropoda; class Insecta; order Diptera; family Tipulidae; genus Nephrotoma; species Nephrotoma guestfalica. Next base: position 209,186,220 of record OY829914.1, on the reverse strand, counting down.
AAATTGTGCTCTCTGGACCAGTGGAATTTTGATTTCGAATATGAATATATCTCCTATTTTTATTGTTTTGGTTTGAAATATCTTGTACATGGTAGCTCTGTTATTGGTTCGAAAGGGGATGTTTTGACTCGGTTTCAGACCTTGAATGATTTGCCCAAGCTGTCCTTGGAGTTGGTGCGATGTTAGTTAGGGTCTAGTCTTCGTTGATGAACCTCTGTGATAGTGTCGATTATTGTGGATTGAAGAGCTAAATCAGTGAATTCTTTGTGAAACATTATATTGTTCAGAACATTTGTGAATGTCTCGAATTTTTAACTGGTTTCTTCATAATTATGCTTAATCAAATTGATCGACATCTGTTGTTGTAGTAATCCCTGTTGGTGGTGTTGATTTGCATTTAATTTGTCGATGCTGCCCTTGTAGGCGTTACCGGCACGTTGGTCAAGCACGCCGAATAATTCATCAGCAATCGTGCCAATAAAATCGAACGGAGACCGTTTTTGGCGCGTAATTTTGTTTTCACCTAAAGAGTTTATTATATTATTTTGCTCTTTTAACTCAATGTGGGACGATTTTATTCGTGTGGGCTGGAGCTATCAGCATAACCCCATGCTTAGTCCCGTTTATGCATAACCTGTCCAGTTAACGAGTACAGTGCTCACGATAGTCTAGTTCAGCCAAATATTGTGTAAGATTAAAGTACGTTATAATCTTCCACTCACCGTTGAATAGATTACCTTGTCCTATTTTATCAAAGTAAATTCCAGGATGAGAGGTGAACCGTGATATGTTGTATTTCATTGTTGTTCCTTGGACCTACCGCTCCCAGCATGCAGATTATTGAGAGTGTATGCAGCAATAGTCGAGGGTTGGTATTTGTTCTTGTCACTCGTTTATGTAAATTTGGTTGATTATTTTCGGCGCTTGCCACAACTGTATCTTCGCACCTATCTGTTGTTAGTGTTCTTCTTTTGGCAGAGCTGAGAGTTTTGTGATGGCCTTTTTGTAAATAGAATTTCCTGCGCCGCGTACTGAGACGACTCGTACATGTCCATCTGTTCCATAAGTCGCAGGTTCATATCCGGCTCGAAAAACCATTGTTGTGATTAGACAGCTTGCGGTTATATTCGCATAAGCTATGTCTGATGTCTTTAATATAATACTTATTAATAGGTTACCACTGGTGATGCCTGGCACTTAAGTTGAATTTTTACTTTATTCAAAATTCGATGGTTGCGGTCGCCGTGCGGCACGTAATCTCTACTTGGCACCTGAGAAAGTTCTCATTTTTGTAAGAGTTTAAGTACCATTGGTTTAAAAATGGTAGGGGGTGGCCTCTTTGTTTTCTATGACAAAAAAAGTCGTGCCATTAAAAATAATATCTTGTCTGAAAAGCCGAAAAACACGTTGGCTTAGTACACATACATAAGTAGTGAGAATTTCCAGAAGTTTCTGATTTCGTGATATAATTCGCCAATTCGATAAGTTCTTGTTTTGTACTATAGGTAGGTACAAAGCAAGAGTTGAATTTTTTGGTGCAGTACGAAACCAAGCTGCCAAGAAGAAACCTAAGGAAGTTCTCATATTTGTAATGTATAAGGGTTTAAGTACTATGGGTTTAAAAATGGTGGGGGGGGTGTGAATTTTTTTACTTTTTGTGGTAGATATATTGTGAGTAAATGGCCTCTTTGTTTTCTATGACTAAAAAAGGCGTAAACATTGTATGAATGCCACTAAAATTAATATTTTTCCCGACAAGCCGAAAAAAATATCACGGACGATTATGAGTAACTTCATAATAATTTATCGTTACATAACATATTGTCACGAATTATATTTTATACATGCAGTACATCACTCGGCACTCGAATGGTTAAGTTATACACCACCAAATGTTATTAACCCAAGGGCTGAAGTTCAAACCTAGTCAGAGGCGATAATTTTATTGAGGGGATTATTATTTTGAACACGGATCGATGTTGTCGAATCAAGTATTCCTCTAATACTTATTAAGAATTTGATTTTAGAATGGCATTCCAAGTGGAGGGAAATATCAATATAACGAAAGCCATTGTAAACGGCGGCGACATCATCGTGGAAAATACCAGAATTAACAACGATAATAATCTAGATAGGATTCAGTGGAATAGGGCATGTTAAGAAGTAAAAAGTAAACAGTGCGAAAAGTAAAAGTGAAACAATAAAATTGAATTAGTGAGCGAGTAAAATTAGTGAATTACAACAGAAATTAAAGGTGTTGAAATAAAGTTTGTAACTTAAATCGCTGAGTTTTTTATTTGCAAAATCGAGTACGAATTTATATCGTACGCCCGAAATTCGGAAGAATATTTTGTATTTTATTTGTATAATTTTCATTTTGGCGTCTGAAACATGTTAGTCAAATTAAATGTCTTACTTTGGAAAGCTATCTCACATATGACGAAGTTATTAAACTTAATTGTGTATAAATTGAATGATAAATAAACGTTGTGGCAACTAAGCATGTGAAGTTATCCCAGTTTTTCATCCCAGGAATTTTGTTTATTAATATTTACACGAAACTATTCTAACCCATCACAGTTTTTTCATTTTATAAAAATTTTTTTCGTTTATTTGTTGTTCATGTAAAACAAATTTACTTGGAAACAATGAATTATGTTTTGGCAATAGTAATTTTGTATATTTTAAGACCGAGATAACAATCCACCATAAAATTAGTTTAAAATATTAAGGATAACTTATAATGAGGACCCAGTGCAAGCCGTATGTTAGGATTGGCACAATCTTTCAGCTGCGATATGGCCCCATATAAATTTATATGAAAATCTTCTAAAGGGTGATTTTTTAAGAGCTTGAGAACTTTTTTTTAAAAAAAAACGCATAAAATTTGCAAAATCTCATCGGTTCTTTATTTGAAACGTTAGATTGGTCCATGACATTTACTTTTTGAAGATAATTTCATTTAAATGTTGACCGCGGCTGCGTCTTAGGTGGTCCATTCGGAAAGTCCAATTTTGGGCAACTTTTTCGAGCATTTCGGCCGGAATAGCCCGAATTTCTTCGGAAATGTTGTCTTCCAAAACTGGAATAGTTGCTGGCTTACCGGGCCATTTCTTGAGATGAATTGTTCTCCGAAGTTTTCCCTCAAAATGGCCATAGAATCGCGAGCTGTGTGGCATGTAGCGCCATCTTGTTGAAACCACATGTCAACTAAGTTCAGTTCTTCCATTTTTGGCAACAAAAAGTTTGTTAGCATCGAACGATAGCGATCGCCATTCACCGTAACGTTGCGTCCAACAGCATCTTTGAAAAAATACGGTCCAATGATTCCACCAGCGTACAAACCACACCAAACAGTGCATTTTTCGGGATGCATGGGCAGTTCTTGAACGGCTTCTGGTTGCTCTTCACTCCAAATGCGGCAATTTTGCTTATTTACGTAGCCATTCAACCAGAAATGAGCCTCATCGCTGAACAAAATTTGTCGATAAAAAAGCGGATTTTCTGCCAACTTTTCTAGGGCCCATTCACTGAAAATTCGACGTTGTGGCAGATCGTTCGGCTTCAGTTCTTGCAGGAGCTGTATTTTATACGGTTTTACACCAAGATCTTTGCGTAAAATCTTCCATGTCGTCGAATAACACAAACCCAATTGCTGCGAACGGCGACGAATCGACATTTCACGGTCTCCAGCAACACTCTCAGAAACAGACGCAATATTCTCTTCTGTACGCACTGTACGCATTCGTGTGGTTGGTTTAATGTCCAATAAAGTAAACTGAGTGCGAAACTTGGGCACAATCGCATTAATTGTTTGCTCACTTGGTCGATTATGTAGACCATAAATCGGACGTAAATCGCGAAACACTTTTCGAACCGAACACTGATTTTTGTAATATAATTCAATTATTTGCAAGCGTTGCTCGTTAGTAAGTCTATTCATTATGAAATGTCAAAGCATACTGAGCATCTTTCTCTTTGACACCTTGTCTGAAATCCCGCGTGATCTGTCAAATACTAATGCATGAAAATCCTAACCACAAAAAAATCACCCTTTATAACTTCCAAATCTTTACTGGGCCGGAAATAGCGATTGATGGTACGTAATAAAGTAATTGCCGATCAAATGGTCAGCACAAGTAAGTATACGTAAACAATAAAGAGCACAATTATCGCAGAAAAATCAAAAAGCAAAAAACACTATAAAATTAAACTAAAATTGAAATTAAAATTAGCACCGTTATAAGATTTTAATGATTATTTATTTAGACATTTTAAGTCCAATTGTTTATTTTAGGTTATTCTTAAATACATGTTTAGGCACTTCTTAAACATGTTAATACTTTCAATTTCTTTTAGCTCGGTTGGTATACATAGTGTTGTACATTTTCAGACCTTTGTACAGTATATTGTTGTTTCTTGAGTTAGTTGCAAAAAATTACAAGTGGAAGTTGGCTCGCTGCCTCGTACCATAAGAATGAATATCACACGCATGAAGCGGAGGTCGGTGAAATGAGTTCGAAATCAATTATATTATGGAAACTGAGATGAGATATATTTTTAAAAGGTTCGGTTGTTGAAAATCTTAGTGGCAGGCGGTATATGTGTTTTCGGTTTTTTTAGGTTATTTTTGTAGAATTGCGATCTCATCACAACGGAAACCAGCGCTTCCACTCCACACTGGGTTTAAATATATTAATTGTGGTAAGATAAAGAAATTGTAGATTAGTAACAGGGAACTTTGCGGCAAAATATGTTTCAGTTTTTTAATCGAGAATACAAAAGGTCGAATTTTAGCATTAGCCATATCGATATGGTCGCTCAATTTCAATTCTTCATCTATCAGTAGACCCAGGTACTTAAATTGGTCCGTAAGTTCTATCTGAATTTCCGCATAACTAATTCTGTACTCTCTTATAACTTCCTCTGATAATTTTTTATTTGTAAATATCATGTACTTAGACTTTTTTGTATTTCATTGAAATTTGTTTTCATTGAGCCGCAGGTTTAGCTTGACGTTGCTGCTTCCATCTGCATAACTTCAAACAGATCTTATAATTTGTATTTTCATACTTTATAACAGCATCATCAGCATATAGCTGAAATGTGCCCTTAAAGTTTTGTCTGCATATGTCGTTAATGTAAATGTTAAAAAGGATCGGCCCAAGAATGGATCCTTGCGATACACCCCTTGCGAGACACATCATATCGCATTCTGTTTGATTAACAACTACAACCTGAGGACGAGCTTTAAGATATGATCGGAACCACGACAAATGCATCGGCTCAAACTTCAGTCCCATGGTCTACCGAATCAAACGCTTTCCGTAAATCCAAAAATAAGCACGCTACAATCCGTTTCTTGTCAACATTTTCCGAAATGAAACTTGTTAACTCAAGGCATGCTGCTTGTGTACTAGAAACTTCCGTAAACCCATACTGCTCTCTTGTTAAAATATTACTCGCCTTCAAAAATTGCATTAACCGGTTATTCACTATTCCTTCGCATACTTTTGAGACTGAGCCTAAAATAGATATAGCTGGTTGGCTCTAGTACATCCCCGCTCTTAAATATCGGTACAACTCTTGCCATTTTTAGTTTTTCCGGAAACTTGCCTTCAAGCAACGAATTGCTAATCAAGCTAGTTAGCTTGATTGAACTTAACTTTTAAATGTTCACACTCAGAGTATTTTACAGTTAGTTTAAATAATTTTTCCCTAGTTTTGATATCCCGTTATAAATCTAAGGTCATCCACGGCTGTTTCAGACCCATATGTGTGTCAGGCTTATATTGCATGCAATCGTTTACGACATTCTCGAGCCCGCTTACCAGATCGTCCAGAGTTTCGACGGTTTCTATTTTTTGCCAAAAACGACTTATCGCAGCCAACTCATAATTTAATATTTTAAATACTTGTGCCTGTTTAGATCCTCTAGCTTGTACATCTAAGACTAATTGAATTGCTCTGTGGTCGGAGAATGATACATCCTCCAATGCAAAACTGTGTACTAACCCGAATTGTAAATGCATGATCTATAATAGTGGAAGTACTGTTGTATATTATTGTGGCAAATTTTGATGCTAATTTATTAATGAGCATGAAGCCATTTACACATAGTATATCTAAATATTTATTAATTTTTCGGTTTCTTGAATCTAAAATATTTAAATTAAAATCTCCTACTACAATCGCTCTCGGAAATTTCTCTATAATTGTTTGAAAGGACTCTAAAAAATTATCAACATTTGATCCCGGGCATCTATATATACTGATTAAATGCATATTTTGCTTAAGTAATTTTAAAACTAGAAAATTGTTTTTCAGCTCATCTTTTTCAAAAATCACAGAGCATTTAATATTCTCTTTAACTAAAACACATATTCCATCTCCATTACGTACGACAACTATGATACGCATTATAACCATGAAAATTAATTAAACATACCTCATCAGATTGTATCCATGATTCAACTAGTACAATGATTTCGGTCCTATAATTACACAACTATAAGAAATTTTCCACCTCATGAACCTTCGGCTTCAAACCCCTGTATTTGAACATACAGCTGCATTAATCGCTATTTCCGGCCCAGGAAGGGTTTGGAAGTTATAGACGATTTTCATAAAAATTTATATGGGGCCATATCGAAGCTGGAAGATTGTGCAAATGGTGCTCACCATAGCTTGCCCTTATCGTTACCAACTCAAAACCTAAGGAATCATTTCCGGCCTAGAATGTTGCAGTAATCATTTACTTACATACCATTTCGAAACATTAATAGCTATTTCTGACCCTGAAGTTATAGACGATTTTCATATAAATTTATATGGGGCCATATCGAAGCTGGAAGATTTGCTAATCCTAACATACGGCTTGCACTGCGGTTCTAATTATAAGTTACCCTTAATATTTTAGACTAATATTATTGCGTATATTTATATCGAACTTAAAATATAAAAAATTACTATTGTTGAAACACAATTCATTATTTCCAAAACTGGGATAACTTCACACGCTTGTGACAACTAACTTATTCCATTTGCTTTAAATTCTCAATTCAGTATGTTTAGTTACGATCTATTTATATGCCAAATTATTTATTATTTGATTTAAAGTAGAATATAAAACTATGAAATATAATAAGTTGTCAATGAGATTGTGTGTGGTGATAAAATGATGACAGTCAAATCTATACATGACATTTCGAAAACCAAACGACAGTAAGACAAGCAAAACAATGGTAGCTAATATTAATGTAAAAATTCAGTTCTCAAATTACACTACTGTCATCACAGATATATGTATATACAATAAAATTAACTGTGCGGTTTTATCGTTTCTTCAAGAAACGAATCAAGTTAAGTATTACAAAATTCAATTTTGGCAAAAAATTATCACCCTTTAAAAATTTCATTAAAAAATTCTTCGGAACTGACCATCTCCGACAAAAAATTTATATAACGAATAACTTTAAATAATTGGTTTTCCAAAACAAAGTATTAAATTTCGTGCGTATATACTTATACAAAACAAGAAAATTGCAAATCATGTTGTACAAAACAGAAAGAAAATTGGAAAAATTATTACGCAAATTTAGTTCCCGGAATTGACTAGAAATGTCAGAAGTTTTCGAAATAACAAAAAATTTAGATTTGATGAAGGATTAAGCAAAATGAACTAGAAAAAATAATTCTGTTATATACATCAAAATTATAGGTTATGTATTTTAATTTTAAATAATTTATCATAACAAAAATGTTTGTATTTATTCAAGTCGCGTGTATCATCCAAACTTTTCAATAATTTGTAACGTGTAAACGATAATTATACTCGTAATAAATGAATAGACAAATTGCTATGCTGTCGTTCTGTTTCGAAAACCGTTCGATCGATTATTATGTTTATGCTAGTGTAACCAAACTTTCGTTGGAATACTAACATTAGAAAAGCATAAAACACAAAAATCGATATAAAGAAATGTAAACGTTTTTTTATGAGCCTTCTAATAATTAATTTTACTGATGAATACTGAACAAAGTAAGTGCCTCAAGTCAATATTAGAATAAAGATTGTACAAAATTTAGTATTGATTAAATCGAACTAACTAAGCAAGAACCCAATAAATAACACATTGAGAGGTGTCATAAGGAACGATTATTGTACACAACAGACACAACATCAGACCATATGAATACAAATTACATTGAACACCTAAGTATATAACAAAGTTTACAAAAAACATTTATTTTAAAATTTAAAGCAAAGCGAAATACATAATAAAATTGATTTTATATATTTTATGTCTCGTATGTGCTTTAAAAAATATAAACAGAAAAGTGTTAAAAACCATACAGAGTTTAATGTCGTTTGCATGTCGTTAAATATATAGACGAATTAATTAAATGGCATAACACCAAGAACTCAGTTTGAAATGGTATATACATATATACTCGTATATAGTATAAAGAAGATGATCAAGAAGAGATATTCTGTCATTGTGTACATTTCTTGAAATATAAAATTTAATTTCGTTGTTGAAACCAAAGCAATCACCATTCGATTTATCTCCATGTGTCCTTTGAGTTTACAATTTTGCAGTGAGATTTTATTTCTAGTTTTCCGTTTTTTATTTTTTGCCTCTGCCTTTGCTTCTCGCAACCCAATTCGACTGCTGGGACAAAATTTTTTAAGATTGAGGACGGATTTTTCATTATAAGCTGGGGTTTCTATCGGATTGTATTATTTATGAACGCACGTCTATGTAAGTTTATGAAAATCCAGTGTGGAATTCAAAAGCCAAATTTGATTAAAATTAAAAAAAATCTTCAAATCTTCGAATCCCGTTATAAAAAAATCAGATAAATATGTATACATAAGTATTATCGGAATTTGAAAGTTGATTTATCTGTTGTTTATTAATTTTAACGAGTAATTTATTAACGAGTACCACCTGACAGTAATTTTGAACCGCAAGGATAGCGTTTACCTTTCAAATTAAAATTACAGCAAGCTGTGCAAAATTTTCCTTTTTTTTAAATTTTCAAAAACCGGTAGTCGTTGAAACACTCACACCATATTTTCAGTCTACTGATTAAGCTGTTTGATGTATAAGTATATTACGATGAAAGCCCGAATAAAAATTGCAAAAAACTGTTTTATTGCTCCGAGATCTATGAAATATAAGTGCTATATTCTCAAAATGATTCACCCTTAAACACGCGGACTAGTTTTTATGGTATTAATGCAACATAATGGACATTTAGGATAATAGGGGGCTAACGGGTTTACTAACTCTCATGGCCTCACGTGAGCTGTTGGAGTACAGTATTCATGCCGATCCACCATCCATGTCAGTGTACAGGTTGATATGGAGCTTGTAATGTACATGTGGTATACTTAAGTAAGTTAGTACCGACCAAACAATAAAATAAATAAGTTGACTTTTACACTCGCAGAAATTAAAAAATTAATTTATTGTTAAGGTGGTTTTACATGTGTGACGGGTGCTTATAGCCAATCATAAACGACTATTTTGACATTCGGCACACGGCACACTCTACACGCCGAGCCATGGACAAATTTTATCATTTTCGTGACGGTTACACCGTCCGTATTTTTTTTTAGTTGTTCAATTGTTATTTCAGTCATTTCGTTTCGTACATTAGCGGACATTGTTCCAGTTTTCATTTTTTTTTTCAGTGGCAGTGATTTCATTCAAACAATACTATGGATAGTATGGCCAATGAAAAACTCACCAGTGCGGTGGAGAAAAGGCGAATTTTGTATGACGTTACACATACATTATACAAAAATAATGCGTACAGGAAAAGATTATGGAATGATGTTAGTTTAGAAATTCGAGTTCCAGGTTCGTTTATAATATAACCTTACATACTATATGTATATTAAGTTAATTACTATAATTAATCTTTTCAATTTTTAGTTGATTTATGCCAAAAAATGGAAAAGATTGAGGGAACGGTTTTCAGTTATGAACAAAAATAAAAAAAGTGGGGGCGCACCCAAGCTCAATAAGTATTCTTCATTATTAAAATTGAAGGGGTTCCTTAAACCTTTTTAGCACTTTTATTCCAATGGACACTGATGAAGAAACCAGAAGTTGTTCAAGTATTTCTTTAAGAGAGTTTTTGCCGATACCGATCCTGATACACTTGAGAATCATATTCGAATTGAATACTCCGGTACGGGTAGCCCAATAGATGGATTTATTCCCGGAGATGGCCTCATAATATGCCTAACCAATGGGGAAGCCTCGTCTGCGACAATTACATAAGGAGCACTTATGTTGCTATTTGGTAAATTCTGATCAGAAGGGATATTCAAAAATGAGCTGCCTTCAGACACCGCTATCGCTGAATCTCACAGATGCTCCGATGTCTGCAACTAAAAAGTTATAATCCGGATCACATAGTGTCATTAGTATAACGCTGTGGAAATATTTGTAAGTTGTTGCAACTGCTTCCACTAAATTAGCTTTAGTAGAACAACGCAATAAAAAAATTACCTGAACTGTGCAATGTTTCCCGTCAAGAGCTCGATTTTCCATTTAATTTCGGTTAACGCTTCAAATGAAGAACGAAAAAGTGAGTGCCATATTGCGTCACAAGTTTCGGCAATAATGCCGCTTGCAGATGCTTCAGACACTCGGAAATCATACACAAGTGATTTCATCATGTCGCCACTTGCTATAGGTATCTACCAAAAATGGCTAGAATTTTAAAATTTTTAAATTATTTATTTGCTCACATCTTCACCTCAAGGCTAAAGAAAGTCTTGCTCCTGGCGATATAGGCTCTCGAGTTTAATATAATTTCTCAATCCAGCGGTGAATTTTACTCAGTAATTCATCAAACAGATTCATCGACATTCGATGATAATTAAAAAATTTGTGGGTTTCATGGAGCTTCATTTCTGCCACTAAAACTAATATTAGTAAAACCTTTAATTTTTTTTCTTAATTTCCAATAGTTTTGCCACATTTTTTTTAGTGGCACAACCAAATATACACCACAAAAAATATTTAATTTGTGTGCATGGCGGCACCCGTCGCAAATGTAAATTGTTGTCACACGTCGCATATGTTAATCCACCTTTAAGATATTCTAATCTGTTTTCTAGTGTTAAAAAGTTATAATTTAACGAAGCGATAAGGACACCAGTGGCACTATACTGGTAATTCCCCGGGAATGGGGAACTGGGGAAAAAATTTATATGTAATTTTTATTTTAAAAAAAAATTCTGGCATACTGAGGTAAAAAGTTAGTGATAATTTTTTTGAAAACAAAATTAATTCGGGAATAATTTTGCCCGCCAATTTAGGTATGGCAAAATTATTCCCAATTTATAAATATTTACATCCAACTTTATTCATCAGAAGGCCGGAAAAATTTTGTTTAACAGAAATTACATATAAATTCTTTCCCCAGTTCCCTATTCCCGGGGAATTACCAGAATAGTGCCACAGGCGACAAAATATCTTCACGGGATGTGAACGCTACAGGGATGGAGATATATAAAAGCTACATCTATGTCTGATGGGGTGTAGTATTTAAAGGTGCATGAATATCAACAGATTGCGCCCTTAGTAAATAATAAAATTCGTGTACGAGTTCAAACTTCTAATATTAGTAATGAGTTAGGCTGTGGTCAGAGTGCGTGCGATAAAGGATGCGAGGCGAGAAACGATGTGATTTCGATCCAGGCGCGAAGTGAGCGCTGTCCAAAGTGGATGCGATAGAAGAAATTTTTAGAGCTGAATAAAAGTAATGTATTCAGTATACTTAATGTTAATTATTCACCATCTCAAGATGGACTCGTCAGAAGAAGAGGAAGAATACATATTTTTAAATATTGTTATAACCACCAACGGAAATATGGAAAGAGAAATTCCATACATAAAATAAATTTATTGAGATCAACATACGGAGAATTTCATCATTTGTATCAACAGCTAAGAAAAGATCCCATTAAATTATAAAACATTTGATTATATTTGACAGTTGACGATGAAAAATTTTGCATAAGTATTCGGAACTGAATTTGTAGTAATTGGAATGGAATAGCGTGATGAAGAATTCGAAAAAATTTGAGGTGATGGTGAAATCTTGTATATGTGCTTGTATTTAACTTTTTAAATTTCCATTCTACATAAGAATTTTTTCGAGGGTTCCAACTTTTAGATATGAGGTAGTAAACATCAAAAAAAAAGCCTTAATCTCGTGTTCTACTACACTGTTCTACTTCAAAATTCCAGTTTTCGTTTTGCAATATTAATAATTTCTCCTTGATAGCTATTTTTATCATTTGCTTTTTTAATAAATTTCTTCTTTTTCGACATTTGAGAATTATTGTTGTCAAGAGTGGGAAATAGAGTTTCAGTATTTGAAAAAGGAGAATCTATATCTTCTATTAATGATACGGTGGCACACAACATTTCATTTGGTCCTTTAAGAAAAACATTAATTGGAAATATAGTTAACTTGAAAAGGATTCATCAGGGCACGTCTCATGGCCAGATAATCCCATTGGAATTTTTTTGAGATCTAGTACTGTTGAGGTTATTTCAGATGATGCTAAAGTAATGTCAATATAATTCTGCTGTCTAATCTTAGCGAACACCATGTTGATTAAAAAGCTTCAAAGAAAGAGCTTAAAGAGCTTTCAGATTATACAGAAAGATTTGAGCGAAAATACCGGTCAAAGTACAATTATAACAAAGAAACAATTTACAATGACAGTGACAGTAAAATTTTTGAGCATAATCTAATTATTTTTTAAATTTCTTTCGGAATTTATTTTAATATAATTAATGTCAAAACGTTTTTTCACACATATCTGCTGCGTTTTTTTGAAATATGGTGTTCGAGACCGCGATAAAATATAGGGAAAATACAGGGAAGTTTAGGCAAAAAAATTTAGAACAACAATTTTAACTAACTTCAAGTCAATCATTTTGACATTTAAGTTTTGGTTTATAATTAAACACAATACTATCCAATGTTAAAATAAATTAATTAATTTCACCAGCAAACATTAAGATATCCATTTTTTCTTATTAAAAACATAATTCAGTCATTTCATTTTCATTCTTCCAAATTTCAAGTTGTAAATGAAGTAAGGAACAATCAAATAATTGCGTATTAAAAAAATTTCCCTGTTTCGTCAGTTCAGCAATTATTGAGTTTTTTGATGAACTCGGTTGTACTCTACATAATATCCAGAGTTGTTCAGAGTTGTTGAGAACAAGCATACATAAACTTTATTCGATAATATAATGCAAGATATTAACTTTGTATAAGCTCTATAGGATTCGATTGAGTAAATCCGAAGCATAAATATTTTAATAATATGTGAATTGTTTAAAAAATCAAAATATAATTTATCGCGGTCTAGAGCAGCTTTTTCAAAAAACGCAGCAATCGTTAATTAACGGGCATGTAATTATAGACAGACAACCCATGTAATTATCCATTATGAAAACTCCGAAAACGTAGCAAACATTCGGGCAGTATCCGAAGGCTTTCGTTGATGTTAATAACATCCACAATTATTGCAAGAATTATTAAAATAATCTAATCAAAAGTGAAAAACGCATACGTCAGAGACGATAGTACGATAGTTATCCGAAAAATACCTAGACATTGTATGATACATACTTAAGTGTAAACTTATATTTACCTACCTAATCTAGATTGAACTATCAACGAAATCAACTTTGTAAAATTTTTTACTAAAAACCGCAGCCCAGATTGCCTTATAATAAATCAGAACCAAATGTATATACCAGGTGAGGAATGTATGGAAACCCAAAAAACTGGAAAAATAAACGTTTGATCGAAAAACAAAAAAAGAACAGGTGCCGAATATCTTTTAAAAAACTAAGTATCTAGTGGCATCAAACCCAATCCCCACCCCATCTCCTAAGAGTGTGGCAGGCGGTAACTTTAAAATTTTAAATGGGAATCATTTCATTTGCATTGCAGATTCGGATTCTACGCCCTAAAGTATATAATTAAGTTTTGTTTGCTACTATTTATTGATTAGTGGCGCTGTAATCGCAAAAAATCTGATCTAAGTATTAAAATTAAAACTACTACGACCTCGTCGTTATTTTTGTTAGGCTGTTAGGGTAAAAGTTGGTTCAATGGGTAGTAGCGGTCCAGTTTATGATACAGGATTTTTTTTTAAATATTAGGCAAACATTTACACATTAGATGTACTAGAACCAGAAGAACTACGACAATCGAAGCTGTATCCCAAATGATAACACTCTCCATTACAGCAGCCATCAGAATGGAGGTAAAGTTAGAGTTTACTTTCTTATCCATCGGTGCGTGAAACAAGACATCTTCGATTTCCGCCCTATCAATAGGCATCTGCAAGGTTCGACCCCACACTAAGAAATTTAATATCCTGTTCGTTAATGTACATGGAATCATCGAAGATAAATCAGAGCATAGATCTATTGCGAGCTGGAAGAGACATAAAATTGTCGTTGGCGACTTTAATGCAAAAATAGGTAGGACTGCAAAAAATACATCGCATGTAGATCTTAACAGCACGTACCTCACCAGTAATAATAATGACCAATGCGTCACTGAACTAGCAATAATGTACAATTTAGTTGTAGCAAGAACGTTTTTCTGTCATAAGAGAATTCACAAAGGAGATCGAATGACGTAAGTACGGAAACCAAATTATTCACGTCATGGTCTCTAACCTAATTATATTAGCATATTCGAAGTTAGGTCTTACAGAGATGCCGAGACGGGCAGTAGTACAAATTGTCAGCAACATTCAATATACAAGGACAAAAGACCGTCCGTTAGAAGTCATCGACTATTTACACCGGCACTTGCTCTATATAAGCAACGCGACGTAATGAGCTAATTTGGATCTAGCTGTTGTTACTATTTCGATTTTTTTTCCTTTTGTTGTTCAAGCTTCCAAAGTAATACAAAAATCTAATTTATAGCGACTCATTTGTATAAATAATTGAGTTAAATTTTGTTTACACTTAGTTTCTTTTTTAAAATTTAACAAACAATTTTATATTTTTAAAATTCGTGTTCATGGCTTAAAAACGGACCAAGCGCTTCGAATTCGGATTTACTGTTTAAATTTTTTGTATATCAAGCAGATCGGATTAACAAATGTATTTGTTAAAACTGGGTGTTGAATAGTAGGTAGTTAAATAATAAAATGGCACCCAAAACAAAAAGCTTAGTACTCCTGCATTAAGTACTAGGGATGGATTATAAAAGGTTTTGGAAGCAGTAAAGGACGGTATGATGGTTCACACTGCGAACAAAACTTATAATGTACCTTAAACATTTTTATGAAATCATACGAAGAACCTGAGTGCCGATATAAAGCAAAATGCACCAAACATTTTATCAAATAATCAAGAAAGACATTTATATACTTGGATTGATCACTTGGATTCAGTCCAAATGATAGTAACAAAATTTACTAATTATAAATAATTTCCGTAATGATAAACTTTTTTCAATTTCGTTTTCGGCTTTATGATTCAACTTGTATAAATAAATCTACTTTAGGTCGCAATTGGTGTAATGGATTTTCGTGGGGTATAAATCAACGAAGCAAAAATTAAAAATTGGTTCCGCGAAATAACCATTTACCATCACCCCGAAATAATTTTCAATCGCGATTACCATGTAGCATATGACGAAAATGAAAATATCACCACTCTCGTACTTAATGAGTAAAGCCAAAGGGAACCTTGGCCTTCCAATGGTTACCTTTCCAAATAACTGGATTCCTCGCCAAGAGCATGCCAGATAGTTGGGGAATTCTTCGAGGAGGGGCATACTTCGCCCATGACCTCGGCTCTAAGTGAAAAAGGTGCATCATTTGCCGGATAAATTAGATACCGCAACACGCATTGAAGTTGGAAAGGAATCGAGGGTAGATGAATTGCTGGAAGTTTATGATGAAACGAATACGCATTTTAGAGGCTTAGTGGCAATTTCCCAGTCAACAAACAGTATAAAGTGGCATTAGCTACTTCGTCGACCACGCATATTTGTTTAATATGCTAGCAACAAAAGCGTTCAATTGTTAGATGCCCCACATTTTTCGATTTGGGTCCAATTAAGAGTACGATATGATAGTCAAACAATTAAACGTGTTTTGGCAGCTGGAAAATGTTGAAGCCAAATAGTTATGAATCGACGAAAAATTTCTGAAAACCATTACCAACAGTACTGTCGTCGTGATCCAGAAGGTCGATTTTCGATGGTTTTATCATTAAAACAAAAGATCACACAATTGAGAACTAATGCTGCAGTTGCTCGTCTTCAGTTTTATAATAAAGAAAGACGATTATTGCGGAATGCTGAGCTCCACAAAATATATTGTGAGTTCATGCAAGAGCATATCGATCTCAGCCATATGGAGTTAATTGATGATAATAAACAAAAAAAATCCGAAATAATGTTTATTCCACCACCCTCCTGATAGCAATAGTTGCTGATGTGACGAAAATGTATCCTACAATGTGACCTGCAACGTATTTGGTGGAGATTTTCTCCAAACGAACCACTGAAAACATACAGGCCTCGCACTATCACGTATGGAGTTACTAGCGCATCGTTCTAAGCCATATGCACACTGTTTCAATCAGCTGATGTTGAGCGGCAACGTTTTCCAAGAACAAGTGAAATATTGTAGCGAGAGTTTTATGTAGACGATCTGCTGATGGGTGCAGATACTTTAGACGAGAGTCTCCAAACAGAGTTGCAGTCGTCATTGAGGACTAGTGGATTTGAATTGGAATATTTGCGGAATCCGAAATAAATCGAAACTCAGGATTGTTGCTTGGGATATGATAGGATACAAACAATGACAAAATACAAATTGAATTGGATAAATTTAATTCATTGGAAAAAATAACTAAACGGAATGTTCTTGCGCAGATATCAATAATTTTTGATTCTTTGGGTTTGTGTATTCCTATCGTAATGACTGCAAAACTGCATATGCAGAGTATTTGGTCTATGCACGATACTGGTTGCCATCGGAGTTCATGAAGTGATTTATTGTCTGGAAATACCTCAATGTGTTAAGCCATCTATTGGTGCCATCAAAATTTAGTTGCATGGATTGGGTGATGCCTCCAAGGCAGGTTATGGCGCATGTATTTAGATGGGGTAACGAATGACAAAGGGAATCACGTTTATTATTTAAATGCAAGATCTAGAGAAATGAAGATCTGACTTTAAATCGTTTAGAACTGTGCGCGGCATTGTTACTGGCCGAACTAATGGACGAGACGAGAATGTGTTTGGGCATCCAGATTGAAACAACGTATTTTTGGGCGGATTCTCAAACAATATTACATCGAATAAATTCCAGTTCTACGCTATACAAATAATTTATTTCGAAGCCTATTTCGTATTCTCGAACATATAGGGAAAACGAAAACTGATGAGTTCTACCTGAGGATCGACATCGTGATGAATTAAGTGCGAATGAAATTAAATCAATTACACTTATTAAAATAGTCCAAAATTATGTAATTAAGAATTACTACGTATAATGGGCATGTAAACATTACTATATAAACTACGGTTAGACTATTGGATACCAAGTGGTCGAAATGTATATAAAAATGTGGTACAAAAATGCATTGTTTGCTTCCGAAATCGGCAAAGCATCGTGAACGCAGCGATCATTTACAGTAAATCAATTTCTGCGGGCCGTTACTTTTTCGCAAGTGGGTCGCTCAAATATTCTATTAAAGATGTCATTTCCATATTTATCTGATTTTGCACGAAGGCAGTCCACATGGAAATGGTTCAAGATTTAACCACATAAAGGTTCGTTGTTATTCTGAGTCGTTTTACCACACGTCATGCTAAATGCAATTGAATTTTTTCGGACTACGCTACGCACTATATGCGCCCGAAATGTGTTACGAGAATTACAGAAGTTGTTCGACAAGGAATTAATTCAGTCGAATTAAATCCATTTATGGCAACAGAAGGTATCGAATGGCAAACCATACCCCAAGACCACCGCACTTTGGAGGTCTTTAGGAAGCGGTAGTCCGTCGTGCTAAACATCATTTTCATCGGATAGTGAAGCGAACATCTTCCGAATGAATTATACACAGCGGTTGTACACGTAGAGAGAGTCCTTACTACTCTTGTGCCTGATACCAGCCTCCTTTATTTAAATTTTACAATTACAACAATTTTGGCTGGTCGTCAGAGTATTTGCCAGAATTGCAACAGCACAATAAATCGGTAAATTCGGATTATCAAACAAGATGTTTGGTACTAAGGTAATGTTCCTCCTGGGAACTGGAATATTGCTCGAATTGTCAAAGTATATTCGGGAACTAATGATACTGTACGTGGGGTGACTAGCAAAACTAGTAATGGAATGTTCAAGTGTTGAAAATTATACGGAGAAAGCAAAAAGTTAGTAGTAATTTTTTATGTAATGTAAATGTACATTATTTCCCCAGTTCCCTATTCCCGGGGAATTACCAGAATAGGACCACCGGTGAGAAATTAACTAGATATAGATAAAAGCGTCTCGAACTAGTTTCCAATAACTAAAATTACCCAGATGAAGATTATTTTAGGCTGTCATTTTGAGGATGTAATAACAAAAATATTGTGTAGTCTTGCAAATTTTAAATTTTTAATTTTGCATCCAAAATTGACCTTAAACCTTGTTTTGCACTGTAGATACATCCCAAACTTTATCGTGTAATTAAAAATCGTGCAAAAAGACATTGAGTCTAAATTTTGGAAAGTAATATTTTTTTCTGAAAGATATTTTTTCGTAGAAAAATTTTGGAACCAAACAGTTTTAAAACCTTTTATGATTTTGTGGGCGCGTTCGTAGTCAGGTTGGTACAAAATCGCTTTGTCTAACAAAATTTGAACTTTCATTTCTTGTTTTTCTCCCCTTTTAAGCATAATTTCTGATGAATGAGTTCAGTTAATTTAAATTCTTAAATGGATCGTTGCGGAACCTTGAAACGCATCAATTTATTGGCAATTAATAAGCCATCTAGAATTAAATTTGATATTACTGAATGTTGCTAATTTTTGGTTGATTGTAAGAGGTTCTAAACATTACATACAATAAATAATTTCGTGCAAGTTTTCCTTGACCTTCTTTTCCAGAAAATACTAGTTTCAGTTCCAGACGTCTTTGTTGTAATATTTTGATTTATCCCTGCCAATTTGTCTATGGGAAAATTATTTCCATAGTACAAATATTTACAACAAACATGTTTTCTCAGTAGGCCAGAAAAAATTGATTTGTAGATAAAAACTATGTAAAATCTATTCCCTGTTCCCTCTTAGGAATTACCAGAACAGGGACCTTTTTAGTGACTATCCTCAACTCAAGTTGCTAGTGTAGTGCCATGTCTTTTGAATACGGAGGGTCTCAGAAAGCAGTTTAGAACCTCAAGCGATTTATTGTCGAATTTTTACTTTTAGTTTTGTTAGGATTTCTAAGGAAATCCTCTTCGGTATTTTCTTAATTATCAGATAATCTGCCATCTCATATAATGTTCAATTTTTCCCCAAATTTACTAATATGTAATACTGAATTAAGTACTTAATTCAAAACGACTTAGGATATTTAAGCTCTAAGTCCCATTTAGTTATGTTTTACAGATAACATGGAATATATTGAATCGCAGGACAATTAAATAATGCCTAAGTATTGCAAAACAACCCTCCTATTTAAATTCAGTCGCCATGGCCTGATGAGATGATTGAATTTTTTCATGATCTTATCGAAATTGGATATTAACTTCTGTTACAAAACTTCATCGAAAATCATATTATGTACTCATAATTCAAGACGAGCAACCAACACTCGATATAACTACTTACACTGATTTAAATTGATGAACATGCCATGCCGAATTTAAAGAACAGGTCGTGTAAAAACTGATTTCGATAATTTAGTCCGACCATTTCAAAATCGTGTTAAGAAAGACCGTGTAAAAACTGGTTTAGGCGGTATTTATTTCCTTTCAGATATTTCAACCAATAAAATGAGTTTCATAAGGAATTCATTGAGCTCGTGTGAATTAAATGGGGATCGTCTTATTTCTCAACGTTATCCCCAACTAAAATATCCAAATTTGATTTTACAAAATTCCTATAACATCGTTACGATCTTTCATTTCAATCGGAAATGTCATAGCTTTAACATTTATCAAAATTCTATCGAACACGTCAATTTTTAAATTTTTTTAGTTCTATTTAATAGTAAGCCTAAAAAATTTGTTGGAATGATTGACATATGAAAACCCATTTTAATAGCCCTTTTAAAACATTTTCATATTAGGATTTAAAAGAGTTGGAACACGTAAGTTTTAAAGTTGCTTTAGTAGTTGTGATTTTAACTATTAATCCAAGAAAATTTGTTTTCGGACAAATTAGATCCAGCAACCACCGTAAATTACTCTTAGTTTCACGTAATAACAATTCGAAGTGGTAATATCAAATGGTAAATACTTGTGATGCACAGGTTATACAATCCATAACTTAACCAATTTAACCTTTCCTAGCTTTCAAGAACAAACAAAATATATATAAATGTGGGCACATTTGCCTCAAGTAAAATATATCAATCCAGAAAAAATAAAATGAAAACTCATTCTTAAGGTCAAGAGTCTCATCGTCAGATATGCTAGCACACACATTATTTTACCAACCTTATTCTCAGTTTGTTGTTGTCTACAAAAAAAAAATTGAGGAAAAACTGGAAAAGCAACCTTATCAAAAACTTATCGTTCGTTTTGGTAAAATAATGAATTCTACGAAATTATTGTACAACATACCGCACTTGATACATTTCCATGCATATAATTTGGCTATGGAAGTACTTAGGTATACTTACATATACAAAAACTTCTGATGATATACGACATTATTTTATTCACGGGGGTGGTTGGGTTTTTTTAAACACGATCAGAATACGTATATAGCTTTAATTTAAAAATCGATTCTTTAATTTTAACGATCTAACAATAAATAATAAATTTTATAGAGATAAGTACATAAATGTCATACCTAAACGCAAATCTATGAAATAAAATGTTTAATTTATATTCCAGTCATAATTAAAATTTAATTCTAATTTAAGCTAACCAAAATATTTTGGCTACATAGCTTGTATGCAAAAAGAATTTGATTAATATTTTATTTATCTTTTTCTAATCAACACATCACCCTCAAATATTAAAAGCATACACACACACACGTTCAACAGCACACCAAAAAAAAAAGAAATCGAAAGAAATCTACCTACAACAATTTTCCGTTTTTCTTCTGTTTGCTTTTTTCCCCAAATCAATACAACATAAAAAATTAAAGCATTAAACGGAATATCTCCTAAAACCAAAATGTACAATCAAGCCTAACAAAGTATCCTTTCGGCAGAGAGTTACATCCTCTTTAATAATAGATTTTCGATACCCCAGAAAAAATAATATTTGTTGGTTGGGGTTTTTTTTTTTTTGGTATATCTGTACCAGATTACTACGATGAGAAAATAGGAAAAAATTGCAGATGGAAAAAATAATTACATTATTAAATTTAATTAAATTAAATTATATCAAATATAAATAAATCGAATCAAAAATAAATTACAAAACTTACTTTTTGCATTGGTGTCCCCCAGAAATCATTTAGGAACACATTTTTGATTGGCGTATGCGGACGTAAATCACGATTTTCTTTAATTGCACTAATATCATCGAATACGAAACCACATTGTACGCTATTATAGTAGCATACAATGCTGGTGATTACGACCACAGCACCAAGAAAATGTTCTTGGGCCATTCTCATTTTCTTTTTTATTTCTACAAACACTATTAATTTAATTTTATCACAAATATTTCACAAATTAATTTTTTATCAAGCACATTTATTATTATTAAATTTTTATTTGACACTTAACTTCTTAATTAAAATAATATAAATTACCTTTATATTCACTAATAATATTTTTCTTATCACTAAATAAAATAAAATATTTATTTTTTATTTTTAAATTAATAACTTTATCGTTTCTTTGGTTTTAATGAAGTTGCGGCGGCGGAAAGAGGAATGACTTTCAATTTATTTAATAATATTATTTATGTTATTAATTTATTATATTATTATAACACAGACTTAATTAATTATTATAGAGATAACAAACAAAACAATATATTTTTTTTTAGAAATAGAAACTAATTTCTAAACACAAAATAGTTTAGTTATTTGAATATATAAAATATTTTTGCTTGTTTAAGCCAAAAACAAAAATATAAAACGTTGGACAAAAACTAAAATTAATTATGATACTAGAAATGAATAAAATTTTGTATTAATTAGAATAATTTACAAAACGACAGATCGAAAATATAAAATGTTATTTGGTTGTTAGTACATTTATGCGGATTTTTTTAAATTTAATTAATGATATTTTGCTTAATTAGCCAATCGTCGTGTATTGATCTAGCCTACGCATAGAAATGTTATTTCATAATGAAATGGTAAGCGGTTCGGTTTCCGTTTTCGGTAATATTTTTCACATTGATTTATGTTGTATTTTGTGGTTGGTGATATAATGCGGATTTTTTGACAGTTTACTTAATACTGATAAATTATGGTGAATATTTTTTGTTGCTTTCGTGGTAGTAAGGAGCGGCAGATAACGAGATTAATTGGACAATTAGTGCAGGTATTTTATTTATATACCGAAACTTGTTTAACAAACACGCCAATAGAATCTGGAAGTCAATAAACACCGAATCATTTGATTAACAAGTTCTTTCTCATTTTATAATGATCCAAGCTTACCATCAAAACTTGCTAATCCTTCCACAGACTAATCAAATTTAAAAGTATTAAACAAAAAAAATTTAAGTTACCATGGATACAGAATAAGGAGTTTTTGCCAATCTGCAAATTTTTTTCAAGCAGAAAAATAAAACTTTTTATTTTAATCCTTTACAAGATTTTCGTTTGATGTTGTAACTGGTTAATGATGACGAGAGAGTATTATAACTAATCCTTGATCATAATATTATCCACCAAGATAAGTACTTTCAAGATGAAACGTACTTCCACTCAAAAAAAATTTTTAAATGAGTGAATTTTTTCTTAGTGTACAATCAACACAAAAACACCAAACAAGTCTATAAATCAACGTAAATCCGGTACTTCTTATACACATCCTAGTTAGTGAAATTTCAAGATTACGGTATGACATCCAAAAATATTTTAGACATACAGATATAAATCAAATCACTGTGATGTTTTATTTACTGATTGTCAGTTTGTTATTCGTACAAATCATAAATTTATATATTCCAAGAATATTAAAAATAATTTGATTTTCCCTAGTACCACCACCATGAATATCGAAACTAACATGTGGGTGATAAATTATGTTTATTATGCCATTGGCATTGATTTTGAAAATTCGATTATCACTCAAAATACGTTTAATTAAGCAAATTGAGATGGTACGAGTACCATAAAAAATTTAAAACCCCAGGTTGGTAGGTACTTTGCAAATAATCCTAAGAATTTTTTTTTAATATTTAAGGATAAAAAATAAATTTAGGATTAGGATAAAGACTTGTCAACTGTTTTTTTATATTTACTCGTATTCGGAGGTATAAATTTGGGTTGTACGTATTATTTTAAGTATTTCGAAAAATTCTGGTATATTTGTGAGACCAGCCAGATGCACGTACTCATTACTAGGTAGCTCGTACCACATATGTATTTAAGGAAGGAAAATATTTTTTAGAATATTTTTCGTTTTTCCTTGTATACAGGTTTCAAGTTACACAGTACAAAAACATGTTTTTCTCGCCCACTATCCATTGATTTTCGGTTGAAACATATCATAACAAACGCGGAAAAACGACAGTAGATTATTTTGACATAATTTTCACATTTTATCAATAATCCAAAAAATATTTTAGCATAATTAGAACTACCCGGTACGCAATATACAACCACGTACGCCAATGTACTAACATCCAAATTGACATCCAACAAAATAACTTTTTAAATTCTATAATTTAACGCACGAATATTATCAAGTCACCAAAAATAATTTCGCCAATTTATCAAATCGATTTTTTTGCACTGATTTACATAAACATTTTGGCAAATTCGATCACTTTTTATTAATTTTATCAAATTTTTCCGAAAAATTTGACATTTCACATAACACCGAATGCAAAAAAAATACAAAACACAAACAAAATATACATACACACAGGCACACCAAGAGAAATTCTCTTCTTTATTTTTATTTTATTTCTTGAATCCAATTGGATTTTTCTATCGCACTAAACTGACACACACCGAAAAAAAAAATTCAAGAACACAAATGTCATTTGCATCCCAATATACACACAAAATAAAAAAAAAGATCCGAATTAAAATTCACTTAACAGTTTTTTATACCGTTTCAAAATATTTAATTCACTTGACTTGTGTTAATTAATTAATTTTTGATAGAATATATAAAATAGTTTTATTTTTTTTTTAAGTTATGACAGTATATCGATGTTCAGTTAACAGAGACCGTCCATCTGCCATTGTGGTTTTCGTTCGACTGCTGTTTATTATCACGTGACCTTCGCTTTTGCTCGTTAAAAATCCCAGAATATGTTTATGCGCATACGTCAAAAAATTCGTTGGTTTTTTAGTTTATTTTTGTGTTTTCTTTCACATTCATGTTCTGTGTTTTGTTATTTTGTAAAGTATTTTGCTGAAAATTTCAACAAAAACAATGAAAATACAACCGAGATTTCGTTCAAAATTCAAATAGAAATAAAATAACAACAAAACGAAGGATGAGTTTTGTGCGAATGTATGTGTGTTGAGAATACAAAAATACGAAGAAAATCATTAATGGCGGTTTTACAAGTGGTGTATTTTTATTGTAGGTTGAATGGTACAATTTTTTCAGTTCGTGTTTTGTGCGTAATAACGGGTAAATTTTATACATAATTTTAACGTTAGATTTTTTTAATTTGCGTAAACATTTTGTGTTGAATTTAATTTATGTTATCAGCGGAAGTAATTATTGCGTAATTATGGTTTTGTAAGACAATTGGTTTTCGTAAATGGTATGCCGATAATAAATTGTTTATGTAATTAAATCGAAGAGAATAAATGAACAGCCCCAGATAGACAGATTTCGTGAAATGAAAGCTGAATCACTAATTCCAATGGAAGGACGATACGAACTGGTTTGATGTGCTGCTGTTGACAGGTGGCAACTAATTCTTGGTAACACAATAATCGAATATGCGCATTGCGGCACATTACGGCGAGGAACAAATCATTCATCAAAAACTGCGAACAACAGATTGCAACATCAAAACTTGGTTACCGGTTATGTGATTGGGAACAGCCCCGAATTGGCCATGATCGCAAGAAAGAAGTAGGCATGCAATTTTGTGAAGATTGAACCCAGTTATTCAGATGATTATTCAGACAATTATTCAGATGATTTACAGTTATAAGCCATAACATCTAGCCTCTAAATAACATTAAAATTATGTAAGCAGATTTCAACGTACAATTTGGAACTGTTAACGCTAGCCTGACCGATTACTGAGTCATCTATTCATAGAAAGTAATCAACAACAATGACACAAGAAACATCTTCAACAAAACGTGCCAATTCAATCACCACGAAACCCATAATATCGATTGGAAATGGGAACAATTAGAAGAATCATATATCAAGTTTGCTACCAACGTATTCGGCTGTTACACTAGGAAACCCTGGATTAGAAAAGAAACATCGAATCAATGGATTCTAAGGGATTCTAGTACTTCCTGATTTCGTATAACTCGTTTTCTCACATAGACCTATGTGATCCATACTAAACTACTTTGTCAACACTCTCAGGTCGCTGTTGATTCTATTTACTTCGTGTCCTATGACAGCATGATAGAAGAACGCCAAGTAATCCACAAAGGTAGCAATCTTCGCCACAAAAGGCATAGCGCGACTAACTGTATCGAAGGCTTGGATATTGATGTCAACATTATCGAGGAAATTCAAAGTTAAAGTTCTGTATTAAGATTTGGTCTAACACCAAATTGATTAGAGCTCAGAGGAAATTAGTAGCCTGAAAAAATTCTAAATTTTTTTTATCTTTTTCAGAAGTTTGGCTACTACAATACTATGATAGGAGGGAGATCGGTCGGTAATTTGTCATCACCACGTTACTTGTTACTTCTTCAGAGACTCCGGAAATACTCAATTGGGGATTCTGATGTGCTGCAGCGGCTCTACAATAAAAGGAGTGGCAGATTTAACAATTTTAGTGCAGTATTTATGATACGCAGTAAAACCGGAGTAAATCTAAAAATATGAATAGTGTCCGCAGGTCGAAAGAACTCTCTGAACGTCTCAAAATGGTTTGCATATTTAATAAAAATTCCATCAGCTGGGGGAACAGATACAATATATCGATGCTGTTTGCTAACTCGGATTTATTATTTAGATATCGACATCTTGCTGTCAGCATTAAATTATTTGGGTGACGAGATCTTATTACGACTCAATTCAAAAGTAATACTAACAAGTTAGTGACCACTAATACCAAGTACAGCAACCTCTATAAACCATGAAATTTTTAGGAAAGTATTTTGACAATGGGAAATGGGATCCAAACAGCTACCGGAGATATTACTGTATGGTTCTGTCGCCAGAGACAACAAACCATGTGAGCACTAAGAAAATAATACAACGTAACTGTAGATGCAAGCAGATAACAGAGTTCAACTAGAAAGGGGTGATACTCAGAGAATGATGGCGTTAAAGGCAAATAGAGCAAAACTTACGTGTCTATTCAACACTTCACAACTAAACCACCAGCCGTAACAATATTTGTGACAGTCGACATACAGCTAGATGGGACATGTTGCAGCGACTATTAAATAGAATTTTAGCTATGGCTTACACAATTTGCAAGGTCGAATCAGAGTGGCACTGATTCAGACGATGATAACCGGCACTTTTGGGACAGGTAACAGGATATTTACTTTTGTGAGATTAATGATGATATCGCTGGCATCGAAAAATATCAACACCTAGACGATTTCGGATTTTTCAATAACAAAGAAAAATCCGATTTCAGATACCCCCAAAGATACCATCCATTTTGTGTGACTACACTCTACCCTCGAGGGATGGTTGAAATTGCAAAGATCGTTTATAAGTTCAGTCTCCTCAAATTTATACCCCAGACCAGTCATGAAAATTCGTGGCAGACTTATTTTAGTGAGAGAAATTTCACAAGTGTCATTGTACTTCCTTAGCAACCTCTAACAATCTGGCACTTTCTCCTTCTGGAGATGGTTTTAATTGATACCTTATTAAACTGGAGGATAATTTGTCCCATTTTAGCTTAATTGTCATATGATCAACTAAATGTAAGCACGAAGGCTTTTGTTGTGCAATGACCAGATTTATATCCTAACTGATACTTACATAAGGCGTTATAAATCTTCCTCGATACTCGGGAATTTATCATTTTAATATCCTTAGGTAGGGCACGTAAGACACTGTTAATAGGATGATTGTCTCAAATATTCAACACTACATTCTGCTTAGGTATAGGAATTAGAGAATTTTTTTAAACAAAAATAAGGACATCTTAATTTTATGAAACACCGTTTGATCGAAAAAGTAACATGAAGTCACTGGCATCGCCAGTAACAGCCTGTTTATGTTGGTGCTATCGCATATTGAATATATCATAAACAAAAATTAATTAAATGTATTTGGTTGTTCTTCATGGCAAATAAAACAACAGCAAGATTGCACACTGACAGTTGAAAATGTTGGACAATAGATAGTAGCACTAGCAGTATGCTTCAAATGGTTTTGCCTCGAATATTGATGAATCCGCTGAAGACTGCGGTCCAATTCATGAATTATTTTATAGAGACCAACATATTTGGAGGTCTACAGTTCGCCTCCTCTCAAACCTAGAACATCCAAACGATTAAATATTCCAGGTTCCCGAATAACGCGAAAATACTATCAAAGAAGAATCAAACCGCGCTTCAGGAAAGCTAAGCTGGCTACATTGCAGAACGAGCCTTACGGATTTTCAACGTCGAACATAAAAACTTCCACTAGGTCTACTATGTCATTGAGAGAAAATTGTCCAAATGACATAAAAGGAGATCTAGAAAATCATTATTATCAATTCTTCAACAGTAGGAAATATTGAAATCAACAAAGACAATTGTTAAGAACAACCAATCAATGGCACCAACTTTAAAAAAAATAATAAACTGAAAATTGGAAAGGAAGCTTTTGGAAACGAAACAAAATTATGGGAGAACAACCAGAAATTACGGATACAGACGGATTTATAATGCATTCGACCAATACAAGACCAACTATAAGAACATATACGAACATATTGATAAATTTATAAAAACATCTAGAATTACCAACCACGAAATAAAAAAACGAACAGAAGAAACTTAGCATACGCCCTACTCGGCAATGGGCTTACCCGCCATGCAAGTTCACAACAAATAGGCGGCCTATTGGGTACATGAGTGCATCAGAAAGACAAGCAAAGGCCGATGAAAGACAGACTAAATCCGACGAGAGGATCGCAGTGTTGATGGTGCGATTGGCACTACAGCAAAGTGAGCAGCAACAACCAGCAAGGAGAAATTTATAAGATGCGCTGAAGACACTTTGACTTTCAAACTGTAGGAACATCAAAAGTTGTCCAATACAATTTTGCCACTCAGGAAAGACTTCATTTCCTTCGATGACGCAGTGAAAGAACTCAGGCGCATTTTCGGTCGGAAATAGAACAAAATTAAAATTTTTCCCGAGTATGTAACACACGAGTGAATGTGAACTGCAAAAAGCTCGACATTGCAAATTGCACATCTAACGAATTGAAACTATTGATGTTTGTGCAAGGGCTGAACAAGCCGCAAGATGCTCAGACGTTGGCAAACTTCTTAATAAATTGGACAACCAAGAGATGCAACAGCCTTAAATTCGAAAAGTAAAGCAAACAAAAGGCGGAACAGAACACGCTTGTTGAAAGTGTTATACAATTCATTTCATTTTTATTGTGAGTAAGCTACATCAACACGATGCTTCCGTGCAGGACGACGAAACTTCAATCAATCCACGCCGATCCCTGCTGTGGACGCTTTATCCGCCGCGACTCGTTAGTTTGTAAGGCCAACAATCGATAGCACAAACTGAAATTGCAACTTGATTCTGGATCTGATGAAGAGCAAGCAGTGAGCACTTTGCAAATTGCACAACCGAGAGATCGTTGGTACATGTTAGATAGAAATTAAAATTTCAACGTGCTCGGAGGTGATTGAATGAAAGTTCTTCATTTATGGAGGGTGCTCATTGCGAGCGTCTCTTCGTAGATTCACTAGGTGTGTGCAACGAAATGAAGACATCTTTAACACTGAAGGCGGGAACAAAGCAAATGTTTTGCAATAGATACCCAGTGCCTTTTACGGTAGCTCAAGCGATCGGCAACGAACTGAAGAGATTACAATTATTGGGAGTAGTTGCGGTCCGATCGATTACTGAGATTTCGCAGCACCGCTAGTAGCCGTCAAAAGAAAGTACGAGCGTACTCCTGTTTGCGCCAATTATTTAACAGAATTGAACAAAGTACTGGAATCAAAAAAGTATCCACCGCAAAACGCCGGAAGAAATATTCTCGAAGGTGAGTCAATACCGAGTTGAGTGTTCAGCAAATCGACATCTCTGACGAATTCATGTGAGTGGAAATGGATGACAAATCACAAAAACTTATGACGATCAACACTCATTGCGGCCTATTCCAAGTAAACCGCCTGCTACCGATTCTGATCACAATATCTGCCATTTTTCAACAATTAATCGCCAGAAAGATGAATGGAGCTAAAGTTACTTTTTCTTTCATTACCAATTTTTTTTTGGATGCGCATCCAAGAGTATGGTTTTCTGCTTAAGTTCGAAATGTGTTCATTAGGCTAGAAAGGGTTGAAGTTTCTGGGGCCACATCATCAACGCAAATGGCTTACGAGAAAGATAGCCGGGAAGGTGAGGTTAATTCCCGCACCGAGAGACGTCCATTATGTGGAAGTATATACCTAGGGGTAATTGCATGATACCGCAAGTTCGTAAAACACCTGAAGGACCTTTATAGTCCGAAGAACAAAATTATCGTGGCGGCGCACACATTTAATAACTTTGGCAAGCGAGCCATGATGTACGCCGCATCGTCATTTACGGAGACCGAGAAAACTACCATCAGATCTAGCGAGAGGCTTTGACATTGATGTTCGATGTTCAGACCGACTATAAATTGCTGGTAGCCATTTTTGGATCGAAAAAAGGTATTCCGGTGTACACGGCTAGTCATTTGCAACTATATATATACGCACTATTTTTGCTTACTTACTATTTTAAATACGACACGAGCAGCTTTGCGTACCAAAAGAAACCATGTGAAAAAATCGACGGGTGTTTCGCAATTGATTCAGTAAAACAGCCGCAATCATTAACAATTGAGGCCCTGCAGTAAAAACCCAGTAACTATATATGCGAAACATTGATAAATGTTTCTGCCCTCATCAAGAATTTCAACGAAACGAAAAAGAAGAGCTGAATTAAAGAAGCTAGAAGGAGTAGGTATTGCCAATAAAATTTTACACACATTCTTGATGCACTATCATTACAGACCCTCATGTAAAACCAAACATCGATTAGAACGCGATACGAAAATGGAGCAAATCGAGGCTGGTGACGACGTGTTGGTCAAAATTTTCAACAACAATCAGTGGAAATAGTTATCCGGAGTTATTATGAAGAATTTCAATAACATGCTGGCATAGGTCCCGGTATGTAAAATTTCCATATACTTGAACATCGTTTAGACATTAGTCAGTTTTCGGCTCGATTCGAATATAAATTCGGTTTTGGCAAAGTTTTATAAACCAACCTGTGTATTAATTTCTTCTAAGCTATGCATGATGCATAATGACTGTAAAAGAGGAACCTCCAATGCCATACATTTCATTTTATCGACTTTCCACCGACCAGCCATTCCAACTCTTAAATCGAATAATTTCGATTTATGTTTTTAAGTTTGACAACATAATGAGAGTCAGTTGCCTATCGCCTTGTCCATTCTTTTGATATAACTCATCACCTAAACCTACGGTGCTTAGATCTGCCCTATAATACAAAACCTATTTGTGTAGCTATTTTGTCAAAAACAGGTTACACTTATGATATTCATAAGAACGGGTGGTTCCTCTTTAACCACGATGTTTATGAGGCTGTTACAGTGGCAAAATTTGCTACAAATCGTCGGTACCAGCCAACTAGACTCATGAATCTTTGTACTTGTTTTACTGACGAAGATAGAGGAAACTTAAACATTGCATGAATTTTTGAAGAGTCAGTTCGCAAACCTTCTTTAACTACTACCATAACCTTAATATTTAATCCAGCGCATTGCGAAATGTCTCTTTCTTTTAAGAATACAGATACGAACGGCAAAATGCAGACGGGTACGCGATTAAGTGGGAGTTCGGCTAGTGGGTTTTATGAAAGAAAAAAAATTTGCTTGGTATGAGTAAGGAGAAATAAGTTTGTAATTGCTAGTGCCATACCAGTTTCTTAGTTAACTTTTCTGCCCATTCTCGTTTTGGAACCACATCGACAACTTTATTACTGTTGAAGAAATACCGGGCAAGTTAATTAATTTATGAAGAGCAAAAATTAGAAAACTAAAATTAATTTTAAAAATGTCAATCTCGTATATTTCCGCCTCGACTTGCAATGAGAGCTTTTCAACTTCGACACTTATTCGTTTCTTGTTAAATCATGGTTCAGTTCTCTCCAAATTTCGGTACTTATTCTTTGAACACAGTCCAGGGATGCCGGTGGAGATTGACGGCTTCGCTCGCTTTCAATCATATTCCAGAAGTGTTAGATTAGATTTAAGTCCGGGCTTCGAGCGATTTATGGTTTCAATGTCTACATTTTTTAGATACTCATGTTTAGAATAACACGTTCGAACAGAAACTCGTTAATACTCCTGCTGCTTGTCAATAAACCATCAAACACCCGGTATAGCTTCGATAATAATAACGATATCATTTGCGTAAATCTCACAGAATCACCGACCAAATGGCACGGTGGTTAAAGTTTTGGCGTTTGAATCGGGAGGTACCGGGTTCTAATCCCGATAGGGGTATGATGCAAAGGGAATTTTCATCAACATATTACAATCTGTGATGTAATGGAACACATCTATGACCCCCTGTCGGAGTACAAAACTCGTGGCCGACCCATCTTCCATGCCAGTATAGGCTGGCATGGAGCTATGCAATGTGCAGATGGTAATAAAATCGGACCTATAATCGCACGTCCTCGAATTGGCTGACATTGGCGTAAAAGTAAGGACGAAAAAGGCAAACCGCGAAAGAGCTGGGAGTGCCTTGGCCCCAGAACAGATTGCAGGGATAATAAGGAAAAAAAACTCACAGAATCTGCAACACTCGGTAAGAAGGAAGAAATTTAAATTTTTTCTTCTCGAGACAGAATACTTGGCAGTATTCTCAAGTAATTGCCATTCCAATTGAAATCGATTAACGGCCTATCAGAACAAATTGTTTAACCTTAAGCTTCAGGTAGCTTAACCAATAAAGGCCAAATTATTGAGACAACTTTCATCGTCAAGCGTACTTATAGTAAGGATATTGTTACGAACTTCGGACGTTCGATACGGATTCGTACTCGATTTTGCAAATAAAGCAATTAGCGATTTAAGTTACAAACTTTATTTTCCAACACTTTAACCACCACTATAATTTCACTCGTTTACTGATTCGTTTACTCACTTCATTCATTTTTACTGTTCTCTATTTATCGCACTGTTTATTTTTAACATTTTGACTTGCCTGATTATTTAATCACATCTGTTTAGAGTAGAATTTGTAATACTACCCCCATTTTAAACCTTTTCGTCCTGAACAGACACATCCAGTGTCAAATCGCTTCTATTTATGAACCTGCACAACTTTTGCACTGCACTTCTCAATCTTATTCTCAATCTTATTTCTCAATCTTGAGATCTGCTTTTCCGCGTCCTGGAATTTAGCCACACTAAGTCACCTCGTCGAAAATTTTCAAATCTCCGACTCTGGTCGTATTGCGCTTCCGATTTCCTTCTGGGGTTCGTGCTGTTGCTCTTTACCGACGGTTGTTTCTCTGTTTTCTAAAGGATTTCCGCTATTGACTTATCATGTTCCCGATCCTTATCCTGCCTCATCATATTCCAGCGCACCTCCTCCTTAACTCCAATGCGTGTCACCTTTGCACGACTGTCTGTCGCGGCCTTCTGGATCGCTCCCTCTTAAGCAATCAACTCCACTGTCGCACTCACCCTCAACAATTGCATTAGAAAATTTCGCTAGTCCTCTCCCAAGGATTTTTGTCCCATTTGATAAATCAATTTGTTCCTCCGTTTCTCTGGCCGTAAACTGTCTTTAAGCAGACTTTTTCTCTTCGAGCTAGAACCAAACGTTTGCCTCTTGCCTTGGTTGTTTCTTAAAATAATCTTTTGGTTTTCTTTATTCCCTGTGTCTATCCCGTCCTACTTCCCAGTTTTCATGATGCGTATCTCGGGAATCAGGCTGCCGCGCCAAACGATCATTCCATCGTTGTGTACACTCTTGTATGTAGTACCTAACTTCCCGCAAATGAAACATCTTTTTCGACTTTTGATTTCACCTGGCTTACCACTTGATGGTTGTAATTTTACGTGATTCCAATAGCTTTGTGCTAGTTGTCTCAACTCCTCTTGTATTATCGTATTTATCTCCGCAATAGTTAAACTTGCTCTAGCTACCTCATATTCTGACGGTAACGCCAATATTTCAATCACGGTGTTACCTCTAGTTAGTCCGTTTAACACATTTGCTGGTGTACTGCCGTAAGCTTGACGCTTCAATTCCGTTACTACTTTCTCTAGGCCTTGCAAGCTTACTCTACATAGTTGTTGCTTGCTTTGGCCGACGTGTGATTGCCCATATCTTAGTTCCAACTCTGTCATGACCATCTCCTAGCTCGTTTCTGTTGCGGATACAGTTTGCAAGATAGCTGCAGCTTTTCCACTAAGTGCCAAAAAAAGTGCGTTGAGCAGCTCCTCTTCACCTCAATAATTGTGTTGCACTACCGTTTGGTACTGCACTTGAAAATTATTCTCCCAACTGTGCACTTTGCTGGTTGATTTTTGCACCTTGTTTGTCTAATTCGGCAATTTAGCGTCCATTCCCTTGAGTTAAAGCCAAAGTATCCACATCATGTATCACATGCCCATTTCTGCTGTTTAGGAGTAGGTGGCTGTACTGATATGGTTGATTTTGTTTGCCCCATCGCTCTGGTTCTCTCAATTTTTACTTCTTCTTCTTCTTCGAATTTTCTGCTCATGGTTTGGGGTAACTGGCGGAATCTCTGATGGTGCTGGCGTCGGCGATGATTGTCGCGTTATTTGCCCTCCTGATTCTGCTTCCTCTTCTATGGAACTCTGCAGTCCCGATAGCAACTCATTCAGTGCCCTAAGATTCAGTGCCCTAAGATTCAGTGTCACCAAACCGGAGTGAAGTATTTAACGTAATAAAAAGTGTAGCTACACATTTTAACGAAAAGTGTATTAGTGTTCTCAACTTGGGGTGGATTTAAAAAAATCTCTGGAACCAAAAGTGTTGAGTGAAGAATTTAGTGTTCTCTACTTGAGATGATATCTTGAGTTAATAGAAAAATTTTAAGGCAATTTGCATGTTGTGACTGATGATAAGACCCAAATGGCAAATTTTGCCAATCACAGCATGCAAATTAATTTGTTTGATTTGTTAAATTCCAGACACCACCCCATGTTAAAACACTAAATTCCACACTCGGCATTCATTTGCCCGATGATTTTTAGGACTGTTAAAGAATTAAGTCAATTTGGTCAAAGACGTTCAAAAATCTTATTTGGGATTGAATCGTATAAGGATGTTTAGTAATTTAAGGACAAGTCCTTCCAGGTATACTTTATAGCTGCTATGAGCGAGTTCTGATCCCCAAATTGCCTTCTACCTTCATAAACTTTTCTTGTCATCCCTCTCCACACATTTTCAATAATATTTAGATCAGGTGAATATGGTGGCCATGTCAAAACTTCAATATGCTCCGATATTCTGGCCAGTACTTTCGAATATCGTTATGTATGACTCTGCTTTCATGGTACCCGTTCCTTCTTTCTCAAATCATGAAAGTAATAGTTGAATCCGTGCGGGCCATAAAGATTAAACTTCTTTTCATCCGTAAAAATTACTTTTCGCCACTTTTCAGACCAACTCATCACTTCTTTTGTAAATATTAAACGACGTTCTCGATGCTTGCTATTTAAGAGTAGTTTTTTTAATCATTTTTCGCCTAATATAGCGGCATTGAAGACTTCTTTACGGATCAACCGATTTTCCCGTTCCGTTGCCGCTCTTCCCTTTCATGCGTCCACCATAATTTTCTTTGGGTTTTATATAAGAATTGACGTGATTCAACTTCGACCTATTTTCGTTCCAGTACTTCGACCAAAATATTCTTTTTCTTGCAAAACGGCGTGGAATTTAGTGTTCACACCTTGAGATGGTGTCTGACATTTGCAAAAAAAATGCAAGACAATTTGCATGTTGTGATTGGCTATATGGCCATACACCTACCTTTGGCCAAATTTGCTTAATTCTTTTGTTATTTCAAAAAATCTTTGAAACCAAAAGTGTTGAGTGTAGAATTTAGTGTTCTCTACTTGAGATGATATCTTGAGTTATTAGAATTTTTTTAGGCAATTTGAATGTTGTGATTGGTGGTATGACCCAAATAACGAATTTAGCCAATCACAGCATACAAATTAATTTGATTTTTATAATTCCAGACACCATCTCATGTTAAAAACACTAAGTTCCACACTCATTGTTCCGATGATTTTTTGAATTATTAAAAAATTAAGTGAATTTGGTCAAAGACGCTTCTACAAATAGCTACCACGCCACGTGGCGTCCTCATTCAGTCGGTTGCTCCTACTTGAGCTGTTACATAACATGATTTTTACCTCTACTAAAAACCGTAGAATTTCCAGTTCTGGCTGGATAAATGTCAGAAAAGTTTACAAACATTTTGTAATGTGAAACAACACGCAGATCTCGTCCGGTCGTCTGGTACCGCCCAAGGTTTTTCAAAACCCGGTTTTTGACAGTACTTCAGCAAAAAAAATTCCTCCATAAAACTGTGTGGTCCTCAGTCGCTCTTCAGTTATTTTGCAATCCCAAGTATTCAAATTGTTTGTCGGGCACCACTCGAGAACACTAAATTTTACATTCGACACTTACTCGTATGGTGCCGGATGAAGGATTTTCTGAATTAAAAGAATTTTTTTTATAAAGAAAGTGTATGAACTTATTTTTGTAGAACTGTGATTCTCAATATATATTGTTTATTTTTAATAATTTTAATTAAACCACGTGATTCGAAATCCAATTTTTTTTCTTGTGCTTTTTCAGCTACGCTTTTTAATAGTTTGTGTATCTACACATTTTGAGTCGACACTTTTCGTTAAAATGTATAGCTACACTTTTTAAAAAACGTTAAATACTTCACTCCGGTGTCACCATATGATAAGAATTTCG
The DNA here is from genome assembly GCA_963691935.1 of Nephrotoma guestfalica. NCBI lineage: Eukaryota > Metazoa > Arthropoda > Insecta > Diptera > Tipulidae > Nephrotoma > Nephrotoma guestfalica. The sequence goes on along the minus strand of OY829914.1, from coordinate 209,149,425 downwards.
GACGTTCGATACGGATTCGTACTCAGCGGTTTAAATTATAAACTTTATTTTCCACACCTCTGAATTCCGCATCAATTCACTAATTTCACTCGTTTACTGCTCACTAATTCTCTGTTAATGTTCACTACTTTTCACATTGTTTACTTTTTGTTTTTGCTTTTCTACTTGCGCTGTTCACTGGTTAAGCGAGGCTAGATCTTGATATTCATTAAACGACCACAGTAAATCTTCAATCGAAACCATGTCTAAATCAGGAGGAGAAACGGCGCTTACTTCGAAACAACTTCAAAGGTAATGTTATCTCGATCCTTAGTAAAATAATAGCTTGAGAATGTTACTAATGACCACTGGTGAAAGTCAAAATAAGCGCCCGTTTCTTTTCAAGTAAACTGCAGTAACTTCACTGATGCCTCATTTGTGAACGGTTTTGATAACAGTTATGAATAATATGTTTTTGGACATAATAAGCTATGCCACTCTTGCTGTAAATGAGTGATATATACCACACTCGGTACACAATTTAACATAAAATCCCTTATAGACGATATATAAAACGGTTTACATACTTAACGTCTTTAGCTAGCCATGCATTTTACCTGTATTTTTCGTACCAATCATGGAAACTTAACGAAACACAAACCTAACTCAAATTGTACGCGCCTTTGTCGGCTAAAAACGAGAACCCCAACATTTTTTCTATTCGTCATAAACAAACAAAACAAAAACATATCACGTTCCCATTACCAATTTTCCCGCATGCGTATTACATTGCTACCGAATAGGAAACCCCGAATGATAAGTATCCAGCATTTTCCCCGCAGTCATAACACTATGCACAGCAACAAAAAAAAAAAACGGAAAAACAGTAGAAAGTAATAACAACAAGAAAAATAAAAACATTAAAAATGAAATTTGTATACCTTGCGTGTTTGTTTGTATGTGTCATGTCATGTCCCGAAGGTAGGAGGGAAATTCGACTGGAAAAAATATTTTCTTTTTAAACTAAACATCAGTTTAAAAATTTAATTCATGAAAAACACATCATGATGTTGTATCCATAATCATTTTTTTTCGTATTTCGTACATCGTCGTCCCTCGAATCCTTTCGAATTTTACGACGAAAATTTTGAGTGATTTTCGATATTGTTTTGAGTGAAATTTTCTCTTCTCGTTTTTATTGAATTTCATATTAACCCACATAATAATGTAATTTATCGTGCCTACCAACAACTTCTGAAAATTTTTATCTCTCGGTTGTTTATGTAATTTGTGCATGCATCCCTTATACAACATTTCGGGCTAAAAACCAAGGAAAATATTATGAAGATGATGAGTTGGTATATTAAGTAAAATAACAAGGAGTCGAGCGAGGCACAAGTAACGAACACATTTTTATGTATTCTGTGTATCTCTCTGCAAGCATAAAAATAGCAAAGGAAATCTTACTAGTTCCTACATAATGTATATGTACTGATATTCATAATGTTGTGTTAAGCAAATTTATATAAAAATTATAAAAATTTATAAAATTCAGGCTGGTTGGCTCGGGAGGTATACACATATGTTTTATTCAAATAACATTATCAGTTTGGAAATATTTTTCTACATAAACGCGAGTAGGTATGTATGCCCAACAAATAAACAGGAGTTAGTATACTCGTAATGTTGTTGCTCGAAAAATAATATTCCGTTGATGCGGTTCTGGTGGAGTGAGTAAAATTTAAATCATCTTATTGAGCGGAATACGTTCGTTTTAATGTTATATTTAGTTTTGCATGTATGCTATTTATTGTGCTATGTGCTAGATATGCATTTACATACTCGTCGTATATGTATATGGCATAATATTATAATTTACGTACAGAGACGGATAAAAAAGTGAAAAATGATACAATAACATCATTACAATATAAGAACTAGAACGTAATATGTATATGCGCTAAAATATATGTTTGGTTTTGCGAGAAGAACAACCGCAGAATAATGGTTTGGGTGCGGGGAATCAACGATCCATGCAGTTTCTCGTATTGCTTTTTTGTGCTGTACGTGGAAGGAAAATATGTATACGGACTATTTTGTTGCATATATTATTACGCTGATGGTCTTTTAATATCTGTTGTCGTGGCCTATTTATTATGTGATTATATGACCAAAGAAATACGTTCATGTTGTGTATGTGAAAATATTATTAATGTTCTAGTCGTCGCATTCTGTTGAGAATTGCGTAGCAGGCATGTGATCGTTATGACTATAGTGAAATTTCTGACAAACTAAAAATGACAAAAAACTTTACAACAGCCCAAAAAGTGTAAATCTACACTAAAAAAAATTAATTTATTTTATATTTTATATAATTATTGTTATTAAAATAGTTAATATATTATTAATTAGTTATAGAATGTTTTAGAAGATAGGAAAGGAAAATATAGTAAGGTATATAATATAGTATAAAATTGTTACCTGTTATCACGTTGAGAAGCAAATTCAAAAAGGACATTATTTAATTTAATTTTAAGTTAATACCGGTCATATCACAATAACAACTTTTATGACCAACTCATACATATTCATGTTGAAATTATATAGGGGGTAAGTAAGGTTGAGTGGTACATTATAACACTCCTCCCTCCTTTTAACAAAAGACGACCTCAGGTTGTCTTTTGAGAGGAGTATGTATGCTTTAGTCACTTGGACCTTTATCACAGTGAAACCTGATAACACATCGTTTTTAATTGTTAAATTTGGTAGAACCTTAATCATAAAATCTAAATAAAAAATATATTGTATAAATAATGACGTAATATATAATTTTAAGTAATGTAATTTGCTTTACTTTTTTTTATTTCGTTGTTATAATGCTAGATAACTTAATATTTACTTATTTATTAATTGTTACATAATTTTAATTTATAATTTTGTTTTTAAAGCTTAATTTTGTTTTACCTACAATTTATCAAAATGTAATAGTATATATGAATAGTCGAAATTCGAATGAATGATAAATATACAAAATAGTTAAATGTGACGTAATTTTAATCGATTGTTATGTACTATTTTTTCACAATTCCCGATCAGTAATAGTATATGGACCTAACCAAAGCGAATCGAATTTGGATTTCCTCGTTTCATTTTTTATATAAACCTGCTCACCATTTTGGAATTGTTTGGAAGTGCAATTTTTGTCATAATATTGTTTTGTTCTTTCTTTATTTTGAACAAGTTTATCGTGAGCTATTTTAAAAGATTGTTGAAGTTTAAATTTAAGATCATAGAAGTAATCATCGTAATTGTAGAATAATTCGACATTTTTGGAAATTGAATCTGGAATATTTGGTTTACAACCAAAAACTAACTCATATGGCATAAATTCAGTGGACGTATGAGGTGTTGTATTACAAGAGAAAGTAGCATATTGTAACCATGAATCCCAATCAAGAGGATCCTTATCAACATAATTACGTAAATATTCAACTAAGGTCTTATGGCTACGCTCGAGTGCCCCGTTGGTTTGTGGATGATATGCACTCGTATTTAACTTCTGTATTTTTAGCATTTTGCATATCTGTTTAAATAATTTTCCCATGAAATTAGACCCTTGATCAGTCAAAATAGAAGTCGGAGAACCAAATATACAAATTTTTTTTTTTTTTTTTTTTAAATTTTATTTACGATAGCAATAAAATATTTTACAAAGTAACTAGTCATTTTTGACTAACAGCGTTTGACTCTGATAATATAATATAATAAAGTACTTCTATGTACGAGTATTCATTCCATGAAGTGCTGTTTTTGTTGTTTCTGCATTATGCGGTCTATTCGGGTAACTCAAAAGGCGACTGTGTCCATTCCGAGGTCTCTATGAAGATCACTATTACGAGTGTACCACGGGGCGTTTACGATCCCTATGAGAACTTTATTTTGAAATCGTTGGACTATCTGTTGATTGCTGGTTTTGGTACATCCCCATAGTTGAATGCCATATGTCCAGACCGGCTTCAGAACTTGTTTATAAAGCATAAGTTTATTATGAATGGATAACTGAGAGTTTCTTCCAATTAACCAGTACATTTTTCTATATTTTAATTGAAGTTCATCTGCTTTCTTTTTCACGTGAACTTTCCACTTCAACTTTGCATCAAGATTCATTCCAAGGTATTTTGCTTGATTTGCATGTGGTACAGGAATATTATTGAGAGTCACCGGCAGTGGTTCTATTGATCTGTTAGTGAAGTTAATGTGAGTAGACTTTGATTCATTCACTTTAATTCTCCACTTAGTTAGCCAGACTTGTATATTATTTATGGCTATTTGTAATTTGAATGTGACTTCACCGATTGTGTCACCAACAGCTAGAATTGCAGTGTCATCTGCAAACGTGGCGGTAGTTGTATTGTTAGTTTGCGGTAAGTCGCTTGTAAAAAGTAGGAAAAGGAATGGCCCTAGGACACTGCCCTGCGGCACTCCCGCTTTAGCTTCTTTAATGCTGGAATAACCTCCTTCCTGTTTAACTCTAAAGTATCTTCTTTGCAAGTACGACTTTAGTAGTTCGCAATATTCAAATGGCAGAGTTTTTTCTAATTTAAATATTAAACCATCTAGCCAGACTTTGTCAAATGCCTGCGCTATGTCCAAAAATATGGCTGAGCAAATCTTTTTTTCCTCTAAAGACTTTTCTATTAAATCTGTTATTCTATGGACTTGATCAATTGTGGAATGTTTCTCTCTAAAACCAAACTGATGGGAAGGAATAGCTCCTGATTTAACAATTTCAGGTTTAATTCGTTTTAATAATAGTCTCTCAAACAGTTTTGACATTATTGGAAGAAGTGATATTGGCCTGTACGATGTTAATTCACTTAGTGGCTTGCCTGGTTTAGGTATCATTATTACCTCCGCAAATTTCCATGATAGAGGGACATAACAGAGTCTGAAGGAAGCATTAATTATGTCAGATATTTTCTTAATAGCTTTATTTGGTAGTTGTTTAAGAATCTCAGCAGTTATTAAGTCATACCCTGGTGATTTTCTAAGTACCATATGATTCTTTATTTCGTGTTTAACTTCTTTAGCATTGGTTAATGGAATTTCCTGTCTCAAGATGGTTGTAAGATTTACATTTAGTATATCGTGTTGATTCAGTGTCGTTAAATTGGGCTGAAAAGTACGCTCGAGATGATCTGCGAAATTTTCTGCCTTTTCTTCTTTGGTTTTAGCCAGGCGACCATTATTGGTTTTTATTGGTGGTATGTGGGTAACTGGTCTTTTTAAATATTTGGTTGCTTTCCACAATGAATAATCAGTATCTTTATCGTAGCTGAGAGATTCTAGGTATGAATTTATTGATTTGTTTTTGAATTCGCGTATTTCTCTGCGTATTCGTTGTGTTAGATTATTCAATCTATTTTTGACGACTGGGTCTCGCGTGCGTTGCCATTCCCTTCGGATAGTTCTTTTCTCTATGCCTAGTGATTTAATTTCCATTGGGTAGCATTTGCCAGTTATTTTTTTGTTTGTTGGATTAGTGCTTTTCCACGCTGCCTCCTGTATTTCTTTAACTAGTTTTTCCACCTCTTGTTCTAATGTCTCTTCTGACGAAAATTGCGTGTTTAAAATGATACTAGTGTTAAGTTCATTCCTAAATGTTTCCCAATCAGTGTATTTATTTGTTAGCATTGGCTGTTTATCATTTGTAATTATTGTTTCACTTATTGTCATTAAAATAGAGGAGTGGTCAGATGTGGAGTCAAATCCTTCCTGCACTTGTATATAATCAATCGGGACTTTTCTTGTTATAAAGAAGTCAATCAGGTCTGGTGTTTTATTTGGATCGCTGGGCCAATAAGTTGGTTTTCCTGTAGAGTGCCAGTTGCAGTTGTATTTTATTATTGCTTGATGGAGCTCTTTCCCTTTCGTTGTTGTTAGTCTTGATCCCCAGTCTGTATGCTTAGCGTTAAAGTCACCGCCGATTATGAATTTTTCACCTAGCTGCTTGAAGAGGTGAGTATAAGAATTCTCTTTGATGTTATATCTAGGTGGGCAATATATTGCGGCCACCACTAGTTTATGGTTTCGTGTATTAATGCTAACGCTAATTGCTTGTATTTCATCACTTTCAAATTTTTGTTGCAGATCGTATTTAATACATTTTTTAATAATCACGGCGCTGCCCCCTCGCGCATTATTGTTAGGATGTACTGCAGAGTGAACTTCGTAGCCACGTATTTTTATATGACTTTGAGTAGTAAGGTGTGTTTCAGATAATAAGCATATGTCAATTTTTTCTAAATCAAGAAATAGTTGTATTTCATGTTGTCGTTGCAATATACCATTGCAGTTCCATGCAAGAATTTTTAGATTATTTGCCATCTTAAACTAACAAAGGGCGGCTAAATCCGAAGTTGTTCGACTTTTTTCGAGTAGGGTGAGCCTTTGCAAGATTGATATGAGGGCTCTTTCTTGCTTTTCTTCTTGTGAACTAAGTCTATTAAGAATATCTTGCAGTATTTTGTTGGTTTGGTTATTATTTGAATCATTGATTGAAGCAGAACAATTTTGTCTTCTCGAACTTCCAATAGTGGTTGCATCAGCATATGTTACATTTGGATTAGTTCTTGATGGCGTGTTTAATGTTTGGTGTGGCCTCAACTTTGTGGATATTCTTGTTGAAGCTGAGTTAATTTCTTGTCTGGAACTTTTTAAAGGTTCCCCTGTTTTGTGAAATACTACACATGAAAGTGCAAATAGAAGCAGTGAAAAAATCTAAACTGATTCCCCAGTGCAAACGGTGCCAAGTCTACGGACACACGCAAAACTTTTGTAATAAGGAGTACAGATGCGTGAAATGTGTTGGAAAACACTGTACGGCTGAATGTACGAAACAAAAAGACACTCCACCAAAATGTGTCAACTGTGGTGAGGCACATCCAGCCAACTACAGAGGTTGCATTGTTATAAAAGAGTTGCAAAAAATTCGCAACAAAAATATACAAATAAAATGTTGGACAAACGCAGCTGCAACGGTTTCTGCTTCTTGATTTGGTAAAGGAAACGCAAAGGAAAATTTTGTTAAATCACATTGCATCGTGAGAATATATTTATTGTTTTTATGAGAAGAAGCGAACGGTCCGACAATGTCTAAGAATATTTTTTCAAAAGGTTTTGATGATGTGCTCGTAATTTTCATAGGTACCTTTTTACTTTCACAACTTTTATTTTTTGACAAAATTGACAATTCCTTATGTAATTTTCAATTTTAGCAAACATTTTTGGGAAATAATAGAAATTTCGCAATCTTTTAAAAGTTCTATAAACACCCTGATGGGCTCCCAACGGACCATCGTGGTATTCATTCAATTTTGGTGGTCGATGTGATCACACGTGTACAATTTGCTCGTAAAATTAAAAATTTAATATATATAAATGGTTAAATAATTTATCTACATTTTGTGAGTTAATTTTAATAAATTTGTTATTTAGTTTTCAGTTAAATTAACTATTTTTCTAATAACTGTGAAACGGCTAAAAATCATAAATTCATAAAATCTATCAATATCTGTGATATAAATACATAACTGTGATTTTATTAAATATTTTTTTTTTCTAAATTGAATAATAATGTCTGCGTGCTGTGAATGTAGTGCCAAAGTGTCTGACAACTTTTTTACTTGTGCTGGTGAATGTAATAAACTTATTCATTTTGGATGCGCCGGAATTAAAAAACCTATGTTTGATGCCATTTCGATAATTCCAAATTTTTCATGGCGATGTGGTGTTTGTATTGATGTTTATAAAACTCTCAAGGAAACGAACGATCATTTGAGTAATTCGATCAATGCTATATCAGCGTCCTTGTCATTGCTAAATAAAACATCAGCCGTTATTACTAATAACGTGGAAAGTTTGTTAAAACCAACACCATCTCAACAGTCGTCGTCTGTAAAATTAAAAAAAAAAAACAACACAAACTGATATGGAATTTGCTACACCAATACTTACAAGATCAAAGAGTAGTGTGAATAATGGCATAACAACGGATTCAACTGCTAAATCGTTAGACGATAATATGGACTCGCCGTTGAACCGCTACGATGGATTTTTATTTCTCGATTATGCAAGGACGTTACTGATGATGATCTTATGATGTATATCAAAAACAAATTTGAAGTCGAGAAACCTGTATTATATTGCTTTCGACGTAATGATGAGCGCGATTATGTATCATTTAAAATCGGTATTCCTGTAAGCAAATTTAACCAAATGATGGATTCATCGGCGTGGCCTTCTGGAGTGTTGATTAAAGAATTTTTAAATTCACGTCGGAAATCAATGAATAATAATTCCCACGCTCAGCTCTAACGACGTTGTAACAATATCTACTGCGACCTCAACTGATTTTATACCTTCTTCAAATCCGATGCCGCTGTCTGCACCTATCGCTCAACTGACACTGCCACTCTCAGATGAAACCAACACATTGTCTATTTATTATCACAACGCTAGCGGAATACGATCAAAATCGCGTGAAATGTACCTATCAGTGTTGGAAAATGAATATGATGTCATCTGCATCACGGAAACATGGCTGACAAGCTCGCACAATTCTGCAGAGTATTTCCCTCCAGACTACTATGTTTTCAGACGCGATCGTTATACGGATCTTGAATCGACAGCGAGAGGTGGCGGAGTTCTGCTAGCGGTCACGAAAGATATACGTGCGGATATTATTGACCTTGGGAGTAACGAGTTGGAGATTTTGGCTGTTAAACTTGCTTTCAATGGAAAGCTGGTGTTGATAGTTGCTGTTTACATACCATACGGATCCTCAGTTAATATATATGGTGAGCTATCTTTATTTTTCTCAAACCAACTAGCAGCTGCAGCTCCTGATTTTGATTGTGTGATGATTTTGGGAGATCTTAACTTACCGAAAATAAAATGGCTTACAGTAGATGATGAACTTCTGCCATTCAATGGTGATCTAACTTCAGATCTGGTGATGGACTCAATCTGTTCACTCGGGCTAAGACAGATTAATAACATCGAGAACCAGTGCAGCAATATCCTCGATCTGGTGTTCGTTCCAGTAGAAGTACATGGCACGATAATTGCTTGTAACGATCTCGCCGGTTCTTCAAGTATTTTTCACATACCACTACATATCCAATTAATATTTGAAAATTGTGTTAATGTTAACGGAAATTTTAATTCTAGTGAGTCTTTCAATTTTAATAAGGGAAATTATAATGCTTTAAATGAGTTTCTGGACAATATTAATTGGGATCAATATATAACGGGTAGTTTAGACGCTTATATTGATCAGTTTTATAAAATAATGAACTTGGCAATTGAACAATTTATTCCACGTTCACCTGTAGTTTCGTCGATGCGCGAGCCATGGTTTAATAGTCGCCTCTCAGGATTAAAAAATCGGAAATCTAAAGCTCATAAAAAATATAAATTAAACCCATCCGCCGTAAATTATGAAATATTTAGCGCTCTCAGATCTCAATTTAAAATTTTAAATAGTTTCTTGTATAATTTATATATTGTCGAGATCGAATCGAATATTAGAAACAACCCTAAATATTTCTGGAGTTATGTTGATTCGAAACGGAATTGTAGAGGTATACCCTCGCAAATGTCTTTCAATTCTTTGACGGCTAGTGATCCACAAATTATCACTGACATGTTTGCAGCATTTTTTGAAAATGTGTATGTCCCGTCTTCGAGAGGGAATGACGATCTTGTTTTTAATAATAATCCAAACATTCAATTTCAATTTACTACCGATGACGTTCTGCACGCTCTTTTGAATGTAAATGTGAATATGAGTTGTGGCCCGGACAAAATTCACCCGCTTGTGTTGAAAAAGCGTGCTTCGGTCTTAGTTCAGCCGCTGACGAACATCTTCAATTTGAGTTTGAAAAGTGGGGTTTTCCCTTCAATTTGGAAATCCAGTTTCATTAAACCAATTTTCAAGAGTGGACGGAGAACGGATATCGAAAATTACCGCGGTATTTCTATCTTATCGGCTATTCCTAAATTATTTGAATCGATGGTCAAGGACCGCATCTTTTTCTTAATTAAAAATTCCATCTCAGTAAACCAGCATGGGTTTTACCCCGGACGGTCAACTGTGACAAATCTTGCTTTGTTTACAAATTTTTTGACGCTAGCATTAGAAGGTGGTGATGGTGTTGAGGTAGTGTTTACTGATTTTAGCAAAGCTTTTGATAAAATTGATCATGTTTTATTGGTAAAGAAACTGGGACAGCTCAACAAGTGTGATGCCCTTCATTTAAAGTGGATTTTTTCATATTTGACGAACAGAACTCAAAAAGTTTTTTTAAATAATATTTTATCTAGAGACATCAATGTTTTGTCTGGCGTCCCACAAGGTAGCCACATTGGACCTCTATTATTTATTGCATTCATAGATGATGTGAAGCGGTGCTTCAAACATTGTAAGTTTCTGATTTACGCTGATGATGTAAAAATCTTTTGTAAGATTAGAAATGATCGCGATCTGCTAAATCAACAACAGGAATTAAACGTTTTCTGCGACTGGTGTAGCTTGAATAAGCTTTGCCTGAACGTTTCGAAATGTAAAGTTATGAACTTTTCTAGAAGACGTTTTGGACGTAATGGACATGATAATAGTTTATTCTTAAATGGCGTTATGATAGAGCGAGTTCATTCTTTTCTAGATTTAGGGGTTTTGTTTTCACGAGATTTATCGTTTAAGGACCATATTGACAGATGTATTAATAAGGCTAATTCAATGTTAGGGTTTTTAATCCGTTTCTCCAAAGACTTTCATGATCCATATACTCTAAAAGTCCTCTTTGCTTCATTTGTTCGATCGCACTTGGAGTATGCGTCAATTGTCTGGAATCCGTACTATATCAATTCCTCTAACCGTATAGAATCAATCCAGAAGCGATTTATGCTGTTTGCCTTAAGGCGACTTCCTCGAGAAGTAAACGCTCCTAAGTATGTGCTTCCGCCGTATCTAGGCCGTTGTTTGATATTGAATATTGAACCATTGTTCGTTCGAAGACAAATTTCTTCCGCAATGTTTGTGCGCGACGTTATAATGGGCCGAAATTGTTCACAACTACTATCCTTGTTTTCAATACGTGCCCCAGTGAGATCACTCAGACACCGAGGCTTAGTGATTAATCTGCACTTCCATGGGTCTAATTTTGGTATGTCGGACCCGGTTTGTAATTCTAGCCGTGTATTTAATAATGTATCTACCGTGTTCGATTTTAATTTGTCCAGAGATGAATTTAAAAGAATTCTAAAAACTTTATTTATTCAAATTTGATTTATATAAATAAACCTAATTTTAAAAATACCAGATGTAAATTAATACTGTTGGTAAATAAATAAATAAATAAATAAATAAATAAATAAATAAATAAAAATAAATATTCTTGAATAATAGTATTAATGTCATCGTCATTTGTTAAATTTATAATCTCTTGTTGCTCTGGTTTTTGATTTACAGAATGATTGTTCGAATTTTGTAATTTATTGCTGTCAAGATTTATTGGTACAGAATTTGGTATAGTTAATGATAAATTTTTATTACAATTTCGATCAGAATTTGAAGAAGAAATAGTATTGTCTTGATCAGAATTTTCACTAATTGGAACACGTTTGTTTTGTTGTTCAGTATTTAATAATTTAGATTTTGAACGGGTTACAACATTACATTCGTTACTATTTATTATAATCCGACTTAAAGCGTCCGCGTTACTGTTTAATTTACCTGGCTTATGCACAATTTTATAGTCGTATTTTCTTAGGATCTCAACGTTTTCAATAAATTCATGAAGTGTGTGTCTACTCCCTTCGTAGTAGGGTAGATCTTTGATCGCGTCTGGGATTCTGAGACTCTTGAACAGATTGTCAACGCAATTACCTCCGTCTTTCGTTTTCTGACGCGTAAACAAACAAAGATGAAAAACATGGAAACTCCAATCGGGATGCGTGGAATCAAAACATCCTCTTCTTTGTACTTTATCTTGATAACCTTCGCGTCGATGATGTTGTTTATGAGCTTTTTCACAGCAAGTCTCGTTCTATTGTACAGTCGAGGTTGGTTCAACCGATGTGTCAACCGATTCGAAGGCAAACATCTGTCCCGGAATGCAATTTTGAATGGACGCGTTGAGATGATCGACATGTTAGTTTTTTGATACCAATATGGTTCTTTTGCTCAGCCAATTATGGTTTTCTAAGTTTTGCATTATGTTCGGAAAAACACGATGAATGAAAATAGGACTAGGCAAGTTGCTGGAGCTTCGTGGGATTAATTTGAAGTTTCCGTGTTGCGCGCATAGAAGACTGTATATCATGTGTTCGCTTGCCGGAAAGCCATCACCTTTGTTTGCTTACGCGTCAGTACCGTCAGTTTACCGTAGTCCGTACGCGTCAAAACATACATCGATATTTCGCCAGACTGACGCCAAAACATGGTCCTTCGAGCCGGATAGTGCTAAAGTGAATTAGTGTTTTAACAATTGTGATAATAAGTTTAAATTGAATAATATTATAGACAATTACTAGGCTAGTCATAGTGATTTTGTGTTCTGTATTGATTGCTAGAACTTTAGCACGCGTTTAAGGGTATTCGGAAATTTTTCTGTGTAGTGCAAAATGGCGGATCTTGGCGACTTAACCCAAAAGCGTGGAAACTTAAAGGGTATTCTCACTAATATTAGGAAATGGGTCGATAAAATTGATCAAACAGTTTTTGTTGAGCAAATGGAGGCGCGTTTAGAAAAGCTTGATAAACTTTGGGGCGATTCCAATCAAGTCAATGATGAAATCTCGATGAATGGAGGTGAATCTGACGCTGACGCCTTTCATGAAACTAAGGCCCTGCTTGCTCGTTACCTAAGATCTCGAAACTAGCCTGCTACCGGCTCAACAAACGATCAAACTCTCAGGCTAAATTCGAGTATTATTGACCAGTTGGTACAACAGCAGCGATCATTTTTCGACGGCTTCATTGATTGCTCGAGGGCTGAAACAGTTGATTTACGGCCACCACGCATTACAATCGAGCCTTTCGATTGTAATTATGAATCTTGGATGACCTTTAGAGATCTCTATTTGTCTTCGATACACAACAACGATAAATTGTCTAATGTGCAAACATTTAAATGCTTGATGAGTTTTTAAAAGGTCCGGCGCACCAACTCCTCGTGAATATTCTGGTAACCGATATAAATTATCCTAGTGCGTGGGAGAAGTTATGTGAAAGGTACAGCAAACCTAAAATCCTTATACAAGCACTAATTAACAGATTAATGAAGCAGGGTGTCATCAGTAAAGGAAGCAAAACGCTGAGCGAGTTAACTGAAAATGCTGACGAGGTAATTCGAGGTCTAAAGGCAATCGGCAAGGAGGCAGAAACCAGAGACGTTTGGCTAATATATCTTTTAGTTGGAAAGTTGAATAATGATACGGGATTCAGGCACTGGGCTGAAGAGTCAAACGATGACGATTACCCAACATTTAATAATCTTTTAAAGTTTTTAGTGAAGAGGTGTAACATTTACAACCAATACAAGTTCAAACACAAAAGGTCGCTAAGCCTGCACCATTTAATAACAAACGGCAATCCACATCTTCGTACGCATCGTATCTAGCATTATCATGTCCGATGTGTAAACCGAGGCATTTTCTTCACAGATGTTTCCGGCTCCAAGCTCTTGATCACAAAGGAAGAATGGAATTTATTGCTAACCACAGAGTCTGTATGAATTGTTTACGCAGTGATCATAGTGAAAAGGACTGCTCCTCCAGTTATAAATGTTCAATCTGTGCACAGCCGCATCACACAATGATCCATGATCATACGTCTAAACGACAAAATACCACTGTTGCCAACGTCCCACTCAACGATACAACTATTGGAAGCCATCACGCGCTTGTTGCGAACACGACTAAGCCTAATTCGTATTCTCACCTGACAGACAAATCAAATGCATACGTTGTTACCTACCGCATTGATCTACATAAAAGATGCCACCGGCAAACTGCAAATCGTAAGAGCCTTGTTCTGGCTCTCAATCTACGTTTATAAGTGAAAACTGTGTTCAACGTCTACGATTATCCAGAACGCATTCCTGCATCTCAGTTAACGGTCTAGCCATGGCGAAATCTGGTGCTACAAAGGGGGCAGTACAGTTACAACTTACCGATATAATTCAGAAAACACCATTTTGGTTTCTGCTTTAATCCTCAACAGACTTACGACTAATGTGTCATCTAGGAAAGTCGATGCCTTCTTTAATATATTGTGTAGCGACCGTATTATTTTGGATAACCATCCAATCGCCCAGCTTACAATATTTGGTTGGTACTGTGTGACCAATTTTACGAAAATCAAAAGAGTGAAGAATCGGAGTGTAATAGTAATCACCTGATTTGCCATCATACGGATCTACATACAACTATCGAAAAATTTTGTCAATTGGAGGATATCAACATCTTGCCACAACCATCTTTAGAAGATAAACGATGTGAAACTATCTTTTCGGAAAATCATAGTCGTGATCTAGCAGGCAGATATTTAGTACGTTTGCCATTCCGAAATACACCTGCTCTAGGAAATTCATTTAACGCAGCTATGACACGTTTATTTTCCATGGAGAGAAAATTTCAACGAGACGGGTCCTTAAAAACCGCATATACGGATTTCATGGCAGAATATCTTCGATTAGGTCACATGGAAAAGGTTCCAGATTCTGAAGTCAACATACAGTGGAACTTCAAATATTATCTGCCTCATCACGCGGTCATAAAAATGTCGAGTACAACTACCAAATTGAGGGTGGTATTCGACGGCTCAACGAAATCTAGTTCTGGCCAGTCTTTAAACGACATTCTACTAACTGGAGCTGGAAATTTCAACAAAATCCGTCAACATATTGCTTAGATTTAGGAAAAATACTATAGCCATTTCTTCTGACATGGAGAAAATGTTCCGGCAAGTGTGGGTACATAAATCGGACAGAGATTTCCAAAGAATTGTCTGGAGACAAAATGCTTATGAACACATCTCTCACTACCGTCTGTGTACGGTCACATATGGAACAACACCAGCTTCATTCCTCGCAGTTCGATCTGTCCAGCAAATGGTGACTGACCACGGAAGCGATTATCCATTAGCCGCACCAGTACTAAACAAAGATCTTTATATGGACGATTTACTTTTCGGAGCTAACAATACAGAAGAGGCGATTGAATTATATAAACAAACGATCGCTTTATTTAAAGCGGGCGGCTTCGACATGAGAAAATGGATGTCAAATTCGTAAAAACTTCTCAATAGCATACCGCCGGAACACCAGGAAACCAAACCCTTGGAATTTGATGATAAATAATTTGGGATTAAAACACTTGACCTAGGTGCATGTCGAGGAATACCGAAAAGCAACCAAACGCAACGTACTGTCAGAAGCTGCAAGGTTATTTGATCCATTGGGATGGTTGTCTCATACCACGATCCAAATAAAAATGTTATTCCAACGTCTATGGCTACTGAAACTTGGCTGGGATGACCAACTGCCTGTCAAAATAGAACAAAGCTGGTGGAATATGAGACTAGAGCTACCGGAACTCGAGAAAATTCGCATCCGTCGATCTCTATCTATTTACGTGCGCGTCGAAATGGATTCTGGTTACATCATCACCAGGTTAATAACGGCAAAAACAAAGGTAGCGCCATTGAAACAGGTATCTCTACCGAGGCTTGAACTTTGCGGAGCTTATCTACTTTGCAAATTAGTAAAACTGGTCAAGGAATCACTACCCGTACAGTTTGAATACATTCATGAATGGACCGATTCGAAGATCGTACTTGCTTGGCTTGGAACCATGTATCATCAAAGGACAACCCATCGGACTGTGCGACAAGAGGCATACCACCATCAAAGCTGGGCGGCAACAAATTATGGTGGCAAGGGCCACATTGGTTATAACTTCATCGCACCACGTGGCCTTCCTTATTAACTCATGATCTACAGTTTAGTGAATGTGAAGTGTTATGTGATCTAGAAAAACGTAATCGGACTATAGACATTTTTCATCATTTGCAAAAATTAAACGAATCGTGAGCTATATTTTCAGAAATCACTATAAGCTAAAAAGGGCAACAAGGTCGGATACACCAGAATTAGCCTCATTAACCATAGGGATTGAACCGCCTACATTAGACGAAATGCAAGCCACCGATCGATTACGCATAAAATGGGCACAAAACTGTACCTTTCGAGAAGAAATCGAAGCAGTTTAATCGGGGTTCGTTAGCTCCATTTTTAGACGTACATGGGTTAATTCGTGTTGGTGGGCGCCTAGAAGAGTCATCATGCCTTATTGACACTAAACATCCCCTAATTCTGTCCAAAAATCACATAATAAGTTTAAATTATATTGCAGAATATCACGAGAAACATCTCCATCCAGGACCCACTATATTATTGAGTTTGCTCCGTCAACGATTTTGGATCTTAGGCGCTCGAAACATGGTCAAAATCTACGTTAGCAAATGTATGGTATGCTTTCGTCAAAAGGCTGCAACCCGTACACAGCTGATGGGCAATCTGCCAAGATCAAGGGTGTCTTCTGGAAAAACGTTTCTGACAACAGGTGTTGATCTGACTGGTCCTGTATACCTCAAAGCTGACAATAGTCGCGGCAGGAAGAAGATAGTTAAAGGATATATTGTACTATTTGTATGGTTCGCGGTGAAGGCAGTACTCATTGAGTTGAGCGATATGACGACAGAAGCTTACATCGCAGCATTAAGGAGATTTATAGCGAGGAGAGGGGCTCCTACAGAAATAATTAGTGACAACGTAAGCAATCTTGGTGGAAGTCAACGATATCTAGACGAACTTTATCAACTATTCGAAAATCAAAACCATATTAATACGATTTCTTTATTTCTCACACAGAATCAAATTAAACATAAATTCAACCATGCTAGTGTTCCACACTTTGTGGGCCTTTAAGAGGCCAGCATTAAATCAACGAAGCATAATTTGAATAGAGTAGCTGGTTCCACAACACTAACATTCGAGGAGATGAGTACCCTTTTGGCGCAAATTGAAGCTGTGCTGAATTCCAGGCCTCTGTGTCCACTAAGTGAAGACGCAACCGTATACGATCCACTAACGCCAGGTCACTTTTTAATCGGGGCATCTTTAAGGTCGATTCCGGAACCAGAGCTTCCTCACTTACCTGAATCACGGTTACGCAGATGGCAAAACATTCAACAACGCGTTCAGGGCTTTTGGAAGTCCCGGTCAACGAACTATCGAACATCATTACAAGAGCGCCATAAATGGGCGATTATTGGAAAACAACCCGTCATCAAGCAGCTGGTTGTTGTAAAGGAAGACAATTTACCCACCATCGAAGTGGGTCATGGGACGAGTTACTCACTTACACGCAGGACCAGATGGCTTAACTCGCGTGGTTACAATCAAAACAACAGCTAAAATTTGTCCACTTCCAGTGGATTAATTGAACAATACGTGGTGTATTATGTGATGTATTTCTATTTTTGTTGTCTATAAAATTTTCTAATGGTTAGTATCTGTATATATAAATTAATTAATTTCTTTTTGGGGGGCGGTATGTTGAGAATTCCTAAAACTAAAATGAAAAGAAATTAATTAAAAAATTTAAGATAGATACATATTCTTATTTACCTTCTTGTGTTTATATAAATTCGTATATGTAAGTATAAATTTCTGGAAATTAGAACCTAAATTAATTGATTTACATAAAATGTAAAAATATTTATTATTAGTAACTTACGTCGGAACAAGGTAACAAATGCTAATTACACGTGAAATCACCTTATTTGACTTCTCACAATTGGCAAATTCACAATATGTTTTCCTTTTGTTTTCCTTTAGCTTCGCGGCTAAAACTGGTTCCGAGGCTTGCAAGCCAGGAACTAGTGGTAGCGGCAAGAGGGAGAAAGTCACTGCTCCTTCGGTTCGAAGGTATCGGTCAAGGCGTTCGGCCTACCGTGCCTTGGATAGACTGGCCACAGTCCCGGAGGAGCAGTGGACGGAGGAACAGAGGCGGAGGGCGGAGTGGGAGAAGAGCTGCGTCGCCAATGTTAGCAAGGCTAAGAAAGAAGATCTTTGGTCGAAAAGACAGAGGTCTGGAGAAGAAGAGCAGGGGAGTTTGGATGCCGAAAGAAAACGGGCCAAGCTCCAGGCGGAACAGTCGAGGAAGGGGCCTAAGCTCTTCAGCGACGTTGTGAAGGAGGGGGAGGTGGTGCTAGCCGTCGTGGACGAGAGTCACGAAGATGGGAGCATCACCGGGGAAAAATGGAGGTTGGTGTTTAATGCACTGAACCTCGTTTTCCTCCGAGTCCTTGGACAACATCCAGGACCACCGCCAGTTTGCAGGGACGCGGGTTGGTATCAGCGACGGCTGAAGCTGACCGCGTGCGCGGATTAACGGTCGGCCTTCTTGTATAGGAAGGCGATCGAGGAGGTAGGCGAGGTATGGCCAGGAGCTAAGCTCAAGGCAATTCCCAAGGAGGAAATACCGAGCAGACCAAGAGCAATGGTCTGGCTCCCCACGGAGCCGGCAAGCCTGGATGAATTCCTGAGGATTATCCAGGTTTGCAACCCGGATCTTCCGACAGGAAATTGGAAGATTGTGAACCAGGAGGAGCCTAAGGGCAATTTCAGATCATCAATTATGCTGATAAATAAGGAATCCCTGGCTCCATTGTCAAAAACTGAAGGGGTTATAAACTTCGGCTTCGGTTCTGTGACACTTAAGGTGTGAAAAGGATGAGGTCGGAGTCAAATTAGTTACTACACAGCCCGAGAAGGGGGTGGAGGAGGTCCAGCCTGCTATGGGAACCGCGAGGAGCAGTATATCTTCAGGGGAGACACTGCCGCTAGTGGTGAACCCGAGTGAGGGGCTGACTAGCGAACTAAGGGACAGACTATCTCTTGGCAGGGGGATGAGGGATGTATCGGATTCCGAGGGGGGAGATGTGGATCTCCTTAGTTTTAGGGACTGCGGAGGGAGTGAGACGGAGGATACCGTCGACTCCGTCGGGTCCGCATAACCGACGCAGCACTGCTGTCGCAATTAAGGTAAGTGAATACTGTTATCAATGATTAGGTTTGTGCAGATAAACTTACATCACACTAAGGCGGTTTCGGCGGCACTACTTCTCAGACTTGCTAAGTCGGGCGAGGAGATAGTGCTGATCCAAGAACCTTGGATCAAGAATAATAAGATCTGCGGTCTGCGAGCGAAGGGCTACACCCTTCTTTATGCTTGTGGGGCTGAAAAGAGCAGAACATGTATATTGGTGGGAAATAACATAACTGTTTTTCTACTTCCACAGTATAGTAATGGGGACATTACTGCGGTCTGCATAGAGACGGAGGGGAGAAGATTCTGGCTTGCAGCCGCGTATATCGACCGGGAGATGCCAGTGCCGCCAGACATACTGGGGGCACTGGTTGCTGACGCATATAGAAGGAAGGTGGGAGTTATCCTGGGGTGCGACGCCAACGCACACCATACCATCTGGGGTAGCTCGAATATAAATGACAGGGGTGAGTTACTTTTTGATTTTCTTTTAAGAACTAACCTCACTATTAGCAATATAGGCCAGGAACCCACCTTTATTATTAGTAATAGACAGGAGGTTCTGGATATTACTCTGGTCTCCGAATTTATTTCACCGATGATCAGAGAATGGAGGGTGGCGAAGGAGCATTCCTTCTCCGACCATCGATACTTAACGTTTAAACTTAATCTCAACACTACAAAACAATACGTGTTCAGAAGCCCCCGGAGGGCAGTATGGCATGTATATAGGGAGGTATTGGAGGGCATCATTCCATCCAGAGTTCCAGGACTGAAGGGGGGAGGTGAACGGGAAGTGAACTGGATTCAATGGTGGACACTCTAACTAGGGCTTGCAATACCTCTATGAGGGTAGCCTACCCTTTAACAAAGCTTAGGGGGAAGCGAAAACCTGTTTGGTGGAACCCGGCACTTGCGGAGTGTCGGAAGGTCTGTGGGTCTGCCTTTAATAGAGCGAAAAGATCTAGAGACAGTCAAGACTGGGACTTCCATAAGGAAAGCCTCAGAGTGTACAAAAAGGAAATAAGGAAGGCGCAAAGAAATTCGTGGAGGCGCTTCTGTGAGAGAATGGAAGGGGTCTCGGAAACTTCGCGCTTAAGAAAAATTCTGTCTACCAATCCAACTGTTCCAGGCTATCTGTTAAAAACGGATGGCGAATGGACGGTTTCTAGTGAAGAGACACTTGATCTCTTGATGGAAACACACTTCCCGGGAAGTGAGGACGTGACGACTGCGAATCCTCTGGATGACCGTGGGTCAGAGGATCACGGCGGGGTCCAACCGTTGTGTACAGAGGCTATTATGAACACGCGAAAGCTAAAATGGGCCATTAATGTGTTCAAACCGTTTAAGTCAGCTGGTCCGAATGGGATTGTACCAGCAGAAATTCAGAAGAACTCGGAGATCTTGCTTCCCTGGCTGGAAGTTATCTTTAAAGGGTGTCTGAAGCTGGGGTACACTCCCAAGAAATGGAGGGAGGCTAGGGTGATCTTCATCCCGAAGGCGGGAAGAAGCTCGCACAGCAACCGTAAGGACCTTAGACCTATATCTTTGTCATCTTTTCTGCTGAAAATCATGGAAAGGATGCTGGATGTATATATTCGTTCGAAAATTGGACCCAGTAACTGGGCTCAGTCTCAACATGCATATCATAAGGGTAAGTCCGTGGATACGGCATTACATACCCTGGTTCGGGGAATTGAGAAGTCACTGGATTTTCAGGAATTCTCGCTGGTTGCGTTTCTCGATATCGAGGTCGCATTCAATAACGTAAAGATGGAAGCAATTTTGGAAGGATTGCTGCCACTTGAGATTGTAGACCCTATAACCAGGCTAATTACTCATCTGCTGGGTAGCAGAAGAGTCATAGCAGGATGGGGGAAGTTTCCGTCAGAAGACGAATCAATGGACTACTATTGGTACTGGAGAGAGAAGGGATAGGTGTGGTTGCTTATGCCGATGATGTGGCGATAGCTGTCTCGGGAAAGCACCTGGGAACAGTCAGGGATATGATGCAAAATGCGTTGTCAATCACTGCGGGTTGGGCCAGCAGATGTGGATTGGGGATTAACCCATCAAAAACAGAGCTGGTCCTTTTCACTAGGAGATTCAAAATTCCGGCAATGGTTCCACCGAGCCTGAATGGTACTACGCTGTTCCTTACTGATAAGGCGAGATTCCTACGGATTCTCCTGGACAGTAAGCTCAGTTGGAAGCCAAACACGACGGAAAGAGTAAAGAAGGCCACTGTGGCACTCTACTCTTGTAAAAACGCCATTGGAAGGAAATATGGCCTGAAACCGGAGCTGGTGCACTGGCTTTACACGGCAGTTATAAGGCCCATACTGCTGTATGGTGTGAGTGTGTGGTGGCCAGCTCTGGAGAAATCATCATATACTAACATGATGGCGAAGGTGCAGAGGGCAGCCTGTTTGCTCATTAGTGGGGCTCTTAAAACCACCCCCACTAGTGCCTTAGAGGTCATACTGCATCTTCTCCCGTTGGATATTAGCGGTAACCAAATGGCGGTTAATACGGCCGCCCGGCTATCAGCGACCTCTGGTTGGAAGTGCCTGCAAAAGGGGCACTCAACTATAGTCAATTCGGTGGGGCATGACTTGGAGAATTTAGATTATAAAATACCCATGTTGTGCTTCGACAAGTGTTTTAAGGTGATTCTCCCCTCTCGGGAGGATTGAAACAGAGGTCTCCTTATCGAGACCGGGACAGTTAATTTCTTCACCGACGGCTCCAAGCTCGATGGTAGAGTGGGAGCGGGTGTGTTCTGTGGGGAATTAAATGTCAATTTATCTTTTCGTCTACCTGATTACTGCAGCGTGTACCAGGCTGAAGTTATAGCGATCGAAGAGGTCATGAACTGGTTGAAGCATAATGTGATATCGTGCATTGATATCACTATTTATGTGGACAGTCGGGCGGCCATTCTTTCGCTGGATTCAGTTTCCCTGGCGTCACGGGTGGCATTGAATCGTCACACATCTCTTAACGAGATGAGTGAGCATTTCAATATCCAGTTGGTCTGGGTTCCGGGTCACTCTGACGTTGTAGGGAATTGCAGGGCAGACGAGTTAGCAAGGTACGGTGCAACTCTCCAACTGGAATCAGGGAGAGAATGTTTAGGGAGACCTATGTCTATGCTGAAAACGGCAAGCCGTAGGAAAGCAGTTGCCTTGGCGAATGCTAGGTGGCTTGAGAGTCCAACCGGTAGGATAGCGAAGCAAGTATGGCCTGTGCTGAACTTGAAGCGCTCTAAGATCTTAATAACACTAAGGAAGCGCGATTTAGGAGAGAAGGCTGGGTCTAGATTCAAATGATTTCTGCAGAAGCTGGAGGGACGAGGAGGAGGAAGAGACTCTAGTTCACTTTCTATGCTCATGCCCTGCGCTAGCTGGCAGAAGACATGATCACTTGGGCAAATACACCATGGACAGCCTCTCTGATCTTGAAAGCTGCAATGTGCGAGATCTTTTACGCTATATTAATAGCATTAAATAACGGGAGTTTAGTGATGTTGGATCCTGTGGTATCACAATGGGCCATAACTGGCCTAAGTGTGCGATGGCAGCCGCTGAAACCTAACCTAACCTAACCTTTCCTTTTGCTTAAATTTATGCTCAATTCTTTACTTGTCAATTAACAAAATAAAAGTTCATTCTATTGCGAGTTTGAGACCGTCAGATGAGGAACATTTTATGAAATAATTCCAATATCATTTTGCTTGTGCCAGTCCGTACGCGTCAAAACATACATCGGTATTTCGCCAGGCTGACGCCAAAACACTAAGCCATGGGTATTTTTTAATGTTTTTAATGGAAAGCCGCTTACAACGAAAGTTTATCATATGATAAATTGCGCGTACTAAACAACCTTCATCCTTACAACTATTCAAGGGATGATAATTTAACCCAAATTCATACACTGATTAATTGATTTGCTTAATTATTATTAATAGTCTGTACTAGCATTATAAGACTTTGTTTGTGAAGTTTATCCAAAACCTTCCCAATTTTAATTTTTAGGATAATTTAGGAAATAGTTCATGGAAATATTTCTTTTCGTTTCCAACACTGCATGAGAAAACTTTAAAGCACTTGTCACGAAAATGAACGATTAAGTTTGTTTCCGTTTTACAATGTCTTGACGTGATTCTGATTCGGGGAGGGTCTATATATAATTAAGTACTCGTACTTTGAATAATTTTCACGTGATTTCAAATTGTAAATTGAAAAATGTGATTCCTAACTTTACGGCATATAGAGACAGGTACTCGTATTCAATTATATTTGGTTTACTGCATAAAGCAACATTAATGCTTATAAAATATAATATTATGTTTTATGTGTAGCTAGAGAGAGGAACGAGCATCCACATTTCTCGAAAACTATTTTAAAAGTTCATTCTATACATTTTTTTTGTTAAATGCTAAGATATTTAAGCACTGGGTAATAAAAAACGTATAAACTTTAAAATAAAAGAAATCCGAAAGAAGTAACATAAACATGATTAATGTTGGAAATATATTATGTGACTTTTCATGCAACGTAAACATAATTTCGGTATGATTTTATTTTTTGTGTTCTATTTATTTACCACTGTGCGGTTGCTGTGATTGTTGTTGCTAGTGGTCTTTTTGTCTCTTAAATGTATCAAATTGTGGACGTAACTTAATATTTCATAATCATATCTCGTATTTCGTTTGTATCATATTTTCCCAGAAACGTTTGTAGGCGAGCTTAAACTAAATTTATTTGCAATATGGGTACAAGATTAACGGATGAAATATAAAAGAAATCTGAATTTTGCGCCACCTTCAATGTAGCATTTTATCACTGAATCTACTTCCCTACTGGATTTATGGCCTAACATGGAAACGTAATTTATTACAGTTGTTTATGTGTTTTGTAATTAACAAGGAAATTCTTATTTAAAATGAGCACGAATTTGTGTACTAGAAGTCATCTACCATAGTAATTTAATTTAATTTTTGCCTTAAAGTTTGTGTCATTTTTGTTTACAGACCGTTTCAGCTGTTTAAATCAAATGAAAAGCGTTGCAAAATTTTATAGAATACTCAGTCTGGATCCGAAACGCACATTAAAAACCAGAATTTCTATCTCACAACAATCAATGATAGATTCCTTAGGATTAATTCTGCTTTTGCTGTATCGATAAGTACTCGAGGAGTGAACGAGGAGGTTCGTAATATTGATCTGAGCCACCGCCCATACTATAACAGATACAAGCACCAAAAATCTGGCTTCCATTCAAACAAGGACATAATTAATCTTGAAACGGCAGAGAATTTCCACATGTGGCAATCAAATTAGTAAGTGTGCTAGTAACTAAGAAAATAGTTTATCAGCAGTCTTTTCATCATTACACCTAGGTAACACCAAGGTAGCAGCGTCCTCGTCGCAGGGGGCGGGTACTGCTTCGACAGTACCAAAGTGCTACCGGGGACCAAATGTACAGCAGCAGATATGCTGCCAAATCCACACTCTTCGGAGGCAGGCCCAACAGATTCTGGGGTGGGCCAATCATTGTTTAACCCATTTGGACGAAGTTCCAAATTATCAAGATGTTCAAGATCTTCAACTGGAAATATATTTCAGTACGAGAAGGAAAATGCCGAACTCCGTGAACAACTAAGAGAAATAAAAGAATTTACTACTAAATTGAAAGAAGAATGGCATTAATAATTATTAATTAATTAATGGCATTAATTCATTACATACGGATGAAGAAGAATTAGAAAGAGAAACAAATTGGATGTTGAACCGGAATAAAAGACCAAGTAAGAAAAGGAAAGCGCAACACTCACCAGAAATGGCAGTGACTTTACAATCAACGTCAGAAGAGGTTTCCAGAAATCAGTTAATCATCAAGAAACAACTAGCTCTAGAACAACAACCAGCTAAACCGAAAGAAAAATCACCTCCACCAATAAATGTCGTCGGCATAACAAATTTCTCCACTATACAATCGATTACGAAATCGATTACGATAGCCGAGTACAAACTCGTATCTCTAAACAACGGCATCTGGAAAATTAATGTTGTAGACATCAGTGGTTTACCTATGAGAATAAGAATAATCGCCCAATCAAAGTTATGGCTAGAGGTCTTCACCCAACCTGTGCAAAATAGGAAATTATTGAGGATCTCAAGCAAAAGGGTTATCAAATAGAAAATGCCGTAAACATCAGTAAGAAAGAAAAAATCCAAACTGAACAAGGAGTTCAAATTAACAAAAGAGGGCTTCCACAATTTATGCTCACTTTTAATAACAAACAAAAAGTGGAAGATGTGTATAATATCAAGGCAATACTTAGCATGAGAGTTAAAATAGAGCCATTGAAAAAGAATAACGGATTAATACCGCAGTGCAAAAAATGTCAAGGTTTTAATCATACGCAGAAATATTGCCAAAGAGAAATTAGATGAGTGAAATGTGCCGGAAAGCATCAAGCCCAGGTATGCCTGGTTAGTAAAAATATTGCTGCAAAATGTGTCAATTGGAATAAGTCACATCCCGCAAACTACCGGGGATGTGAAATAGCTAAGGAACTACAAAAAAATAAGAAATAAAACGCGAAAACAAAGTCCAGGAGTATCGGTAAAACATTATCAAACTTTCACCAAAGAGGAACCTAAACCTCGTGCTAGTAAAACGGGAGAACCAAAACCAAAACTGTACTCGCTAGTAGTCATGACAAAACCAATTATTTCGGAGCACACTACTGAAGCTACAGCAGTGCTCCAAAAGATACTAAGAAGCATGGAAGCTCTTAACATTCGTCTAGCTAAACAAGAGAAATGCCTTCAAGCTCTAAGCAACAGGTTAGATAAGCAAGACTCTCTAAATGAAATGAAATCCATGCTCTATTAAAATGATGCAAACAACAACAAATAAAACATTAAGAATAGTAATCTGGAATGCAAATGGGCTAATGCAACATATTCCAGAATTAGAAATTTTCCTAAATACTGAAAAAATAGATATATGCCTAGTATCGGAAACCCACTTTACTTCAACTTCATATCTTAAATTATATGGATACAATTGTTACCACGCCATTCATCCAGCAGGAAGGGCAAAGGGAGGATCGTCGGTGGTTATAAAAGAAAACATCAAACACTTTATAGATCTTAAAATTGAAGAGGAATTTATGCAAGTAGTCACCTTAAAAGTATTTATAAATAACAACAAAGAATATAGTGTATCGTCAATATATTTCCCCCCAAGATATAATTTAATTAAAGAAGACTATTGCACGTTATTTAAATCACTTGGATCAAGTTTCTTAATCGGAGGTGATTTTAATGCAAAAAACACCTACTGGGGTTCAAGAGTAACCTCTAAAAAAGGAAGAGAGCTGTTTGCAGCAGGAAGACTATGCAATTGCGATTTTCATTCTGGAGATCAATCAACTTATTGGCCTCCGGATAGAAACAAAATACCCGTTATCGTTGACTTCTTTATCACCAAAGGTTTAGACGAAAACTACTCGTATATATACCTAGAAAGCAGCGAGGGGATTATGCCGGATCACACGCCTGTTATTATGACAATCAGTGCAACGATTATTAAAAAAACTAGTCCACCTTCGCTAACGAACAAAAAAACCTG
Organism: Nephrotoma guestfalica; assembly: GCA_963691935.1. Taxonomy (NCBI): domain Eukaryota; kingdom Metazoa; phylum Arthropoda; class Insecta; order Diptera; family Tipulidae; genus Nephrotoma; species Nephrotoma guestfalica. The sequence goes on along the minus strand of OY829914.1, from coordinate 209,122,617 downwards.
CTGGGAGAAATTCCAGAAACTTGTTGAGGATAATATTGATCTTCAGGTCCCAATTAAAAACCCGATGCAGCTAGAAAAAGAACTAGAACAACTCAACAACAGTATACAAGAAGCGGCGCGGAGTAGTACGTCCCTCAAGTTCAAAGGAAATGCACCGAAATGCTATTTATCCTCTAGAAGTTAGGGAACTGGTTGCAGCAAAACGAAAAGCAGGAAAGGCATGGCAAAAAAGTCGAGCACCAGAAACAACTCCAAATTTCTTATCCAATAAACTAAAGTTGCCAAAAAAAAAACGACCTAAACTACAAATTCCACCAGTAAAAAGTGAAGATGACACATGGACTATAAGTGCAAAGCAAAAAGCTTCTTTGTTTGAAACCCACCTCGAGAACACGCTTCAGCCTCTACCTAGACAAACTGCAGAGGAAAACATACCACCAGTATATAAAATGGATAACTGCAATATATCTCCGGTCACACTACAAGAATTAAAAGAGGAAATCAATCTCAACCTAAATACAAAGAAATCTCCAGGATATGACTTAATTACAGGACAAATAGTAAAACCTCTACCAGAAAAAGGTCTACGTAAACTACTCCAAATAATTAATGCAGTGTTCAGACTTAAACACGTTCCAAGTCAATGGAAAGTAGCAGAAGTAATTATGATACCTAAACCAAACAAACCACTTAATGACAAAAATTCGTATAGGCCGATTTCCTTACTCCCAATAATTTCAAAATTATTCGAGAAACTACTCCTAAATAGACTAAAACTAATAATAGCAGAAAGAAATCTTGTTCCTCCACATTAATTTGGCTTCAGAGAAAACCACTCAACAATAGAACAAGTACACCGAATTACAAACATAATTGAAGACGTACTTGAAAAAAAGAAAGTATGTTCAAGCGTCTTCTTGGATGTAGCACAGGCCTTTGACAGAGTATGGCATAAAGGTTTGGAATATAAATTCAAATCCATTTTGAAAATTTCAAAATGGCGAAAGAGTAAGGAAGTTAAAAAGTGTTATGAAAAAATTAGTTTCTTAATATTTCAATTATCATATTAAAAAAGTGGAAAGGAAAGGAAAATTAAAAATAAAATTAAATTATTATAAATTAAATTTGATATTTTCGCATTTTTATAAATTTCTATAATATTGACTTCAAATTATAGCTTATAGCTGATAATAGAATCATTAAAAAATTCTTTTTCTATTGTAAATGTGTTAATATACTGTACATGTACAGCTAGACTTAAACAAGCTTGTTGCGCACAAATGTGCATGGTTCCATTTTGTGTTCTGTTAATAAAATTGTGATTTGGACTCATATTCTTATGGTGTGCATCATTGCAATCCAGTGTTAACAATTTGGATACTAATAATAACGTTGTGATTAATTGTGCAAATTCCTACTTAGTGAGAATCAGTTGTAATCGTAATACCTATATTGCTAAGTAGTGTAAATAAATTCACCAAAATGGATCTTGATGAAATTCTGAACATTAGTGCTCCGTCTAATGCGCACATTATGCAGGCTATTGCTAAGCTGCTAGAATTTAATACGTGTAATCATAAGGAACTAACCTTAAACACCACTGAAACTAAAAAAATTCTTGAAAATTCTGTGCGCGGAATTAAGGGCGAAATCAATAAAATTTACTGTAAAATAGATGATTTGGACGAAAAAATTCATGTTACCAATTCTAACGTGGCCGAACTTCAATCAGAAGTTAATTATTTGAAACAAACGGTTATGCAACGAGAAGTTTTGGTTACTGGATTTCCAATCAATATCAACGATAAGAATGATGTCATCACAAAGTTAAATAATATATACAATTTTGGTATTGAAAACATTGAGTCATCCTATATTAAAACAATAACATCTAAACGCAGTAGTCGTAGTATTAAAGGGGCTTATAACCTACTCATCTTAAAACTAAGCAGCATGGACTCTAAAAATAAAATTATGGAACGTGTTAGAAGTAATGGACCACTGAAATTAAAACAATTATACCCAATGTCATCAAACGGTGAAATTACTATAAATCTGCGGGACAAACTTACTCCTACAAACAACACAATTATGAACCAACTTCTTGTTCTAAAGAAAAACAACACCATAAAATATTGCTGGTTTCGTCATAACAATTTATACATAAAAAAAACCGATGCTGATCAACCCAAAATCATATGGTCAATCAATGACGTTGCGAAAATTAAATAACTGCATGTAATGTAATGTAATTATAATTACCTTTATTATCATCATATTATTATTATTATTATTCACTTCTTTACTTTTTTTCTCTTTTTAATTTTATTATTTTATTTTACATTATCTTTTTTTTGTTTATTTCTTTTTATGTTTACTTTTCTGCTAATATATTCTATTGAAATAAGTCAATGAAGTTAGCCCGAACCCGAAAGTTTTGGTAGGTTTCTTCGCTAAAGTGTAGCCATCCCCAAAAAAATGTATATATTGAAAAAGTGTAGTCTCATCCCGAAAATATATAAAAAAGTGTAGGATTCACGAGAAAATGTAAATTTTGGAAAAGTGTAGTCCCATCCCGAAAAAATCAGCAAATTAAGAAAAAATATTTTGTGTAGCTCTGCATTATTTTGATAATGTATAATGTACTCGTATTCATTATTTTTTAAAATACCAAACAAGAAAATATATATAAAAATTATATACCTTTATAAATATAATATTTTTTCGAAAACTGAAACTTGAGATTTGGGAGTTTTGTTGCGTTTCACTTGCCTACTAGACGCATAAAACTAATATTATTGTTGATTGATGTAAATAATAATTAAATTTTATATTTACATCTAGTGTGCTGTTGAAACAACTGAAAAACCTCAACAAACTCATATTCATATCATGGAGATAAAATATTTAAATTTGAATGAATATGTAAATCCTATTTCGTCGGTGTGTGGTATAGGGACACTTGAAATTCTCGGGAGCCAATCCTAGGGATATTCGACACCAGTGGCATATACCACCAGATAGGGCTTGGTTATGACTATCAACCACAACAAACTCATATTCATATCATGGAGATAAAATATTTAAATTTGAATGAATATGTAAATCCTATTTCGTCGGTGTGTGGTATAGGGACACTTGAAATTCTCGGGAGCCAATCCTAGGGATATTCGACACCAGTGGCATATACCACCTGATAGGGCTTGGTTATGACTATCAACCACAATAAATTCATTTCCATATCATGGAGATAAAATATTTAAATTTGAATGAATATGTAAATCCTATTTCGTCGGTGTGTGGATAGGGACACTTGAAATTCTCGGGAGCCAATCCTAGGGATATTCGACACCAGTGGCATATACCACCAGATAGGGCTTGGTTATGACTATCAACCACAACAAACTCATATTCATATCATGGAGATAAAATATTTAAATTTGAATAAGTATGTAAATCCTATTTCGTCGGTGTGGATAGGGACACTTGAAATTCTCGGGAGCCAATTCTAGGGATATTCGACACCAGTGGCATACACCACCAGATAGGGCTTGGTTATGACTATCAACCACAATAAATTCATATCCATATCATGGAGATAAAATATTTAAATTTGAATAAATATGTAAATCCTATTTTGTCGGTGTGGATAGGGACACTTGAAATTCTCGGGAGCCAATCCTAGGGATATTCGACACCAGTGGCATACACCACCAGATAGGGCTTGGTTATGACTATCAACCACAATAAACTCATATTCATATCATGGAGATAAAATATTTAAATTTGAATAAATTTGTAAATCCCATATCGTCGGTGTGTGGTATAGGGACACTTGAAATTCTCGGGAGCCAATCCTAGGGATATTCGACACCAGTGGCATATACCACCAGATAGGGCTTGGTTATGACTATCAACCACAACAAATTCATATCCATATCATGGAGATAAAATATTTAAATTTGAATGAATATGTAAATCCTATTTCGTCGGTGTGTGGATAGGGACACTTGAAATTCTCGGGAGCCAATCCTAGGGATATTCGACACCAGTGGCATATACCACCAGATAGGGCTTGGTTATGACTATCAACCACAACAAACTCATATTCATATCATGGAGATAAAATATTTAAATTTGAATAAATATGTAAATCCTATTTCGTCGGTGTGGATAGGGACACTTGAAATTCTCGGGAGCCAATTCTAGGGATATTCGACACCAGTGGCATACACCACCAGATAGGGCTTGGTTATGACTATCAACCACAATAAATTCATATCCATATCATGGAGATAAAATATTTAAATTTGAATAAATATGTAAATCCTATTTTGTCGGTGTGGATAGGGACACTTGAAATTCTCGGGAGCCAATCCTAGGGATATTCGACACCAGTGGCATACACCACCAGATAGGGCTTGGTTATGACTATCAACCACAATAAACTCATATTCATATCATGGAGATAAAATATTTAAATTTGAATAAATTTGTAAATCCCATATCGTCGGTGTGTGGTATAGGGACACTTGAAATTCTCGGGAGCCAATCCTAGGGATATTCGACACCAGTGGCATATACCACCAGATAGGGCTTGGTTATGACTATCAACCACAACAAATTCATATCCATATCATGGAGATAAAATATTTAAATTTGAATGAATATGTAAATCCTATTTCGTCGGTGTGTGGATAGGGACACTTGAAATTCTCGGGAGCCAATCCTAGGGATATTCGACACCAGTGGCATATACCACCAGATAGGGCTTGGTTATGACTATCAACCACAACAAACTCATATTCATATCATGGAGATAAAATATTTAAATTTGAATAAATATGTAAATCCTATTTCGTCGGTGTGGATAGGGACACTTGAAATTCTCGGGAGCCAATTCTAGGGATATTCGACACCAGTGGCATACACCACCAGATAGGGCTTGGTTATGACTATCAACCACAATAAATTCATATCCATATCATGGAGATAAAATATTTAAATTTGAATAAATATTCAAATATTCTTGAAATTCTCGGGAGCCAATCCTAGGGATATTCGACACCAGTGGCATACACCACCAGATAGGGCTTGGTTATGACTATCAACCACAATAAATTCATTTTCATATCATGGAGATAAAATATTTAAATTTGAATGAATATGTAAATCCTATTTCGTCAGTGTGTGGTATAGGGACACTTGAAATTCTCGGGAGCCAATCCTAGGGATATTCGACACCAATGGCATATACCACCAGATAGGGCTTGGTTATGACTATCAACCACAATAAATTCATATTCATATCATGGAGATAAAATATTTAAATTTGAATAAATATGTAAATCCTATTTCGTCGGTTTGGATAGGGACACTTGAAATTCTCGGGAGCCAATTCTAGGGATATTCGACACCAGTGGCATATACCACCAGATAGGGCTTGGTTATGACTATCAACCACAACAAACTCATATTCATATCATGGAGATAAAATATTTAAATTTGAATAAATATGTAAATCCTATTTCGTCGGTGTGGATCGGGACACTTGAAATTCTCGGGAGCCAATTCTAGGGATATTCGACACCAGTGGCATACACCACCAGATAGGGCTTGGTTATGACTATCAACCACAACAAACTCATATTCATATCATGGAGATAAAATATTTAAATTTGAATAAAATTATAATGCTGTGGGCAAAAAATATTAAGACTTTGCTCATAATTTTAAAATTCTTTATTTATTTCTCCAAATCTATTTCGTCCTCCTTTAAAGTAATCCCTCCTGGCCTCAATACACTTGTGTTAACGTTTTTACCAATCCTCGAAACAGTTGTTAAAGTCAATTTCCGGAATAGCCTCCTATGCACGTAGCGATTCAGGTTTAATGTCTTTAATTGACTCAAAACGGTTTCCCCGGAGCGGTCGCTTGAAATTGCTGAACAGCCAGAAGTCACACGGAGCTAAATCAGACGAATACGGTGGTGGCGGAACGATATGGGTGGAATTTTTGGCGAAACAATCACGTAAAACCAATGCAGTATGAGAAGGTGCATTATCGTGGTGCAAAAACCAAGAGTTGTCGACCCATAATTCCGGCCTCTTTTTACGAATAGCTTCGCGTAAACGACGCATAACCCTCAAATAGTACTTCTTGTTGATAGTTTGGCTGGTCGGAAGGAATTCGGAGTGCACCACACCTCGATAATCGAAGAAAACTGTCAATATCACCTTGATTTTTGATTTGTTTTGAGGTGGTTTTGAGGTGGTTTTTTCGGCTTCGACTCACCTGTTGCACGATATTCAGCCGATTGATCGTCTGTTTCCGGGTCGTTAGCATAGATCCAAGACTCATCGCCAGTTATAATACGTTTCATGACATCCTGGTAGTCGGAAAGCATTGTTTCACAGACGTCAACGCAACGTTGTTTTTCCAAAAAATTGAGTGATTTTGGAACCAATCTTTTTCACTGATCCTTCGGATATTTCAACGATGCCAGTAGGGTCTCTGACTGTTAATCGTCGATTCTCGAGCACCAACTCCTTGATTTTATTAACGTGTTGATCATCAGTTGATGTCGATGTGGCCGTCCTAGACGTGTTTCGTTGTCAACACGTTCTCGACCCTCTGTGAACAATTTGTACCAATCAAAAACACTTGCTCGCAACATACAATTATCACTGAAGGCCTTTTGCAACAATCTAAACGTTTCGGCACCACAAAATTGATTCCGCACACAACATTTAATGGAACTTCCTTGTTGAATAATTTCACTCATTGTAAAAATCGCCAATTCCACTTTTTGAACTTCATTTTTAGTCATACCAACATAGAAAAAAAAATATTTCGACGAATGGTTTTCCGCGCGAAATTTAAATGAAAAAGTCTTACAACTTTTTGCCCACAGTAGTAAATCCAATTTCATCGGTGTGTAGTAAAGGGACAATTGTCCAGCTGGGCACAATCTGTTAGTTAGCAGTAACATCAATTGAATTTTGTAACTCGGAATATCAATTAGATAGGATTTATTAACTGAAATAAGGTACTGGTAGTTAGCAGTATCATCACTGATGTCGAATATCCCTAGGATTGGCTTCCGAGAATTTTAAGTGTCCCTATACCACACACCGACGAAATAGGATTTACATATTTATTCAAATTTAAATATTTTATCTCCATGATATGGATATGAATTTGTTGTGGTTGATAGTCATAACCAAGCCCTATCTGGTGGTATATGCCACTGGTGTCGAATATCCCTAGGATTGGCTCCCGAGAATTTCAAGTGTCCCTATACCACACACCGACGATATGGGATTTACAAATTTATTCAAATTTAAATATTTTATCTCCATGATATGAATATGAGTTTATTGTGGTTGATAGTCATAACCAAGCCCTATCTGGTGGTGTATGCCACTGGTGTCGAATATCCCTAGGATTGGCTCCCGAGAATTTCAAGTGTCCCTATCCACACCGACAAAATAGGATTTACATATTTATTCAAATTTAAATATTTTATCTCCATGATATGAATATGAGTTTGTTGTGGTTGATAGTCATAACCAAGCCCTATCTGGTGGTATATGCCACTGGTGTCGAATATCCCTAGGATTGGCTCCCGAGAATTTCAAGTGTCCCTATACCACACACCGACGATATGGGATTTACAAATTTATTCAAATTTAAATATTTTATCTCCATGATATGGATATGAATTTGTTGTGGTTGATAGTCATAACCAAGCCCTATCTGGTGGTATATGCCACTGGTGTCGAATATCCCTAGGATTGGCTCCCGAGAATTTCAAGAATATTTGAATATTTATTCAAATTTAAATATTTTATCTCCATGATATGGATATGAATTTATTGTGGTTGATAGTCATAACCAAGCCCTATCTGGTGGTGTATGCCACTGGTGTCGAATATCCCTAGAATTGGCTCTCGAGAATTTCAAGTGTCCCTATCCACACCGACGAAATAGGATTTACATATTTATTCAAATTTAAATATTTTTTCTCCATGATATGGAAATGAATTTATTGTGGTTGATAGTCATAACCAAGCCCTATCTGGTGGTGTATGCCACTGGTGTCGAATATCCCTAGGATTGGCTCCCGAGAATTTCAAGTGTCCCTATACCACACACCGACGAAATAGGATTTACATATTCATTCAAATTTAAATATTTTATCTCCATGATATGAATATGAGTTTGTTGAGGTTTTTCAGTTGTTTCAACAGCACACTAGATGTAAATATAAAATTTAATTATTATTTACATCAATCAACAATAATATTAGTTTTATGCGTCTAGTAGGCAAGTGAAACGCAACAAAACTCCCAATTCTCAAGTTTCAGTTTTCGAAAAAATATAATATTTATAAAGGTATATAATTTTTATATATATTTTTTGTTTGGTATTTTAAAAAATAATGAATACGAGTACATTATACATTATCAAAATAATGCAGAGCTACACAAAATATTTTTTCTTAATTTGCTGATTTTTTCGGGATGGGACTACACTTTTCCAAAATTTACATTTTCTCGTGAATCCTACACTTTTTTATATATTTTCGGGATGAGACTACACTTTTTCAATATATACATTTTTTTGGGGATGGCTACACTTTAGCGAAGAAACCTACCAAAACTTTCGGGTTCGGGCTAACTTCATTGACTTATTGAAATAACTAAATTTTATGCAAATTAAAATTTTTTCAATAACATTTTTTTTCTGTTCTTGCATACAATAATATGTTATACAATAATTTTCAGTCAAACATCAACAGCAACAAACATTTCATCAATTTTAGGGATTTTAATGTGGAATCAAATGCTTTCTTATGTTTAAATATTTTATATGTTAATATCAACAGACTTGAGTATAAGTTAAGTGGGCTTGAAGTTTTATTATCTTCGTTCAAGCAGAGAGTTGACATGATCATACTTACTGAAACCTTTTTGCTTGAGTCTGAAACCAAATATTTTAATTTAACTAACTATATATCATATCATAATACTCGCGACTCTCGAATTGGTGGTGGCGTTTCCATGTATATTCATCGAGACCTTGACTTTACCTTGGTTAAGATTCATTCCTTCTTAGAAAACCAATGCGTTGTCACTTACTCTAAAATCCTAAATTTATTTATAACGGGCATCTATAAACCACCTCACACGTGTCATCAAACTTTTTTATCATTTTTGGATAGTCTTATGTCCATTCACAAAAACCAAATCATTATAGGTGATCTGAATCATAATGTCTTAGACAGTTCAAAATCGCGCATATGTAATTATTTTTCCACCTTACTTTTAAATAATTACTTCATCATCAATGCAATAGACGCATTATATGCTACGAGAATCCAAGCGTCCACAAGAACGATAATTGATCACATATTATCCGACCATAAAGAAAAATTCTTTATGTTCTATGGTGATACGAGCCTAAGCGACCATCGGTTTTTGTTTACCAAATTTGTGTTACCAAAAAAATCAATTTATTCAACCCAAACTAGAAATATCATTGATTACGATAAAGTACTAACTGACATTACAGATAAATATTCATCATCATCAGCTAATGAATTCGTTTCATTTTATAAATATATCCTTGCTTCAATCAATCATAATACTACAACTTCTACCACTAAAGTTAAAATATCTGCATATAAAAAGCCGTGGTTTAGTGCTAAGCTCTCCAAGCAAGCGGTCCTTCGGGATAAATATTATAAATTACATAAGGATTATCCACTAAATACATATTTTGAAGAAAATTTTAAAAGATTAAATAAAGAATTCAAAAAATCAATCATAAATGCCAAGAAATCCTATTACACTACTAAGTTAAATGGTAACATTAATAATTCGAAGGGAATGTGGAATGTTATAAATGAAATTCTTACCAATAATGTAACTTCTCAGAGGCGTAATAATGAACATATTTCTATAGAACTGAACATTAATGATACCATAGTAACTGATCATCTAATAATTGTAAATGAGTTTAATAAATTTTTTGCTACAATTGGAAAAAACATTTCTAGTTCATCATCATCTAACATTCATCTTCCTACACCAACACCACTTTCCGTTAAAAGACAACTAACAGCCCTTGGATCATTAGTTGAAGTTGATATTAATAACATAATAGATAACCTAAAATCTTCGTCTTCCCCTGGCTATGATTACGTTACTGTGCATTTGGTTAAAAAGCTTGTGCATATCATTTCTCCTTTATTAACCAAAGCGTTAAATGCATGGATCAATGAAGGTGAATTTCCACTATTTCTTAAAATCGCTCGTGTTAACCCTATTCTGAAATCTGGTGATCCTTTGTCTCTTAACAATTACCGACCAATTTCTATTCTTTCAGTTTTTTCTAAAATTTTTGAACGAGTAATTCACACAGCCCTAGCGGATCATCTAGATTTTAATCAACTTATCAACATTAATCAGTATGGATTTAGAACCCGTTGTAGCACTGCTTCTGCCGCACTAAATCTTGTAGAATTAGTTTATTCATCGCTCGAAAACAAATATGCAACGTCATGTTTATTTCTTGATTTTAGGAAGGCGTTTGATTGTGTCAACCATGCCATATTAATTAAAAAACCAGTTTTGGAATCTCTGGATGTGCCTTAAGGTTATTACAAAGTTATCTTAGTGATAGGAAACAAACTGTTCGTATTGGCGATCATGAATCTTCAACTATTGATATCTCGGTTGGAGTTCCACAGGGGTCGATTTTGGGCCCAATCCTGTTTTTGATTTATGTAAACGACATTTCCAATCTAAATTTGAAAGGAAAGATCCAACTGTTTGCTGATGATGCCGCACTTATTTACAGTTCTAAGACATATGACCAGCTCCAACACGATATGGAAAGTGATTTGGCCATTATTAATGACTGGCTAAATGATAATAAACTAGTATTAAATGCCACTAAATCCAATTTCATTGTTTTTTACTTAAAACATAAACCATCACAAATTTTTGGTGACATTAAATTTAAAAATGAGAAAATTAAACGTGTTGACTGTGCTATGTATCTTGGATTGCAAATTAATTCGCAGCTCTCTTGGATTAATCACATCAATGGAATTAAACGGAAAATATCCCCTATCGTTGGTGCCCTGCGGCGTGTTGGACGGTTTATTCCAGATTCTCCAAAATACAGTATTTAATATAGTTTTATTCATTCTCACTTAACATATTTAATTGAAATCTGGGGTTCCTCAAGTGATGTTCATCTGAATGACTTACAAATTATTCAGAACAAAGGGCTAAAAGCGATTCAAAATTTACCAATTTTGACTCCCAGTAAAATTCTTTATAATGAAAAAAATCTTCCTATTCTATCACTAGTTGACTATCATTATATTTTGACAAACTATAAGATTAGGCACGGTTTATTGAGGCTTAATACTGAGTTTTTCACTAATTTTTCTGTTACAGCTAAACTAACACGAACCTCGTTGAACTATCGCCTTCGTAATTACAAATTCACGACGACTCAAAACAGTATTTTTTATAAAGGTGTCAAATTATTTAATGCATTCGTTGATGACTTGAAAGATGATAGGATTTCAAAGCTTAAGCAATACTTGAAAATGTCACTGTTTGACAAATTTATAGAAGATTATAACCTTTATCACTGATATTGTTCTTGGAATTGATGAAGTTTGTTGTTGGTTGTTTAACATCGTAGCTATGCATTAGTTGCATTACTTAAAAAAAAAAAAAAAATTTTTTTTTTGTCATCTTATTTAACCTTATATTGTAATATTTTTCTGTATAGAACTATTGTTTTTTTTGGAGAATAAAAAAAAAAAAAAAAAATTACAAAGTGCCTTTCCAAAGCAGTTTTATGAAATTCTAAAATCTTACATATCTAACCGACACTTTCGAGTTAAATTAGATGGCGAATACTCAGAAATAAAGAAAGTATCAGCAGGGGTACCACAAGGTAGTGTTCTGGGGCCAACTTTATATGTTCTATACACCTCGGACCTGCCAACGATAGAGGAGACTAACATAGCGACGTGTGCGGATGATACGGCTATCTTAGCAGTTGCTAATTCCATAGAAGAATCCACAAGCAAATTGCAAAAAGCTACTAATATTGTCAGTACTTGGACCAAGAGATGGCGAATAAAACTTAATGAAACAAAATCTGTTCACGTAAACTTTACCAACAAGAAGGTCAACTGGATACCATTAGAATTAAACTCTCAGCAAATCCCCTATGCAAACACGGCAAAATAACTAGGCATGACTCTAGACGCGAAACTAAAATGGAAAGAGCATGTGAAAAAGAAAAAAGAAGAGTTAAACATCTAATACAGAAAGATGGATTGGCTCTTAGGAAGAAATTCTGAGCTAACTCTACATAATAAATTGCTACTATACCGGCAAATCCTAAAACCTGTGTGGACTTACGGTATTCAGCTCTGGGGCTGTACAAAGAAAACCAATGTCAATATCATCCAGTCATTCCAAAGCAAAGTCCTTCGTGGAATAGTTAATGCACCGTGGTACATAAGAAATGACAACCTCCATAGAGATCTGAAGATGGATTTCGTTAGTGAAGAAATAAGCAAACACGCGAGAAAACACATGCAACGTATTAGTCTACACCAAAATGCTGAGATACGTGGTATGTTGGATGATTCAAACCTAGTAAGACGGCTGCGAAGGAAGAAACCGCATGATCTACAAGATCCAATCAGGATCGACTAAAAATATAATAAAATTGTAAAGGGGACTAGCCAAAGGGCTACAACCCTCCAAACAAGAAATATAAATTATGCAAGATAAATTACTAGATGATTTGTAAATCAGTTGTAATAAATAAATACAAATAAAAAAATAAAAAAATCAGCAGTCTTTATGCGAGCTAGCAAAATAACACTGGATTATTGTAAAAGGCAACGAAAAATTCGGACCAACCATTTTATTGATTAATTAATGTATGTCAAATACAATAAGATGTCAGAATTATATATAACGGGCCGTGCGCAGGTAAGTCAATGATTTTTGGTTGATTACTATACTTTGCGACAGTTATATACTATCCTATTGTGTAATAGCAAAGCATTGCAAAACCCAAAAAATTATTTGCTACACACATGAGCTGAGTCCTAAAAAATATAAATAAACAACTTAATTTAATATAAACATTGTGTATGACACATTCTCTCAAGCAAATAAACTTTTCATACTCCGAATCAGGTTCATAAAACCTTCCAGAAGATTGATTAGCTTATAGCTGTACCATAAACAAAAAAAATAAGAATAAAACAAAAGCAAAAGGAAACTGTAATTTAAAGTTACATTCATATCAATGAAAGGTCAAGTCTGCGTATAAACCAACTTTGTGTAGAACTATATACATGGCAAATTAATCCATCAAACTATTTTTTTTATTTGATTATAAAACAAAGCACCACACATGCGGATTAATACACATAAAGATTGATCTGGCTGTACGGTACATAATTTTGGAGCCACAATCACTATGTATAAATGGCAAACCAGACAACATAATTAAATTAGACAGAATGTTAAATCATAAAAAAATGCAATAAATTAGAAATAAAACTTTATTTTAGGTATCCTCTAACCTAACCATTAATCAGGGATGGAAACCGATCAAATTTTGGGTTCAGGTTCAAGGTTAGATTCAGTAGGAAATAAAATTATAGTAACTTTACATGTCCAAGTGTTGAATGAATAACGAATTTGGTTTCGAGGCTACTTGGATGGATGCGAACCTGGGGTGCATCTTAGAATTCGGTTCGCATGATAAACCATGTAAATACGGATAAAACCTTTTATGTCCTTTTTAAATATAGTGGTACCATTTATACGACGATATTCTTTTACTCGACCGGTGGACCAAGTGAAGGTCTGAACATAACTTCTATTGAGATTACCCTGAAATAAACTTAACGAAGTAAACGCTTACTTAAAACTAAAAAATGTAGGGTGAATATGGTGTGGTCTTCACCAGACTTTCTTCTACGCGAATACAGCACGCATGATTTCTAAAGCGAAAAATTAAACTTACCGGACTTTTGGTAAATCTCTCCTGTCGTATCTAATCAAAAATCATTATTCCTGCCTAAATTTCAGAAATCAAACAAGGTTAACCCTTGTTGACAATTTAATCTTTAAAATTATTTAACTCCTTCAATTCTTTGTCGTTTTTTGTAAATGCTTAAATTTTAAGTATCATTGCAAAAACTGAGACATCTCACATGAAAGCTGCCACTTTCGGTACACAAATTTTCCTCAAATCTCGTCAGGATCTCATAATTAATGAAAAAGAGTTAAGAATAGTCTAATCCGACTGTCCAGACTATATGAATAAATCCAACCCTAGATTGGAACTAGAATTTTTTATTCAATAGTTGTATTTAATAAGTGGCTTTGGCCACTTTTCAGAAAACAAGCAAGTTGACTTTTTAATTTGTTCTATTTTATTTTATTAAATTTTCTTGGTTATATACAAAAATACTTAATACTCTTGAGCTTCATTGCTCTTGAGAGTTTTTAGTTGATCCTCCAAGTTGGTTGTGTTTAAAGTTGTCAATAGACCTTCGGTATTACTGTCTTTTGTTCTGTTTTCGATATAAGTAGTAAATGTTCTTATATTTTTAGCACCCTGTATAATGTTGATTGCCTTGTGAACAGGATTGCTGATGCTGTGGTGGAGTGCTCCTATGGCAATTGGAACCTCAGAATCCCGCATCTATGTGGACAACATCAAACCTTGAATGATTGCGCTATTCGCCGCAAGAGGAAGCACTGTCACAAAAGAGAATTCATCTAAGTAAAAGAACTCGGTAAATTAAATCTTGAAATTTAATGATATTCTGTCTTTCCGCCATTTCTTAAAGAATGACGATGACATTTGGATAGTAGTATTGAGCAGGGATTTTAAAGTAAGTTTTGGACAAAATTCTAGAATCTGTTCATGCTGGACAGACTCGAGAACTAGGCCAGTTCATAACCAATCCTTTTAAAATTTTAAAATTTTTTACTTATTTATTTTCAGTTTTTGGCCAATATATCAAAAACTTCCACTATATGGCCTCAGAAAATCAAAAAATTATGGGGAAAATTCTAATCCACAAATTTTACCCAAATTTTCCTTCTAGTTTCAGTATAACCTAAGCTATTAGAAAAACCCCACCGAAAGTATTGGCTACTAGTGAAAGTTTCCAAAAACTAAAAATAAATAAATAAAAAATGTTAAATTTTGAAAAGGATTAGATATGAAGCGGCCAAGTTTATTCCACGATAAACAGATCCTAGGATTTTGTTCAAAACTTACTTTAAAATTACATGATCAATACTACCATCCAAATTTCATCGTCATTCTTTAAGAAATGGCGGAAAGACGGAATATTGTTAAATAATTTTAATATTTCATTTACCGAGTTCCTTTACTTCGGAGATCAATCAATTTGTCATTTTAAGGATCACTTTTAATGTTTTATTCCGCTGGGATGTTTTATTTAGTGAAAAAAGAGATACAAAATGAATAAAAAATTTCCACAGGTAATTATATAACAAAATAAATTCTCTTTTGTGGTGGTGCTGCCACTTGCGGCGAGTAGCGTAATCTTTTATTTTCCGCTGTCAAATGTCTTCTATCGTATGCAGCATCATATATCCACTTGTACGGAGTGTGGAGCTTGATCTATTGATTGGCTGGTTTAAAGGACCGTACTTCGAGATATCCAGCTCATTTTGAAATTGTAAAATGGCTATCTCATATTGGCTCTGATTGGTAGTGGAGTAGATGATTGGTGAGACTTCGCATAGTAATTGCATGGGAGTCGCCAAATCTCCTGACCTCCTCTTCTGATAATAATGCGAAATGTTCACGTTGATGGTTCATTGTGATATAGCCAGTTGATGTGACTATATCTGAGATTTTGAACTGCTGTGATTAATGTCCGGGATGGGAATAACGGCCAACAACTTGTAGTCCCATGCGAATTTTCTGTTCATGCTTTGGTATATATGCTGGAGGTCGCTAATTTTGCGTCCTGGAATCGTTACGGAGGTTGATACATGTGAACGAATTAGTTGTAAATCTTCTTCTAATTGACCAGGCGTTTGTTGTGTATCCTCGAGCCCCTTCAATATTAGCGTCATTTCGAGTGTGCTTATTAATACTGCTCACACTCGGCCTTAGTAAATGCAACATTCTTGCATTTGATACATGTTGCTACGAGCTCGGAATTATGTTTCACCAATTTGATGGTATTCTCGATTACGGTCGTTTGGGTTTTAATGGGCGCTAAGAGATGGTTTTCGTTGTTGTTGATTTTGTCAAATTGTGCTTCGTGGTCTTCAGCCTCGCGCTGGCTGAGAATGCTTAACATATCCGCTAAGACCAATTCCACCGTGTCTCCAAAACCTCGTTTAACTTTCCTTCGCTCTTTGTTCTCTCCAAATAGCAATGTATTGTCCGACATTAGTCCGTTAGTTCAAGCCTGCCTAACTTTTCGAAATAAATTCTCGAAGATTGATTGAACGGAGTAATGTGAATATTGGCTTGAACTAGACCACGAATACAACTGGCGACGAATATCGGCAAAACTGTTAAAGTTTTCCCACCATGATTTTTTGCTCGCCTGCGCGGTTGTACTCTGCGAGCGGACTGGACGGTGTCAATTGGATCGGGCTCAACGGGTAATTTGTACAATTTCACAATGTACCTCTTATACCACACCTCTTGGTGTGGTGGCTAATTGTTCGTTTTTGAACAGTACTAAATCGTAGATCGGCAAGTTCGACTGCCTTGTTTGCCATTTAGTTCGGGTTTGAAGTTGATGAATATATTCAGATGACCAACGTTTCCAGAAACTTCTTACCGTTTGCTCAACCAAATGCCACCTTGCCTTTAGACTTAAGAACACAATGTCTCCGCAGGGTGGTGCTTTAAGAGAATCTCCGATTAGGAATTGACCTGGTGTTAACGCCGTTAAATCATCAGGATTGTTATTCAATGGCCTCAACGGTTGAGAATTGAGACATGCTTCAGTTTGTATGTTGCAATGAAAGCTCCGGTTGTTTGTGAAGTCACTATCTCAATGTGTATGGAGTTTGTCACCTTGCATATAAATATGACTATGTAGCCTTTATGTGCCTCGTAGCCCCTTCTTTCTGGTTGTCCTTAGTTGGATTAGACCTGCATAATCGATGCCAGTGTTAGCAAATGCGCTTCTCGGACGAACCAGGTGGCGAGTAAAGCGCCCATAAGATGCTCCGCCTTGTGTTATTTGTGACGGAAGCATTTAAGGCACTTCTGAATTACCTTGCGTACAGCCTTTTTCCATCTATAATCCAATATTTGATCCTTATATAGGCTAGAGTCAATTGGGTGCCTCCACGCAACGGTTTGCGGTGAGCATCCCCTATATGATCGTGACTAGATAGCGTTTCATTGTACTGTCCTTATGCGATTTGTGCTGAATGAACTGATGACAGTATACGCTACAATTCGTTTTATTTTATCAAGACTTGGGTGTCGTTCGAATAATTTGTTAAACGCGTTATCATTCGATGTAACTAAATTAACTGATATCGTCTTATCTTTTAATTCCACTAGATGTAATTCTCCTCCGCTGCATTCAGCTATATCTGAATCAAAACTATCATACGTTGTTTCGAGTTGCAACAAGTCTGGTCCATTCCACCACAAGTTATTATTGGCGAGCGTTATTGGGTTAGTACCTCTAGCAGTCGAATCTGCTAGGTTTTCAGAAGATTTCACTTGCCCCTTTCCGTGGATCCCCATGAATCTTAGCCAAGATGATGGTCGAATCCGACCGACAGTAAGTTTTTATGTCCACTGAGTTCATGGCGCCTTGAACGTGTTTCATGCATTTTATAATTAATAAAGCTGCATTGAGCTCTAACCGAGGGATGGATAGTTTTATTTTTTATTTTTAATAACATTAATAAATGTGTGGTCAAGAGGCCACATTCGTTCATCAGAACTTCGGCAATACATGGCTGCGGCATATGTTGACTCCGAAGCATCAGCGAACCCATGCAATTCCACAAATGATTTTCTGGTGGAGCCAATTCAAATCGGAATCATCAAATGTTTCATTGTTAACATTTCTTCCTTGTATTGAATCCATTTGTTGTGAAATGTGGGAGGTAGTTCCTCGTCCCATCCAATGTACAGGGCAAAATTTCTTGGATCATTAATTCAGCGGTGATGGTTATTGGTGACAACCATCCGATGGGGTCGAACATTTTGGGTGAGTCGGGAGATGATATACTATACCCAAGGTTTTGCAATCATTCAACTTAATTGATAAGTAGCCCGTTCGATGGAATTTGCTCGGAATACATTCCGGGCTATCCCCGGAGTCAAATGCTCATTTGCGAAGATTTAGACCTCCTTGTTCGATAGTTGTTCTTAATTCGGCGTCCGTTAGCCTGCCATCTATGTAGTCCGATGATAAAATTGTTGAAGCTGTTGGGTAGTTGTCTTATTTTGCTGGTTACAACTAACAGTGCTCTTACTGCTAGAAAACTGGCCGTCGTAGTATCATAGATTACAGTGTTTAACCTGTAAACCGCGACAGGTTTTCAAGGGTCATCGCTCCACACAATTTTTTGAAAATCCCGATCTGCTTTATGTATCCCTACTTGTCTGTACATTCATTCAATGTTGGAGGTTACGAAAAATTTGTATTTCCGTCATCGAAGTAGGAGGTCGGCGAGATTTTGCTGGAGCTTAGAACCAGTCATCATTAAATCGTTCAATGATAAGCCAGTTGACGTTTTTGCTGAATCGAAAAAAAAATAAATTGTTGACACTTGATATGTGCATTGATATGTGCATAGTGTTATCACAAAAGCAAGGGGCGCAGAGCGGGTTATCGCGTATAGTCGATCTCTCTCTAAAGCTGAGAAAAACTATTGTGTAATCCGCAGATAACTGTTGGTTGCGGTAGACAATGCTAAACATTTCCACAAATATTAGTATGAACAAGAATTTGATCTTTAAACAGATCATGTGGCGCTCAATTATAAGGAACCCGAGAAGCAAGTAGTTAAGTGTTTTGCATCACTACAATCACAGCACTTTCAAAGACTAAACACCGACGAGGTATGTTGCACAACAACGCAGATGAATTTTCCAGAAGGCCCTGTGCAAAGCTAAAGACAGGAGGCAAAGAACATAAGGAGCATTTGAATTAAGACAGTATGTTGATGAGTCCATTGGGTCGGCAAGAAAGCTGTTGACAACCACATTGGTATGAAATTGCATCTCAAAGCGCCACTATTAAAAGTTATCGCGTGCACTAGTACTCGCCGAGAATAGACAATGTAATACTAGTAAAAATCTAGGAATCGGTTAAAGATGACAACAATAAACAGCAAACTGTGCTACGGTCTAATCGGGTACGAGAAGTTCTACAAGAATTCTACATTTGGGAATCAATAACACCTTAAATCAGATAAAGCACTTAAATCAGATTGGGATGCAGCAGTGTGCAGAAGATGCTGCAAGTAAGAGACCGGAAGCTAGGACAAAAGGTAGATTGCAGCAATACAATGTCAGATCTCCATTTTAACAAATAGTAATGGATAGGGCCGGTCTCATGCCGAAAAACAAAGAATGGAAATCGATACATACTGGTCTGTATTTATTACTTCAACAAGTGCCTGGAAGCTTATCGGATTATGAATCAAGAAGTCCGGATATTAGCCAGCACATTTGTAAACATTTCAATTTGCATATTTGGAGTACTGCAAGAACTACACTCGGATCAAGATATAAATTATGAGTGGTCTGTGTTTCAAGAACTGTGCAAAATTCGTAACATAAAGGAGACTCTTATCACACCATTGCGCATCCAGAATCAGACGAAATGGTAAAGAATTTTAACCGAACACTGGAAGAACATCTGCGGAAAGAAGTCAATGCCAACCAGGATAACTGGGATCGATGCACACTGTTATTCTCGCAGTACAGCGCATAATACGACAGGAAATTCTCGTGTGATATTAATTTTGGATTTCCAGAAACGAACCCATCACACCGCATGAATACGTGGCCAGTGATAAAATGGCAGCGATGTACTTGAAAAGAGGAATTTGGTTTGGCTATACAATCCCAAGAGAAGAAAAGTAACCAACAAATGAACGCTGCAGAACTAAGATGAGAGTAGTCCATCTTGACAGATTATAGCTGTAGAACATGAGAAAAATATACTAATTAAATTGCGACGAACAAATTTAAGGTGAGAGAACTACTACGAAATCTGTTCCACGCAGATAAAACACTTGGTGGTCGAATGATTAATTTGTATAACACCAAGTGTTCCGAATCAAGTATTCCACCAATACTCTTTGATCATTGGATTTTTGAATGACATTCCATGTGGAGGAAAATGCTGGAATTAGCAACGGCGTTAATCATCAAGACACTGGAATTGATGACGTGGAATAGTCGCGAATACAACTACATGTACGGAAAGTAAAAGTGGAATAGTGGGCAGTGATAAATATGGAAATAGTGCCTTGTTCAACAAAGATAAATGTGTTTTTGTAAATACAATTTGTAATTTAAACCAGTGTTTTATTTGTAAAATCCGATCGAAAGCTCGAAATTCGTAAGAGAATTAAATTTTTTTGGAAAAATTAACAAATTAGTTAAGAACTTCACACCGGCAAAACTAATAATGCTTAGGCCAATTTTGGCCCATTGTGATACCATAGGATCCGACATCATTAAATTCCCTTTAAACTCATCTAGTGCTATTCACATAACGCAGAAGATCTCGCATATTACAGCTTTTAATATCTGAGAGGCTGTCCATAGTGTATTTGCCCAAGTGATCGTGTCTTCTGCCAGCTAGCGCAGAACATGAGCACAAAAAGAGGAACAAGAATCTCCTCTTCCTCCTCGTCCTTGCAGTTTCTGCAGAAATTATTTGCAGCCAGACCCAGCCTTCTCGCATGATCTCCGAAAAGGCAATGTCTAAGCAATCATGGCTTGAGCTGAGCTTGAAGTGATCTTGGATCGCTTCAAGCTCAGCTCAGGCCATACTTGCTTCGCTATCCCCGCCAGTCGGACTGTCGAGCCACCAAGTATTTTTCAAGGCAACTGTTTTCTATAACTCGCTGCTTTCAGCACAGACATAGACCTTCTTACACATTCTCTCCCTGGTTTCAGTTGGAGAGTTGTATTGTACCTTGCTCATTCGTCTGTCCTGCAATTTCCCTCAACGTCAGAGTGGCCCGGATCCCAGACAAACTGGATATGGAAGTGTTCACTCATCCTGTTAAGAAGTATGTGACCACTCGACTGTCCACACAGATAGTGATATTAGTCAACGATATAACACTGTGTTTCAACCAGTTCATAACCTCTTCTATCGCTATAACTTCAGCCTGGCACAAGCTGCAGTAATCAGGTACACGAAAAGTTTAATTCCCCACAGAACACACTAGCTCCCACTCTACCGTCGAGCGTGGAGCCGTCCGTGAATAATTTAGCTGTCCCGGTCTCCACAGAGAGACCACTCTTCTAATCCTCCATAGATGGGAGAATCACCTTAAAACGCTTACGAAAGCACAAAAGGGGTGTTATATATATAATCCAAATTCATTAGGTGATCCCTCATAGAATTGACTATAGTTGAGTGGCCTTTTTGCAAATACTTCCACCCCGAAATCGCTGATAGTTGATAATGTCCAGCGGGAGAAGGTACATCATGACCTCCAAGGCAGTAGTGGGGATCGTTATCAGCGCCCCACTAATGAGCAAACGGGCTGCCCTTTGCACCTTCCTCATCATGTTCCTGTATGATAATTTCTCCAGAGCTGACCACCATACACTCACACCATAGATCAGTACGGACCATACAGCTGCCGTGTAAAACCAGTGCAAAAGCTCTGGTTTCAAGACCCATTTCCTTCCGATGGCATTTTTTCCAGAGTAGAGTGTCACAATGGCCTTCTTTACACTTTCTAATATGTTTGGTTCCCAACCGACCTTAATTAACGAGAACAATCCCTAGTAATCTCGCCTTACAAGTAAGGGCCAGCTTAGTACCATTTAAACTTGGTTGAACCATTACCGGAATTTTATATGTCCTAGTGAAAAGAACCAGCTCTGTTTTAGATAGGTTAATCCCCAATCTACCTCTGCTGGCCCAACCCGCAATAACGCATTCTGCTTCTCCGAAAAAAGCTATTGCTACGTCATCGGCATAAGCAACCACACCTATTCCTTCCCTCTCCAGTTCCAATAGTAGTCCATTGATTACTGTATTCCAAAGACCCTTTCTTTGGAGAGGACACAACCCATTTTCTGACGGAGATTTCTCTTATCCCCGCTATAACCCTTCTGCTACCTAGCAGGTGATTAATTAGCCTGGTTACTGAGTATTTAATCTCAAGTGGCAACAATCCTTCCCTAATTGCTTCCACCTTTAAGTTGTTGAAAACGCCCTCGATATCGCGAAACGCCACCAAAGAGGATTCTTGAAAATACAGTGACTTCTCAATTTCCCGAACCAAGGTATGTAATGCCATGTCCACGGACTCACTCTTATGGTATGCATGTTGAGACTGTGCCAATTTTTTGAGTACAATTCTCGAATGAACATGGACATCCATTAACCTTTTCATGATTTCCAGCAGAAAAGTTGACAGAGATATTGGTCTTAAGTCCTTAGGGTTGCTGTGCGAGCTTCTATCCGCTTTCGGGATGAAGATCACTCTAGCCCTCCTCCATTTCTTCGGGATGTACCCTAGCTTTAGATACCCTTTGAAGATAACCTCCGGCCAGGGGTACAATCCCATCCGGACTAGCTGACTTAAAGGGCTTAAGACTTTTAATAGCCCATTTTATCTTCCGTGTATTCAGAATATCCTCTGTACACAACAGTTGTCCGCCACAGTCATCCCTAGACCCGCAGTCATCCAAAGACTTTGCAATCGGCGCATCCACACTACCCGGGAAGCGAGTTTCCATCAAAAGATCAAGAGTCTTTTCACCAGAAACCGTCCATTCGCCATCCGGTTTTATCAGATAACCTGGAACAGCTGGATTGGTAGAGAGAATCTTTCTTAAGCGCGAAGTATTTCTTCTGGAATAGCCAAACATGGTAAAGAAAATCATCATTACGTTTTAACTATTTTTCAGATTTCAACGGATCTCACTCATCGAGTTAACAGTGTAAAGCATATTATTTCGAGAAAATAAATAAACAGTTGATTTTCAGTCAAGATGAAAAATTAAAATAAAATAAGATCAATGATAAAATCTTTTTTTTTTTTTTTTTTTTTTTTATTTATTTGGCACTAGCTCCAAAAATTTGGTGCCATATGGCCCGTTTCAAAATTTACAATTTTTAATTGTTAACATTTTTTACCATACTACTAATAATTTAATTTTAATTTCTTGTCATTCACCTAGCACACATCGATCCCCTTTCACACTTCTATCTGATTTGTTCTAATAAATTCATACATATTCTTATATACGTTCATTCCCATTCGTAATAATTCAGTCAAACTACTTGCACTCAATAGAACATCGAACATTTGTCTGCTCTGGTTAAATGCAGAACATTTCAGAATCAAATGTTCGATGTCCTCCACAACCAAACAGCTTTCACATAATTCACACACAACCAAATTACGTTTCTTCAAACATTCTTTCCAATTTCCATGATTCAATCTCACTCGTTCCATAGTTCGTAACATTCTAGTATCTCCTTTGAGCACCTTAAAGAACGGTTGCCTCAAAGGAGACCTAACCAACTCAAAGTACTTCTTACCTTTCACCTGACATTTTTCAACAAACTCTCTCTCCCATTTTCTCCACAGATTCATCTGAAACATGCGAAGTACGTCTCTGGCATCCATGAATTCATATTCGTTTACATCCTCAATCAAACAACCCCGTTTCGCAAGCATATCGGCTCTTTCATTACCTTCAATCTGTAGGTGTGAAGGTATCCATTGAAGGATGACCTCCCTCCCATAAGATTGAAGATACTTATATAGAATTTCTACATACACATTGCCATGAGTTCCCCCACCCTTACTAATTAATTCCAACCCACTCCGGGAGTCAGAGAATAACACTATTCTCCTTCTCCCTTGTGTCATTGCCAACTTGATCCCTTCCATAATCGCTATCAATTCTGCATTCATTATACAGATACTGTCATGCACTCTTACCATTTTCTCTTTCCTCATTGAAGGAATATAAATTCCCACACCTACGCGATCAACATTTACACTAGCATCTGTATACACTTCCACATGTGCAACATAATTCATTCGCATTTTGAAAAATTCGCTCTTAACCGATAACTCATTCATCATTGCTTTTGTAGTGTCACCAAACTTCAACCGCACTATTAGATTGCTCGGAGGGACTTTCGGATTTGCCGGACGAATCTTGGAGAATATGTTAATATTTTCCAAGATTACCAGCGATCTTGTTGTCTTTTTGTAAACCGTCCCTCTTTGCAATCTCTCTTTCATTTCATTCACTAATTTATTGTCCTTAGTTAACATTCGCACAGTCTCTCGCACGGTGATCCATTCCCTCTTAAAATTAAGAGGCGAATCACCCAATTCAGACCACAGAGTGTGTATTGGTGTCGAATTGATCGCTCCCAATACCACTCTAGCACACGCATTCTCCACAAGCATCAACTTTTTAAACCCAACCTTGGACCCATCACCATATATACTCATTCCATACGCAATTTTAGTTGACACTAACGCCTTTCGTAACATATCAGTCACACCCGGATGAGCTCCCCATTTCGGTTTGCTCACCCTTTTAATCACGTTCAATCTACTCTTACAATTATCGGCCAATTTTTCCATATGCACTTTGAAACTTATTCTTCTGTCAATCCAGATTCCCAAATACCTAGTCAATTTCACACACTCAATTCTCTCATTATATATTCGCACATCAACCATCCGATTCGTTCTAAAAGCCATACTACAACATTTACTTGAATTTACTCTCAAATTCAGTTCACTCAAACATTCGGTTACCTGATTCACACATTCTTGAGCCCGACTCAAGGCCTCCCCGATGGTACTCCCCTTACCCATCAGGACAAAGTCATCGGCAAATTGCAAAATGACTTTGCCCGAGGAGTTACACCTATGTATCGAGCTCGTATACAGGTTGAAGAGAGTCGGTGAGATTTTACTGCCTTGGGGGAGGCCGATAGTCACCGCTCCTTCCAACCTATACCCTCTACCACATAAAACTAACTTTCTCTCATTCATGAACTCATACACCCATTTGCAAATTTTCCAAGGAAACCCCAAGTGCATAAGGATCTGATAAAGTTTCCCTGGAACCACGTAATCATATGCCCTTTCTATATCCAAAAATACCGCCACAACATACTTATTTTCCTTTTGTACTTCCCACACAAACTTTTCTACACACTCATTAGCAGAGTGGTTCTGACGAAACCCAAAGGTGGTTTCCGGCAACAAATTTCCCTCATTCACAAATTTATCTATACGACCTTTCATCATACCATTCACAATTTTAACAAATACATTCAACATACATATTCCCCTGTAATTTGTTGCCAGATTCCTATCCCGATCCCTTTTAGGAATAGGTACCACTCTGCTTTCCTTCCATTTTTCCGGTATCTGAATACTCATCCATACTTGATTGAGAATTCGAAGCAAGGCCGCCTTGGCTTCGAACTCTAATCTACTAATCATTTTATAACTCACTCTGTTGGTTCCGGGGGTAGTAGATTTGGATGTTTCTAAAACCCCTCGGAACTCTTCCCATTCAAACTCCTTACACATATCGTTCATAAATTCATTTTCATTATCAGGTAGCAAAACTTCATATCTATCACTCAAATTGTTACGTACGTCCGTAATCATTTGTAAAAAGACACCTCCATTCTCTCTGTCATCTAACACTGCATTTCTGCCTTGCGCTCTATATCCTCTCACTCTATTAAATTTATCCCATACATCCTTAGTTGTAGTTCTATGTGTCATTTTTGATACATAGTCCCGCCAACTTTTCCTTTTCGCTCTACGGATAGCCTTTTTCAATTTTGCATTCATTCTTCCATAATTTATTCTGCATTCATGACATATACACCTACTGAACTCTCTCAATGCTATCTGTTTCCTTTCATACCAATACTGGATTTCATTGTTCCACCAACCATTCACCTTGTATTCATTCCCTCTGATATTTATAGTGCACATTTCATTCGCTCTCTCTATTTCATCCTCAAGTTGGTTAACCTCATTTACTTCTTTCATTGTGAGAATCTCATTCATACGTTCGACCCATTTCTTACCATTCATAATGACCTTACGGTCTATGTCAACATTTATACCACCTAAGCATGCCCTGATCAAATAATGATCACTACCCAAATTCTCATCTGTGACATTCCAAGTGACTTGGCCCGCCAGCCCGCTAGATATTAAAGTTAAATCTATCGCGCTGGCTGTCGACCCCACTCTCGGCATTCTAGTCGACCCACCATCATTCAGGACTACGAGATCGGAATCCAGAATGAGGCGGGTCAACCAGTTACCTCTAGCATCAGTTCTTTCACTCCCCCATATTCTCGAATGCGCATTCATATCACCCGCTAGAATCACGTCACTTTTGCCTTCCACCCATTCAAACAAAATTTGAAAATCTCGTTGGCTTCTCTCTCTGTCAGACGTAGACAACACTGGAGTTGCATAGATACTAACAAATAACAAGTTTCTGTCCAGATTCCGAGTTTTGGCCGCGATGACTTCAATGTGCTCGAAGCGCGGTATGTCACAAAGGACCAGGCTGATATTGGCACGTGCCAATATCGCCACGCCGCCGAAGCCATCAGCCCTCGGTCTGGACAGATAATTGTATCCTTTCACCCGAAACGTCTTACCCTCCCGCTCCCAAGTTTCACACAAAATCATCACATTCACATCATTATTGGTCAGATAATTCCGCAACATATCGCCATTGGCATATATACTGCGAATATTTATCTGACCAATTTTCATGCATTCATTGGATCTCAGCATTCGCTCTACCATTCAAAGAAATGAAGAAAGGATAGGGCATTTATAAATGCAAATGCGTTCTCTCTCCTCCTTCCCTCATTCATCATCAATCATACTTACATGGTTATTTCCAAATAGTGTTAATTCTTTTGGAGTTAAATTAGAATGTCTCATTGCTAGCCATGCTTCATTTTTTTTTATTGTCTCTATGTCCATTGCTGTATTACAGGTTGTTTGTTGATTTGATTGCGGTTGTTGTTGTAATCTTTCTTGTTGTCGTTGTACTTGCTGTATTTGTTGTTGTAGTTTGTTCGTTTCTAGTAGTTGTTTTAGTTGTTGCGGCTGTTGTTGGTTTTGTTGTTGTTGTACTTGATCTTTTTGTTGCTGTTGTTGTTGTGGTTGGTTTAATTGTGTCTGTTGTTGCCTTGAAGTTGAAATAGTTTTTGTATATGATTGTGGTTTTGTCTGTTCTAGTTGGTTTTCTTTGTTTTGCGGCTTTTGTGGTGTGTTTGGTGGGTTAAAGGATGTTTTTAGTGTATCTGCATATGTTGTCTGGTTAGCTGGTGTGGTGTTTGCATATAATCGAAAATATTTGGCTTTCGCCTCGGGAAATGTTAATCTATCTACAGTTTTAATTTTCACTATTTCTACTTCTCGTTTATATACTCGACATTCCTTACTGTTGCTGGTGTGTGCCTCTCCACAATTTATGCATTTTAGTGTAGTGCACGGCTGGTTGTGTGGTGTTACTTCACTACATTTATAGCACTTAGGATCACTTGTGCATCTCTTTTTGGTGTGACCAAATTTGTGGCATTCGGTGCACTTCAACGGATTTGGAATGTACAATCGAATGCTTAGTTGTATAAAGCCTGCCCTCACATATTCCGGTAATACTGGTGAATTAAAAGTCAGGATAATTGCTGCTGTGTCCGTTAATTTATTTTCCACCCATTTCTTTATTTTGTATACCTCTATGACGCCTTGGTCCTTAAGCCCTTCTTTGATTTCCTCCTCAGTTAAACTTTTTAGGTCGTGGCAGAAAATGATACCTTTGGAACTGTTTAATATGGGGTGTTCCGTCACTTTTATTTTGGCCAATTGTCCCAGAGATGTTGCCTTCAATAATGCATCCGTCGCTGCCTGATTTTTTGTCAGAACCAAGAGTTCTCCAGCTCTCGAACGTTGCGTTTTAATGATACCTTTGGTTATCATATCCAGCGCTTTTTGTATTCCAAAAGGTGAAAAATTTGACAGGTTTTGTCCCTCCTGCTCGTGCTTGATTATTAGATATTTTTCGTTTACTCCATTGCAATCCATTATATCTGCACCGCCACCGAATCCTAATCTCTTTGTTCGCATTTCTTCGATCTTTTTCCTTTTGGAGGGTTGGGTATTATTTCCCAACATCCTCAACGGTGCGAATCTATTTGGGCTTTCAAACATCGCCCCTTTCAAGGGCCGAAGCCCTCCTTTTGCCCACACCTGACTTTATTTACTGTCTAAAAACACGCCGCTTAAATATATACAAACACTTGTTGTTGTTGCCACCAAATAATAATTCACTTAATACACTATATATATATGCGTCCACCACCTTTTTAATATTATAAAATTGTTCGTACACCACTATAAAACTATTTTAACTTAATGAAAACCCAAAACCACTTTAATTAACTATTTATTAAATGAAAATAAAATTTTACACCGAGCTGTCAATTTTTATATGTACGCTTGATGTCGACTGTGATTGCCGATGATAAAATCTTAAATATCAGCCGCAATTAAAAAAGAAAAATGTATTACAAAACAATATCATACGGAAATAAATTGAAATTGAAAATTCTTTGTCCTAAGAGGTTTCAACTTTGAAGAAAATAATTCTACTTCTCCGTCAGTTACAACTCTTGGGACAGGTGTTTTCACTTTGACCTAGACCCAATCAAACTAGAAAACATGAGATTTACGATAACTCTAGGGGAACACTGGGATTAATATTCAAAAGTTGTATAGGTAAAAATCGAAGTAACACCCCTCTGTCCTAAGATACTACTAAGAGATTACAACTCTTAGGACAGGTGTTTTCACATTGTACTAGACCCAATCAAACTAGAAAACATGAGATTTACGATAACTCTAGGGAACCACTGGGTTTAATATTCCAAAGTTGTATAGGTAAACATCGAAGGAACACCCCTCTGTCCTAAGATGCTACTAAGAGGTTACAACTCTTAGGACAGGTGTTTTCACATTGTACTAGACCCAATCCAACTAGAAAAGATGAGTTTTCCGGAAAAACTAGGGGAACACTGGGTTTAATATTCAAAAATATTAGAGGTATAAATCGAAGTTAATAATCTCTGTCCTAAGATTCTTCTAAGAGGTTACATCTCTTGGGATAGTTGATTTCACATTGCACTAGACCCAATCGAACCAGAAACGATGAGTTTTCCGGAAAAACTACGGGAATACTGGGATTAATATTCAAAAGTAGTATATGTGAGAATCGAAGTAAAAACCCTCTGTCCTAAGATACTTCTAAGAAGTTACAACTCTCGGGATAGGTGTTTTCACTTTGTACTAGACCCAATCAAACTAGTTATCATGAGATTTACGATAACTTTAGGGGAACACTGGGTCTAATATTCAAAAGTTGTATAGATTAAATTCGAAGTACAACCTCTCTGTCCTAAGATATTTTTAAGAGGTTACAACTCATAGACTATAGGTGTTTTCACATTGTACAAGACTCAATCAAACTAGAAACATATGTTTCCCGGAAAAACTGGGGGAACACTGGGATGAATATTCAAAAGTTGTATAGGTGAAAATCGAAGTAAAAACACTCTGTCCTAGGATACTACTAAGAGGTTACAACTCGTAGGACAAGTGTTTTCACATTGTACTAGACCTAATCGAACCAGAAACATAAGTTTCCCGGAAAAACTAGGGGAACACTGGGATTAATATTCAAAAGTTGTATAGGTGAAAACCGAAGTAAAATCCCTTTGTCCTAAGATACTTCTAAGAGGTGACAACTCTTGGGATAGGTGTTTTCACATTGTACTAGACCCAATCAAACTAGTAAACATGAGATTTATGTTAAAACTAGGGGAACACTAGGATTCATATTCAGAAGTTGAATAGATTAAATTTGAAGTAAAAACCCTGCTTCCTAAGATACTTCTAAGAGGTTACAACACATAGACTAGGTGTTTTCACATTGTACTAGACCAATCGAACCAGAAACATATGTTTCCCGGAAAAAACTAGGAGAACACTGGGTTTAATATTCAAAAATATTAGAGGTATAAATCGAAGTTAATAATCTCTGTCCTAAGATTCGTCTAAGAAGTTAGATCTCTTGAGATATGTGTTTTTACTTTATACTAAATCCTAGCCAACTTTACAGCACGACATTTCCGGAAACACGATTTTCGGATATCCATGGAATACAAGTCGAGATTTTGGGAGGTGGTCATCGATCTCAATATCTTTCTATGTTGGATCGATCAGATGGGTATGTTCATGGCGATTTTCAGAATTTTTTCATAGTTCTGGAATGGCCAAACATATCTCAGCTATTCATTATTGCTGTGACTGATTACATTGGTTTCAAGCTAAAGATTGCGTTGTTTTATCTTTAGATGCATTGATTAAGCCGCTCTTCCACGTCAAGGCTGTAACCGTAGAGGGTTTTTTTTTTAATTTTTTATGTTTTTTTGTTTGTTTTTTGTTAATCGCATTTCATATTTAGTTTTAATTATTTATTGATCACAAAATTAGCATGCCCGATCCATGGTTGAAATTATTTCATCTGAATTGCAAGGTTCGAGTATTTTTCGCAAACACTGCGAACATTCGATACTACTCGTGCTTAAATAGATGTGATATGCAGCAATTTCACTAAAATATTTGATGTCGGTGTCAGAATGAATGTTGGGACGATAGTTATTATTTAAAATCCAATCAACCGCGTATAAGATTAAAGGCCCTCAATTGTGGCGATCTCTTTGAATCGGAAAAGAGTATGTTGCTTCAGAACAGAATATTTCACTCTTTTCATTACACGCTTCTTTAGAACTGCATACGAATTTCAGCCGCTTTTTGAATTAATGAATTCAGCGTCCGTTCCGCTGTTAAAGGATCATACGATTTACTGTACCAATATAACTTTCGAATATTAAACCCGGTGTTCCCCTACTTTTCTCAGGAAAACTAAAGTTTGGATTGGGTCTAGAACAAAGTGTAACCTTTTAGAAGTATCTTAGGACAGACGGTTTTTAATTCGATTTTTACCTATACAAAGCCGATCGTTAGAGTGCAGAGATCGCTAGATCCACCCTCAAGGGTAGCTCGTCTTCAGGTGAAAAGTGTTCCTCGCTTAGTATAAGATAACTAGTAACAAAAATTTCTTAAATGACGAAACGTTAGCATTCACTATGTAGATCGTTGAGCAAAAGCTCAATAGGATTCGGTTTACAGAATTATCATGTGCGGGTATCCCGTTGATGCACAAAGATATTAGGTTTTTACGAAATACTGTAGTTTATTATGTGACAAAATCTGTACTAGTCTGTACGAATTTATATTTTAAAAATTTTTTTATTTTAATTAATTACAGTTGTTTGGATAATTTTAGAATCACTAATCATTACAATCAATCATTACATAAAGGTAAGGAATATAATAGCTACTCGTACTTGTTTTTTAAAAATTCAACCGATAGAAAATTATTTAAATAAATTTCTCCCAGGCTAACCTAATGTTATAATTATTCAAACAGTTAATTGGTATCACTTAGGTGTTTATTGCAAAACGAGCAAAGGGTTCGTATTATGAAAAAAGTGAATTGGCATTTCACTGTAATTAGAATTTGTTTACTCTTCCTTACAGAAATGAATTGTAAAAATACACCAAATATAGAATTAAAAATAATTCATGCGTACATAAAAATAATGATATAAGCAATAAAGTTGTACGTCAGTCGAATACACGTGCTACAAAATATGTAAAAAATAATTATAACTGAAAAAGTTTTAATGAATATAAATCATCTGATTTGTTTGTGCACAAATATTTACTCGTATAAACCATTATTTCGAAATCCGTATTATGTTCGTATTGTTGGTCCTGAATCAACTCGTTAAATTTTTAGGTAAACTAAAAACTTGATTGTTGCCCACAGAAAAGCACACCGAACACAAAAATGAAAAAAAAAAAACTTTTGAATAAAAGTAGAAATTTGGAGATACAAAGATTTGTTTTCTAACACAATAAAACCTAATAAGCATTACACCTATTTCCCTTGAAATATCATAATAACAATAAATGAAAATTCAAATAATAAACTAAACTTTTCTACCTGGGATTTTTCTTACATTATTTTCTCAAGTACTCAAGTATTTGTGTGCTTGTTTTCCTCATCTTAATCAAAATAGAAAAACACACACACACACACAACGTAAGTCGAAAGTTTATTTGGTGAGGTGCCGGCTTTATTATTATTGTTGTTGTTGTATATATTTTTGAAATATGCTGGAAGAAATAAAATTCAAATTGTTTGCTCGTTAAAAAATTTATTATTTGTTTGTTCGGTTTATATTTTATAATGACTATCAAAGTATAAAAGCTACTCGGAAATGTAATGAAACTTTCATTTTATTTGGAATTTAAATCATCATATCGTTTTATGATTTGATCGGCGAATGGTTTTTTTTTTTTTTATGGTGAAAATAATGCAAAGTGCTCTTCCGCTCGGGTTTAGTAGCGCGCACTATATATAATTTTATTTACTCGTGTAGTACTTACCGAAACAGAAATTGAAAAAATAATGATTTTAAAGAGATACATTTGGAAGTCTAATTTGAATACGATTACAAAAATGCTTGGGACGAAGCAGATCATGTCTGGAGAAATTATTCCCCATTTAATTTTGTGTCGAAAATTTTTACACCAAGCGAATTCATTTCATACTAAAAAATATTTTCCCCAATTCCCTGTCCCCTGGAAAGAAGGAATAATGCCACAGTTTCGGTACTGAACCTTTTCTTATACTACTGAAGTTAGCCGAAAATTTCAGCCAAAAAAGCTGATTTATCGGCATATTTTGTATCCGGTAGTAGAACAAAATTCTAATGATGCTAGCCAAAAAACACATATTATTGAAGGCAACAGAAAATTTTCGCCGAAAAAAACTTGGATTATCAATAAAAATTGATTTCATATTATTCGCATGTTTAATGGTAATTTGAACTGGGCTAGTTCGTACATCGCCGGCTTCCATGTTTGTGATTTGTCGTGTTAGGGGCACTGAACTTACATTGTGGCACTAACAGCGAACATCTGTGGTCCAACACCATTCCGCTGATTCGACTAAGCACGCAGAGGCCTCTCTCACGGAGAGAGATGATTTTGCCGACTAGATCTCACGATTTTGCTAGTTTGCTTTTTATGCTGAACACAAAATAGAAATTAAATTAAATTGACACCAGAATCCGTCGATCGAAATTTGAGGAACGTGAACAATTTAATAATAACCTGGTGTGCCGACACGAAATGAGACGCCTCCTCCCATCATACCAATCCGAGAAAAATTTAGAAATTCAGTTTGTCACTAAAAAAACAAAATAGGTAAAAATATGTTGCTAGCGGAACGAAAACAAAATGAGGCCGAATGCCAGGAAGCGCCGTGCTGTTTTTTAATTTAAATTTAATTTAAGAGGAACAAATTAAACTAAAATATGGTCGCCGAAGGTGATCAATTTTGATGCGAAACCAATGTGCACCCCCTCGCGCGTGCCAAGCAATCGCTATGGCACTCGATTACACCAAAAATATATTGATGATAAAAAAATTTGAAAAAAAAATTGAAGAATGAAAAATTCGACCTCGGGGGTTGCGGCGTCCTTAATGCCGAAATGGGTTGAGCGTCTTCTCACCGTAAAAATAAATTCAACTCCGATAGGCCGTCGTAAAGGTTGGGCGTCTTCCTGCCGTGAACCGTAAATAATGTTAGGCGTCTTTCCGCCGTAACCCGTAAATAATGTTGGGCGACTTTCCGCCGTGGACCGTATATTCGTTGGGCGTCTTCCCGCCGTAAAACAAAAAAAATGCGGCTGACCACGCGTAAAATATAATTGCGGTGCCCTTTGAACTATAGAGTACGGATCACCTTGAAGATGATGATAAAACGGCACCCATTGAATCGTGGTAACCCGTCGAAAATGTGGTGTACTTCGATGCTATGATACCCGATGATAACACGGTACCCGATGACCAAGCAGCCCCCTTGAACATGCGGTACCCGATGCGGTGTCTTCTCACCGCTAACCACGCCACCCGTAAATCGAAATTTGGGAATGGCCACTGTAATTGTTACGACACTTTTGCCGTTAAAACAATTATAAATGTCAGCGAGCCTCGTATCGGCCGCCCGTAAATAAATATCGTTACCCCGCCGATACAAATTATGTCCGTCTGACCATAATCTATCACACAACTATACGTAATATTTTTTCTAATCAAGAAACGGGAATTCACGTCTATTTGAACACAATCGTAAACACTGTAGAACAGATTACAGCCCATTTTACATTTTATTTTTCCATAAATCACTAAAATTGTTGAGTACACGACATCTTACTTGCAACTTAATTGCAAATTAACTTGTAAAATTCTAAATCGTTCCGTAATTTTTATTTAATCAAACAAAAGCCATACACAAATTCTTATTATTAAGTCTTAGATTCTAATTAACTCAAAACTCCACTGGTTTTTACACAAAAAAAATTTACTTTACTCTTTAATATCCAAAAATAACTCAACTCTCTTAATTAAAAATTAGTACTCGTCTTTATTATCTCCAAAAATCAAACTGTTTTATATAAAACTCCAAACTAGACTAAAAAAAATTCTCGCACCAAAAACGTTTCAGAAGAATATTTTGTTCGTTAGTGTTTTTTTGTTTTGTTTTCGTACGCGTCACTCGCCCACCCTTTCACACCGCGCATTAATCACACACAACAAAACGAGAAACACAACAAAAATATTTCTATACACCTCCACCGGTCGCACACACGCACAAGGTGTGTTGGTCTCGCTCCACAACATTCAATCGATGTTTACATGAACACTGGATGTGAACAAAAAAAAAAACAAAAAAAAATATTAAGACCAATTTCCATATGAAAAGCATCATTCATTCGAACCATGGGACTAAAAATTCAAAAAGAACAAAGGAAAGCAAATAATGTTATGACCCCTCAAGGTGTCGTAACAAGCTGGGTGCATGTTTAGTGGTAATTTGGTAATTATCTTTAAACATGCGTCCAGCGTTTAATTTATTTGACTGTGATGCAACATAAAATGCTCTGCTTTTTTACAAAGGTGTTCACTTTTTCTGTCATAACTCGAATTATTTGCAATCTAACACGACACATTATAAATATACGGGTTCTAGCCATTAACGAAATGGTCTAACTTCACCCAGTCCAAATTACCATTAAACATGCGTCCAGTTGTTATTTTATTTGATTATGTTGCTGCAAGAAATTTGCTCCGATTTTTATCATAGGTGCTCACTGTTAGTGCCACAAATCAAATGCATGGCTCCCTAATATGACAAACTACAAACAGGGGATCCATCCATTTACGAAAAGGTCTAATTTCACCCATTTCAAATTACCTTTAAACATCAGTCCAGTTTTTAATTTATTTGACTATGTTGCTATATAAAATATGCCTAGATTTTTGACCCAGGTGTTCACTGTTAGTGCCACAAATCAAATTTTTGACCACTTAACACGACAAATTTATGTCGTGCTTTACCCAGCCCAAATTACCATTAAAGATGCGACTTATGTGAAATCAATTTTTATTAATAATTCAAGTTATTTTCGGCAAAAATTTTCTGCTGCTAACTTTTGGCATCTAAATTTTTTATTACCACCTGATACAAAATTTGTCGATAATGCAGATTATTTTTCATCTGAAACTTTCGGCTAACTTCAGTGCATCCTTGTCTGTCAATTTATAAAAATTTACATGCAACTTTTTTCCTTAGTAATTCAGAACAAAAAGGTATACAGAAATTATTTGTAAATTCTTTCTTCAATTCCCCATTTCCAGGGAATTACCAGAATGGTGCTGTTGCTGTCGCCGATAATAAGGAAAAATGGTTCTCCTGAATATGAGAGCCGATGTCAAGGTATTTTTGTGGCATTGTGCAATTGTTAATTTTATGTTGTGATTATAATCCTAATGGTGGTCCTAATATCACTCGTAACGCTTTCTGAAATTTTTTAATGAACAACAGAAAAAGATAAATTTACTCAATATACACTTATAGTCTCCTGATAGATTATTTGCTTGCAAATAGAACTTCCTAAAAGTTTTAGAAGACTCCTTGCAATTTTCGTACTTAGAACTTTAAATGTCCATGCATATCCAAAATTCATTCTGATTGTAATTAGCTTTGTAAATTTTTATTGGAAAACCATTTATTAATGACGCGTATATCTATGTAGATAGAAAAAAAATTATCAACCGACTCGTACATACATTCATGTTTTGTCCAAAGTAAATGAACATTAATCTAATTATTTCCGTAAATAAAAAAATTGTGTATGTACAATAATAAAAATAAAAATGGTAACAACTCACAATAAACAAAAATTTATTTGTTTTTTAATTTTATGTGTTTTTGTTTTAATTTTCATGAAATATTTTGTTTTAAAATGTGTATGCTCTTTGTTCTTATTTTTAGTAAACTGCCTGGTTATATTATTCGGTGTAATTGTATGAGCATAAATTTTGCTTTTTTCTGTTTTATGTGTTTGCGAAAATTGTTGGTTGTTGTTGTTGTTGTTCAACAGTAATGGAAACATAGAAAAACAATACACACCAAATATTAATTTGATTTATAAAATGTGCTTGTTATCACGACTTTGTTATTTATCGTGTTTTTTTTGTATACTTGTATCCCGCGGAGTAAAGAGTGCACAAAGAATGGGAAGGTGAAATAAGGTTTATATTAAAATTTTAAATTTGGAAAGTTTTCGAAGCTAGGCTAGCTTTAATTTGAATTTACTGTTTAATTTACATAACAAATAAAAATTTGTTGTAATGAGTTGTATTATTTTATTGCTATCAGGCTTGGCAAGGAAGTAATATTGGGTTTGCAGTGTGACATATTGGTCGATATCCTTTTATCATATTTGTGGTAACTGCGTCATACCACGCACAAAATTTCTGGTCCTGAGCAAAAAAAACTGAACCAAATTTGATTTCAGGTCATCATCAATGGTAAAGATTTTACTGTTCAAAAAGTGTTGCCAATTTGGGAATAAATGATAGGCAGATAAAGGACATACATATATGGGACGTGACGTCACTTCCAACTAAGCGCCAATAATTTCGCACAAATTACGAAAGATATATGAAGCTTTGCGATTATTATAATATAACACAAATTCTTTCCATTTTTCACTTCTGTGGCTTTCCTTCTGAATAGGGAATTGGGAAAAATATTTTCATTTTTGCCCAAATTATATTTTTCTGGCCTACTGTTGGAATTAGTTGGGTGTACATAATTTTGAAACATAGACATATTGGGAATTACATTTCCCTGTAAAAATTTTGTGGAACGAAAGTTTCCCAATCGAATTTGTTTCGAAAATATTTACACCAAACTTTCTATGAACATATTTTTCCCAATTCCTTATTCCCAGAATAGTGTCTCTGTTTGATCAGTTGCTGACAGAAAAAATAAGTATTAATCTTCTGCATTTTATATTTATATCATTTTAGTATTTTATAAATTATATATTAATTATATATTTATTTTTGAATTTATCAATTTTTTACGTAAGTGTAGTAAGTATTTTTATATTTTAATATTTTTTACAATTTTACACTATTACATTATTACATTATTACATTATTACATTTTCACATTTTTACATTTTTACATTTTTACATTTTTACATTTTTACATTTTTACATTTTTACATTTTTACATTTTTACATTTTTACATTTTTACATTTTTACATTTTTACATTTTTACATTTTTACATTTTTACATTTTTACATTTTTACATTTTTACATTTTTCCTTTTTTGCAGTTTTGCATTTTTACATTTTTACATTTTTACATTTTTACAATTTTGCATTTTTACATTTTTACATTTTTACATTTTTACATTTTTACATTTTTACATTTTTACATTTTTACATTTTTACATTTTTACATTTTTACATTTTTACATTTTTACATTTTTACATTTTTACATTTTTACATTTTTACATTTTTACATTTTTACATTTTTACATTTTTACATTTTTACATTTTTACATTTTTAAATTTTTAAATTTTAACATTTTTAAATTTTTAAATTTTTAAATTTTTAAATTTTTACAATTTTACATTTTTACATTTTTACATTTTTACATTTTGACATTTTTACATTTTTACATTTTTACATTTTTACATTTTTACATTTTTACATTTTTACATTTTTACATTTTTACATTTTTACATTTTTACATTTTTACATTTTTACATTTTTACATTTTTACATTTTTACATTTTTACATTTTTACATTTTTACATTTTTACATTTTTACATTTTTACATTTTTACATTTTTACATTTTTACATTTTTACATTTTTACATTTTTACATTTTTACATTTTTACATTTTTACATTTTTACATTTTTACATTTTTACATTTTTACATTTTTACATTTTTACATTTTTACATTTTTACATTTTTACATTTTTCCTTTTTTGCAGTTTTGCATTTTTACATTTTTACATTTTTACATTTTTACAATTTTGCATTTTTACATTTTTACATTTTTACATTTTTACATTTTTACATTTTTACATTTTTACATTTTTACATTTTTACATTTTTACATTTTTACATTTTTACATTTTTACATTTTTACATTTTTACATTTTTACATTTTTACATTTTTACATTTTTACATTTTTACATTTTTACATTTTTACATTTTTACATTTTTACATTTTTACATTTTTACATTTTTATGTATTTATGTTTTTATGTTTTTATGTATTTATGTTTTTATATTTTAATATTTTAATATTTTAATATTTTAATATTTTAATATTTTAATATTTTAATATTTTAATATTTTAATATTTTAATATTTTAATATTTTTATATTTTAATATTTTAATATTTTAATATTTTAATATTTTAATATTTTAATATTTTAATATTTTAATATTTTAATATTTTAATATTTTAATATTTAAATATTTAAATATTTAAATATTTAAATATTTAAATATTTAAATAATTTAATATTTTAATATTTTAATATTTTAATATTTTAATATTTTAATATTTTAATATTTTAATATTTTAATATTTTAATATTTTAATATTTTAATATTTTAATATTTTAATATTTTAATATTTTAATATTTTAATATTTTAATATTTTAATATTTTAATATTTTAATATTTTAATATTTTAATATTTTAATATTTTAATATTTTAATATTTTAATATTTTAATATTTTAATATTTTAATATTTTAATATTTTAATATTTTAATATTTAAATATTTAAATATTTAAATATTTAAATATTTAAATATTTAAATATTTAAATATTTAAATATTTAAATATTTAAATATTTTAATATTTTAATATTTTAATATTTTAATATTTTAATATTTTAATATTTTAATATTTTAATATTTTAATATTTTAATATTTTAATATTTTAATATTTTAATATTTTAATATTTTAAAATTTTAATATTTTAATATTTTAATATTTTAATATTTTAATATTTTAATATTTTAATATTTTTATATTTTTACATTTTTACATTTTTACATTTCTACATTTTTACATTTTTACATTTTTACAGTTTTACATTTTTAAGTATTTATGTTTTTATGTTTTTATGTTTTTCTGTTTTTATATTTTAATATTTTAATATTTTAATATTTTAATATTTTAATATTTTAATATTTTAATATTTTAATATTTTAATATTTTAATATTTTAATATTTTAATATTTTAATATTTTAATATTTTAATATTTTAATATTTTAATATTTTAATATTTTAATATTTTAATATTTTAATATTTTAATATTTTAATATTTTAATATTTTAATATTTTAATATTTTAATATTTTAATATTTTAATATTTTAATATTTTAATATTTTAATATTTTAATATTTTAATATTTTAATATTTTAATATTTTAATATTTTAATATTTTAATATTTTAATATTTTAATATTTTAGAATTTTAATATTTTAATATTTTAATATTTTAATATTTTAATATTTTAATATTTTAATATTTTAATATTTTAATATTTTAATATTTTAATATTTTAATATTTTAATATTTTAATATTTTAATATTTTAATATTTTAATATTTTAATATTTTAATATTTTAATATTTTAATATTTTAATATTTTAATATTTTAATATTTTAATATTTTAATATTTTAATATTTTAATATTTTAATATTTTAATATTTTAATATTTTAATATTTTAATATTTTAATATTTTAATATTTTAATATTTTAATATTTTAATATTTTAATATTTTAATATTTTAATATTTTAATATTTTAATATTTTAATATTTTAATATTTTAATATTTTAATATTTTAATATTTTAATATTTTAATATTTTAATATTTTAATATTTTAATATTTTAATATTTTAATATTTTAATATTTTAATATTTTAATATTTTAATATTTTAATATTTTAATATTTTAATATTTTAATATTTTAATATTTTAATATTTTAATATTTTAATATTTTAATATTTTAATATTTTAATATTTTAATATTTTAATATTTTAATATTTTAATATTTTAATATTTTAATATTTTATTTTAATATTTTAATATTTTAATATTTTAATATTTTAATATTTTATTTTAATATTTTAATATTTTAATATTTTAATATTTTAATATTTTAATATTTTAATATTTTAATATTTTAATATTTTAATATTTTAATATTTTAATATTTTAATATTTTAATATTTTAATATTTTAATATTTTAATATTTTAATATTTTAATATTTTAATATTTTAATATTTTAATATTTTAATATTTTAATATTTTAATATTTTAATATTTTAATATTTTAATATTTTAATATTTTAATATTTTAATATTTAATATTTATTTTAATATTTATTTTAATATTTATTGTAATATTTTAATATTTTAATATTTTAATATTTTAATATTTTAATATTTTAATATTTTAATATTTAAATATTTTAATATTTTAATATTTTAATATTTTAATATTTTAATATTTTAATATTTTAATATTTTAATATTTTAATATTTTAATATTTTAATATTTTAATATTTTAATATTTTAATATTTTAATATTTTAATATTTTAATATTTTAATATTTTAATATTTTAATATTTTAATATTTTAATATTTTAATATTTTAATATTTTAATATTTTAATATTTTAATATTTTAATATTTTAATATTTTAATATTTTAATATTTTAATATTTTAATATTTTAATATTTTAATATTTTAATATTTTAATATTTTAATATTTTAATAATTTAATATTTTAATATTTTTATTTTAATATTTTAATATTTTAATATTTTAATATTTTAATATTTTTATATTTTTTAATTTTTATATTTTTTAATTTATATTTTTTTTAATTTTAATATTTTAATATTTTAATATGTTAATATTTTAATATGTTAATATTTTAATATGTTAATATTTTAATATTTTAATATTTTAATATTTTAATATTTTAATATTTTAATATTTTAATATTTTAATATTTTAATATTTTAATATTTTAATATTTTAATATTTTAATATTTTAATATTTTAATATTTTAATATTTTAATATTTTAATATTTTAATATTTTAATATTTTAATATTTTAATATTTTAATATTTTAATATTTTAAAATTTTAATATTTTAATATTTTAATATTTTAATATTTTAAAATTTTAATATTTTAATATTTTAATATTTTAATATTTTAATATTTTAATATTTTAATATTTTTATATTTTTACATTTTTACATTTTTACATTTCTACATTTTTACATTTTTACATTTTTACAGTTTTACATTTTTATGTATTTATGTTTTTATGTTTTTATGTTTTCCTGTTTTTATATTTTAATATTTTAATATTTTAATATTTTAATATTTTAATATTTTAATATTTTAATATTTTAATATTTTAATATTTTAATATTTTAATATTTTAATATTTTAATATTTTAATATTTTAATATTTTAATATTTTAATATTTTAATATTTTAATATTTTAATATTTTAATATTTTAATATTTTAATATTTTAATATTTTAATATTTTAATATTTTAATATTTTAATATTTTAATATTTTAATATTTTTATATTTTTACATTTTTACATTTTTACATTTCTACATTTTTACTTTTTTACATTTTTACAGTTTTACATTTTTATGTATTTATGTTTTTATGTTTTTATGTTTTCCTGTTTTTATATTTTAATATTTTAATATTTTAATA